>CM061142.1:180600676-181111348 GCA_030789695.1 Scilla litardierei | reverse complement strand
TACTGTATCAATTGGATAAAGTGGCATATATAAGTGGAATATGATTTACTTAGTTACTTCAGGATAACTAAATCTGAAACCTTTTGTAATTGAGGTTACTTCTGTAGTACATTTTGAATTTTTGTGCACTTGTTTGAGTTAAGAGTGTTCTTTCTTCCTTGACACTGTTAATACTGTTGGGTCCATGCTTTATGACAGACTGTAGCTCTATTAATTGATGGTTCTTGGTTTTGCAATGAGAAATAATACATGACATCATTGCAATTTAATTTTAATTACCAAAAAAAAAAATCCATGACATCACGTCAGATCGTGTGTGATTTACAAGCTCCATTTTGATGAAGTGAGTATGCTGCTTCATCATTTTATGCTTGTATGAGATGTCCAATTAATTGGACATTTAAATTAACTACAAAATACTAATGTCAAGTTCTATTTGCGACTGTAACTTAACCGAGTTCTGTCATTCGTTTCTTAAGCATGTGTAACTTGGGCAAATGAAACAAGGTGTCAAGTGTCGTGAGTGTACAGATTTGAGTAGTAGGCTATGGGCTTATGTACACACACGGATCATGTTTTTCACCAGGCTTCCTTTAAATCCATGTAAACATGTCATGAATTCTATATGATAAGAAGAAAAGATGATGACATGATTTTGGATAACTGGGAGTACTGGAACACAAAACTTATTGACTTCTCTAGTTTCTATTCCTCCTTTATTCTCTTCTTGATCCAATTCTGCCTTTTTTAAAGTATAACCATACTGAATTTCCCTAGTTCTTTTTATATGAGCCAAGGATCAAAAAATTGGCGAATACCGACACGTATCGGCGTATTGTATCGGTTTTTCAAGATGGCTATACGATACTATCGCCAAATTATTGTACCGGTCAATATTGCTTCAATGTCACGAAACACATCAACTATCATACAATTTTGGGTATGTATTGGCCGAGACAGCTGGTACATAACCATTACTGTTCGATATGTGTTCCAAAGAAAAGGATAAGGGTTAGGGTGAAAAGAAAGTATGTGTATGGATCATCCTTGACATCCAGCCACTTTAGAAGCACATGCATGTCTACCTACTTTCGTAGTGATAATATTACAATTACATGATTTTGCAGAGATAGAATTGCCTATCCACTTCGCCTGCACCTTTCATAATAACAGGTTTGCTCGCTCTTTATAAATTCACTCAAAAGCAAGCCATATTCATGTTCATACAACTTACGAACAGAATTGGCCAAAAAATTGTGAAAATAACTTTAACGGTTAAACCTTACATTTTTTAGTCTTTTAAAAAGTTTTTAAATATATTTTTGTAAAGCACCCAATACTTAATTGTTCGGTGCCTTAAACGTTCGGTACGTGTGATACGTATTGCCCGAAACTTCAGATACTAATCATATATACACTAGCCGATTCTGATACCAATACCTAGTTTTTAAACCTTGATATGAGCCTTGTCCGAGTTGCAAGACATGCACATCCAAATGTCTTGAAGTGGTTGAGTGTCCGACACAGCAATTTTTTTTTTAAAAAACGAGGATCCTGGTAACAGTGGTAACACGTGCACTTAGTGGTTATTGCAAGGGGATTTCACATCACATTAACAAGCTGATGATCTTTCCCCTTTTATAAAGTAGTCTTGGGTATCTTCTAGATTCAGGTATGTATTTCTCATGTGGAAACAAGCCAAACTTATTTGGTTCACTTCTCTCCTTGCAGGAAGCTGGTATCGATGGGCTCAGCAGCAAAACCCATATGAAGATCATGCTGAAGTGGATGAGGGGGAGGAAAATGCTGAAACTATATTGCACACATCATGGTTCCACAAAAAGATTTCTCCACTCCACACTACCTGAAGAGCCTCGAGCTGTCGAGCAAGAGCCTGCACCAGCTGCGGCTTCCAACAGCCTGCAGCCTTCTATGAGGCAGGAGAGGAAACTGCTGAAAAAGCTGAACAAGAAGGCTAAAAAGGTGAAAACGAGCCTATGATCTCAAATGCACAAATTGAGTCACTCTCTTTGTTTTCGATTTGGTTTTAGTATCGGTTTAACCATGAGCGCACAATCTTTCCATTCTGTTTTTCTTATGGTTTCTGGTTTGATCTTGTGCCTCTGCTTAGGGGAGTATCACTAACGTGATGTTTAATTGTTGCTATTGCTTCCTCTATGACTGGCAATTCCTTTGCTGTGGTTGACACACTTCTGATATATGTAGTGTGACAGTATAATTTTCCAGCAGAAGTGGAGTAAACTCTGATTGATGAATGACAAGGTACTGTTTGAGTTAGAAGTAGTTCTTGCCAGCTCCATAGGGTTAGGATTAGAGTTAGGTGAAGGCATTGCCTAACCCTAACACTAAACCTAAACCTAATCCATGTCCGGCTTTCTGGTCCCTTGGAAATCGAATAGGCGATGGAGGAAGAAGCAGAATGCTTGGACTCAAGTCTGTTGGTTTTGAGCTGGCATTCTTCTCGGACTGCTGCATAGCAGTCGGGTTTAACATGATGGAGGAATCGCAACCCTGCAAGTATATAGACATGGCCAGGGGAATGTGTTATGGTAGAAATATGTTCCATGGATCATGTAGAACATATCACATGTAGAATTTGCAAAAATCCATGGATGAATTTCCTCGTGCTTACAATGTCCACGAATTTTTGTCTCCAGAACAAGCAAAAATCCATGGATTCTTTCTTTGCGGACAATGCCCAAATGGCGAATATATATCCAAATAACAGTTCAAAGAAACACTTTGGTCTAGTTTGGCAACACATTATGTGAGACTCTGGCTTCGTTTTAGTAAAACGAAACCAAGTTGAGTGTCTAAACAAACCTTAATTTTTTAAACTGAGGTAACGCGTAACGCTAGTTTTCAATACCATATTTGGAAATTCAAACAAGAGGAATATGTGGCCAAGAAACCTACGCTAGCTTCACAACACACACACACACACACACACAGACACACACACACCAAAGAAGGAAACCTACGCTAGCTCCCCCCCCCCAACACACACAAACCAAAGAAGGAAACCTACGCTAGCTCCCCCCCAAACACACACAAACCAAAGAAGGAAACCTACGCTAGCTTCAAACCTACGCCACACACACACACACACACACACACACACACACACAGAGAGACACGCACACACCAAAGAAGGAAACCTACGCTAGCTCCCCCCCCCCAAACACACACAAACCAAAGAAGGAAACCTACGCTAGCTTCAAACCCCGCCCCCCCCCCCCCCCCCCCCCCCAAAAAAAAAAAAAAAAAAAAAAACACACACACACCGAAGAAGGAAACCTAGGCTAGCTTGCCCCCCGCCCCCCCCCCCCCCCCCCCCGCCCCGCGCGCACGCACACACAAAAGACGGAAACCTACGCTAGCTTCAAACCCCCGCCACCACCCCCCCTCCCCCGCGAATAAAAAACAATTCAGGTTTATTTGATATTTGATAGTTTAAGGTTTTAGAAAAAGAAGATCAAGATGAAGGCCGAGTTCCTTCGACATGGTTCTCTCGACGCGCCATAGTATACTCTACTTGTTCAACTATGTCTACGCACATCTCGGCCGTCGGGTAGCTGCTCACCACCCGATCATCGGAAAAATGGTTTTTTTTTTCTTGGGGGGGGGGGGGGGGGGGTGGTTGGGGGGGGGGGGGGGGGGGGTGGAGTTTCCTTCTTAGCTAGTTACTGTCCATATTCTTCTCCAAATAATGCTCAGTTTCAGAAATCGAGCTTTGGATTCCAAACTCCATTAACATATGGTTTGCACAACTATATTCTATGCTGGTGATCTTGTAGAGCGCATGCAAACATGCCGAGGGGGGGGGGGGGGATCTTGTAGAGCGCATGCAAACATGCGCGGGGGCCGGGGGGGGGATAGTGTTATCCGAGAATAATCACAAATTAAAATTAATCCCTCTATCTAAGCCTAAGATCCCAACTAGTTTTGCAGAGCGGAATTAAAAGAACACAATGCAAGTATAAAAAGATAGAGATATAATCAATGAATCAACCGCAAAGATAAGATATATCCTGGTTCACTCACCCGTGGACTAGCATAGTCCCAAGCTGTGTTTGGAGTTTCAACTAATTGCCTATCTCAATAGAGGACTTCCCAATTGCTTCAACACGATGAGGACGTCTACAACCTTGTCTTTTCTCTACCAAAAGGACTTCCCAAGTACAACACCAACCTCACCAAGTGAGGACCTCACTCAAGAGGTATTTTCCAATTACAACAACAGATACCAATCACCTATCACCAACTCTTCTATGGATTTTGTTAGGATCCTGTAGAAGGCAAATACACTAGAAGGGTGGATGAATAGTGTTTATTAAAAATAATTGCACAAAATAAAAATTTAACCAGTCTTGCTATGTTTAAGACTCCTAAGGAAGTTACTTCTATAGGTTATAATCAACAATAATTACTTGCAATAAGAGATGTGCATCGGAAATTAGATCACAAGTGCAATAAGGAAAATAGAGACAATTAAAGCAATGCAAACACAAGAATTGTCTTGGTTCACCCACCCGTGGGCTATGTCCAGTCCCCAAGAGCAACTTACTCAAAATAGAGGACTTCTACAACCACATATAGCCAACACATTTAGAATCTCAAAAAATCAAGATTAAGCTTGAGAAGATTCACAATTCATCAAGGCTAGAATGCTTAAAAGCTTTTAAAACAAATTAAATCAAAAGCCTTGAAAACTTTAGAGAGCTTGAGAAAATTTTAGAAAGCTTGGAAATATTAATAATATTCTCAATAATGGTGCCAAAAACTCCCAACAAAATCAGCATAAATATGGTTCAAAAAACCGTTGAAAACTATTCCTTAAACTGCCCTCACAATGGAAAAAACGACAGCTTTCCGTAAAACACGGAGCTGTATTTTTCCTTGCTATAGCAGAAGCAGCCGACTGCCATACATTTGGTAGTCAACTATCCATTTAATTGTAGTCGACTCTCCCGACTATTGTAGTCGACTATTTTGGGGTATAGAACATTTACATTATTTTCCTTCAGAAAGTAGTCAAAGCAGTCGGTTATTATTCTGAAACATGGAAAAATATATGCAAATCATCCCAAAAATAGTTCTAATCACTTTAAAAAATATTTATAAAAGATTTGAGAAGTTTAAAACATCGTTTATGTGTGTGTGCAAGCTTCAACTACTAGCTTTAACATTCTAAGACAAGTACAAAAATATAAAATACATCACTCACACAACTATGAGTCTTGCTGCATTTTTCTTAAGCTTTGATCCTTGTATTGAAGTTTTGCACCTCCATGAGTTCTTGACTAGGGCTTTTGATCTTCAATTTGAGCTTCAAGTTCTTTGTCACTTCATATCAAGCTTTGATTCTATATCATCATTTCACTTTAAGCTTGAGTTGACCAACATTGACTTTGATTCCTACAATCACATATCAACTCACTAAAAATTATTAGTAATACTAATTTTTTGCTTATCATCAAAACCAACTTAGAGTTGATGCAATAACCAACATTCTCTACCTTTTTTAAGATGACAAACAATTTGATTAAAATATGAAAGTACTAAAATTAGATACTTACCCCCCCTGCACTAATGCATGATTGATATAGAGAAGTTACTCCTCCTGAATCAATGCTTGTTAGAGATAAGCAACTATAAAGCATATGTCTCATAATTTTATCGAAGTGCCAATGTGAGCATACATATTTGTGAAAAAATCAACAAACTATAATGTGTCAAATAAATATCTCTAGACATAAGACACACATATATTACCACATATATTTCTCCCCGTTTTGACATAATCAAAAAGCAATAAAGAGGGGTGTGCAATACCACATGTTAAAACAAAATAAATGTGACATAAGTAATGAAATTAAAAAAAAATATGTTATGAGTACTAATAATCAACTAATCAACTAAGCTCTTTCTCTCTAATAATATCAAGATCTCTACACATTTTAAAAAAAAGAATCAATCTTAAGAGCCTTAGTCAGAATATCAGCTATTTGATGATCAGTATAAATATATTTAAGCTCAATATCTTTCTTAGTGCAATGATCATCAATAAATCTATGCCTAACATCAATGTGTTTGGTTCTAGGATGTAAAATAGAATTTTTAGTCAAACTAATAGCATTCTTATTATCACAATAAATCACACATGTAGAACACTTAATACCATAGTCAGCTAATGCTTATTTCATCCAAAGTACTTGTGCACATGCAAGTACATTAGCTATGAATATATTCTGATTCAGTGGTAGATAGTGAGATAGAATTTTGCTTTTTGCTAAACCAAGAATCAAGAGAATGTCCGAGATAATGACAAGGTCCACTTGTAATTTTTCTAGTGGTTTTGCAACCAGCATAATCAATATCAATATATGAAATCAAATCAAATGTGCTTTCCTTTGGATAAATAGTCCAAGGTCTGATGTGGTTTTAAGATACTTAAAAATGTGTTTTACTGCTTTAAGATGTGACTCCCTACGGTCTAACTGAAATCTAGCACAAACACATATGTTAAACATAATATCAGCTTACTAGCGGTTAGATAAAGTAAAGAACTAATCATACCTCTATAGGTCCTTTGATCTACACTCTTACCCTTCTCACCTTTGTCCAAGGAGATGGAAGTGGCCATGGGTGTATCCTTTCCTGTTGCATTCTCCATTCCAAACATCTTGAGTAGATCCTTTGCATGCTTGGTTTGATGGAAGAATGTTCCCTCCTTTGATTGCCTGATTTGTAAACCTAAAAAGAATGTGAGCTCTTCCATAAGGATCATCTCAAATTCTTTTTGCATTAACTTAGCAATTCGTGACATAAATTTTCGTTAGTAGATCCAAAAATGATATCATTAACATAAATTTTAATAAGAATAATTTTATTATCAATTCTCTTAATAAATAAGGTAGTGTCTACTCTACCATCATTATTTCCATAATCGTTTAAGACTTTTCTTAATCTCTCATACTAAGCTCTAGGAGCTTGTTTCAAACCATACAAAGCCTTCTTTAATTTAAAAGCATAATCCACATGCTTACCATGAACAAACCCATGTGGTTGTTCAACATAAACCTCTTCCTTAATATATTCATTAAAGAAGAAACTAATAACTTACATTTGGAATAACTTAAATTTCTATGAGATGCAAAAGCTAATAACATCCTAATTGATTCTAAGCTAGCTACAAGAGCAAACATTTCATCAAAGTCAATACATTCTTCTGTTGAGTATTGGTTTTCACAATTTGGTTTTTATGATTAGCAAACATAATTAATTGTGACTAATCTCCTATATTGTAGCTAATGAAGGCATCGTCAATTTAACTCAAAGAATATCAAGTGCAATGATGGCTATTGTCAATGATGCAAGGAAATCGAATGATGAACTTGAGGAAATCAAGTGGAAGTCGTCAAGGCATTCAATTGGAATTGAAGGGGATAAGTATGTAATTGTTCTATTTCTTCATCTTCTCATTTGAATTAGAATGTTAAGCCTTGAATAGACTTGATAGATTCACTTTCTTGACACTCACAACATTAGAGTTCATTCATCATCTGATTCCCATATGGTTAGAACTATAAAATCTCAAAATAGAGTTTTTCAGCCTCCCCAGACGACTGGTGCTTGAGACCCAGATGGCTGGCATGCATGCATTTTACTTTGGCTGAAATCTAAACCGGACCAGTCCTCTAAAGTTCTCATACCAGACGACTGCATAGCTTGTCAGACGACTAAGAGAAGAACTCCAGACATCTGGTGCTTCATGAGCCTTAAACTCCAGTAGCTCAGTTTACACAGACAAACTGATCAGATGTCTGATGTTCTCATACCAGACATCTGCATAGTAAGTCAGACGACTGAGTGATGAACTCCAGACGTCTGGCTTCTGAAGTCAAAATATTTCTAGTAACCTTGTTTCTATAGTCTGACTGATCAGACGTCTAAAGTTATTATCCCAGATGTCTACATAGTGTATCAGACGTCTGGCGCTTGATGACCAAAATTCTAGTAACTCTGTTAGTTTTCCAAGCTGATTGATCAGACGTCTGAAGCTTTACATCCAGATGTCTACACAGTTGAACAGACGCCTGGATGTTGAACTCCAGACGTCTGCTAAATATCGACTGGCATTTCCAGTAACTCTGTTTCTGAACCCAGTTTGATCAGTCGTCTGAAGCTATGGACCCGGACGACTGCATATATAGTACTCCAGTCAACTAGGAAGCCTTCTTCAGCCGTCTGAAGCTAGCCGTTGGACAACATTAATTGCCTTGTTAATCAGTGCTCCAGCAGTTTGGTCTGTCTACTCCAGTCGACTGATGACGTGGAATTATGCCCGTTAATAGCCCTTTGCAGCATTAAATGCAGGAGATCTTTGCTGAATTTTGGTGCGATTCTTGAGCTTTATAAATAGGGGTTGTTGACATTTATTTCAGACTCTTGAGAACATTTAGAGATCAAATTCCTTACATTGAATAACATTCAAAGCTCAATAAGCTCATACCTTTTATACTTGTCTCCAAAAGCATTCAAGGCATTCAAATCTGATCTTCATCATATCTTTGTTCCTCATCTGAGACAAGTAGTAAGTGCTCATACTCTCATCATTTAGAGTACAACACACGCGCCTCTTTGCCTCATACTATTAGGTCAATATTCAAGGCATATGTTGTGTAATCTGTTTCATATTGAAGTGTTTCGATTCTCTTCTCTTTTCTCTTGCTGAGATTACGCTCGATTTGTGAGAGTGGACCATTCCTGGGTTGTGGAAAGTGGGGATAAAGGTGTATTGGATTTACACTTGCCGAGATTTGGCAAGTGGGTATTAGTGGTACTAATCACTAGCGGGATTTGTTAATGGGTGGCTTGAGTAGGATTCCAGGGAATCAGGATTTGACTCTGGGGAATTCGAACCAGGGTATATTAGCTGTTTGTGTTTGCAATTGCTATGTTGTTGTTATCACATAATCTATTCTGCAAGTTTAGTTGCATTAGGGATTTTAATTAGGCGTAAATTCCTTTTTATTATCATAAAACACTATTCACCCCCCTCTAGTATTTTTCCCATAGTTTCAGGTCATACAATTGGTATCAGAGCACAAGGTATTAACTATGGCAACCAACGACTACAATAATAACCATGATAATGCTTCCTCCATTGCCGAAGGACAATCCCCCATTTGGCCACCTTTATTCAACGGATCCAATTTTGGTTATTGGAAGTCTCGAATGATGATCTTTCTAAAGAGTATCTCATTATGGAGAACGGTGCAAAAAAGTACAAAGATCCACCAGAAGAAGATTTCAACAAGTGGACCCCCGTTCAAGTGACCGTAGGGGCAAACCGTGCAAAAGCAATACACTCGCTTATTTGTGCATGGTCAGTGTCAGAGTTCAACAAGGTGTCGAGATGCACGTCTGTGTACTAAATTTGGAACCACCTCAGAGTCACACATGAAGGGATCACTCAGGTGAAACTTTCCAAACTCCATGTTTGTGTACAACGCTTCGAGATGTTTACTGACATTGTGAACAAACTAGAGCCACTTGGAAATACCTACACTCAAGTAGAAAAGGTTCGGAAGCTAATCATGGCCGTCACTCGGAATGGGAGAAGAAGACCATGGCCATTGAAGAAGGAAATGACATGTACACATACACTGTGGAAAACTTTATTAGCAACCTTATGACTTATGAGATTAGGAAGGAAGACCACGAGCAAAGGGAAGCTCAAAGGGGTCAAGCCGAAACCAAGAAGAAAGCCATTGCTTTCACGGCTGCATCAACAACGAAGAATACGGTGATGAGATGGACTTGGAGTCCATGGATTTCATGGCTCAGAATTTATTATGCTCTTATTTTGCATGATTAATCGCATATTTTCATGACGCATTTCACCCTCCAAATCCTCATTTTATACGCTGTTATGCTACTATTTGGAATAATATGGCTTTCGGAGCGTTTATGCCCATTTCAAGGATTTGGAGCGATATTGGAGCAATTTGGAGTCAATGAGACGATCAGCGACGTGAGAGCACCAAGAAGACTCATAATGACGTGCTTGGGGTGCCAAAGAAGACGACTAGAGGAAGAGAGGAGAAGGGAAAGAGAAAGGAGAAGCTACGAAGCAACCAAGTCTATTTTCCCAGGCAGTTCAGTTGAGCTGCTCAGCACTCGACCAAGCTGATACTCAGATTCGAGGCCAATCGACCGAGCAGGGCACTAGCTCGACCGGACTTGGTCCAAGCAGAACGACAATTCTGAGCACTTTCCCAACCTACTGTAGATCGACTGAGTAGATCAGCTACTCGGCCGAGTACTACAGCTACTCGACCAAGTAGAATCCATTACAGAGCATTACTTTGAGGGACTTTTCCAGCCCACTGTAGCTCGACCGAGCGTGAAGGCTGCTCGACCGAGTGCAACCGCACTCGGTCGGGCGAGGTGAGATGCCAAGATTTTCAGATAGCCTCTCACTCTATTGAGATCTTCTTTCATTCCAGTTGGAAAACTATTTTTCTCATATTTTAAGGATAGTAGACTTCATAACGGTTCCAAGTTCCAACGCCGCCAAGAACACGTCAATCGGAGGTCGGATGAATTCTACAGAAATTTTGCAAGATGACGTTGTAGTGCTGAAATCTGCACTCGACCGAGTGCTGTTTCTACTCGGTCCGAGCTGGCTGGGGTCCACCAATAAGTTGCAGCCAGAGGCATATTTGGGCCGAATTTCAGAGGGGTTTTTCTGGGGTTTTCTAGGGTTATTTGCTAGGGTTTAAGGGGACTATATATAGGGATTGTAGCCTTCATTAGAGAGAGTTAGATCTTATTTTCTTTGAAGCTTGGTGGAGACTTTCTTTTGGAGTTAGGCTATGCTATAGGCTCCTCCCTTGTATCAAGATAAGTATTTTTGTTCTCTTTAAACCATTGTTATTTCTTGTGATTGATTATCATTTATCTCTCTTTGATGCATGCAATGAGGTTATTCCATATCTATTTCTAAGAATTGTGAGTAGCCTTATCTAGGGCTAATGGATTAGCCCTAGGATTTTAGGATTTAGATGTAAAGTTAGGATTTTTAGGTTGTTTTTGGTGTAAAAGGGATGTGATTTGGTTGATCCAGCCAAGTTTGTAGGAGATTCCAATTAAGGTTCATATTCCCACGAGGTGGCACGAATCCCAACGGATATCCTATGGACTTAATTAGGTATGTTAGTGAATCCAATTAGGGTTTGTATTCCCACGAGGTGGCACGAACTTTGACGGGATCTACCGGCATTCCTATATACTAATTAGAGCCACCAAGTCATAGATCGAAGCTTTAATTCCCACAAGGTGGTATGAGTAGAGATTGAGTATAGTTGTCGATCGTAATGCATGGATTGTATGTGAGTCTATCCACGAGGTGGGGCTAACATAGGATTCGTTAGATGAGTGTTGGCCATGAGTACTACATTTTAGATGCGATAATCTCTCCTTAATAAAGCCAATTCAACTAAGAATTCTAACCTAGCATTGACATCTGTCGATCCTAGTAGTGACTCCTAATACCCTAGTCTTTTATATTTTCTTTCTTTGTTTGTGTGGAGTCAGTTTGCAATATCGAGTGACACGACCTTCACATCCATCACCATCACAACACTCCATAATCTATCTGCACCAATAAACCCGCAAGTCTAACTCAACCTAGGAGTAGATAGGTAGTATAACACCGCCTCCCCATGTTCGAAACCCGCTCGTCGCTGTACCGTGCGCTTGCGGTAAAACGACATCGTTCCGGAGTTTAATTCCGGGCCGATCAAGTTTTTGGCGCTGTTGCCGGAGATTTATCTCCGTGTAAATTGCACCATACTTAGTTGTTTTCTGAGTTACATTTTGGGCCGATCAAGTTTTTGTCACCATTGCCGGGGAGGCGTTCCGCCATATTATATATTTATCACAATTAGGTTGATTAGGCTGCGTTTAAAAAAAGAGAGAAATTTTTCTCTGCCACCTACTTTATCATTATCTTTATCTCTCTTGTGCCACTGACATTCTTCTTCAGGTTATTTACTTTGCTTGATCAGGTACAGTTGTTGCAACAAGGGTGCTTCCAAAGCATTCCTTCCAATATCTCGCTACATTCAATCAGGCTGATGGATAGTCCTTTAGGGAAGCCTTATACTGGTTTGAAAGAATGTTAGGAATGTTCCAGACGGAGCCAGAATATGTGTGGGAGGGTTCCACGCTATTTCCTATCTTCACTAGAGGATTACAGGGACCCTCATCGGAGTTCTTGAGGAGGACGCATGTGACCACCTTTGAGGATCTGAGATATGTAGCAGCCTTAGAAAGCTTATTGGACACAGCTCGATTTCTGGCTCATTAGCCGTAGAGGCAGGTGATCCAGAAGATCGTGAGCTCGTCAATTTTGTTATGAATTATGTGTCTGCTACAGGTACCATTGAGAAGGATATTCACGTACAGCTTGGGGGAGGTATTATGTGTTTCGATATTGCCACTCCTGACGAGGCATCGGCACCTAGCATTGCAGAGCCAGCTTGTACCGTCGTCGCCTCCCCCCGCCATGCATATGAGTCAGAGCAGCTTATACCATCAGAGGATATTATTGAGGAGGTCGTGCCTACAGTAGCAGAGCAGACCATCGAGGATGACATGACTTGGGAAGATGACATTTGCACACAGATGGAGCCTGAATTGTGCCCCCCTTCGTTCGAGCTACCACAGACACACCCACCTTTTACAAAGGCTAACACCCCTCAGAGGACCATCCCACAGAGCTTATTGCTCCCATTCAGGGAGAATCTTTTACCCACTCTTTTCTCTTGTCTGAATCTATTTCCACTCATGTTATTTATGATGATTCAGATACTGATGACACGTTATATATTTTGCTGTACACTTACAATTCGATCATGAGGTACATTGGGACGTGTCTGATGATGAGGAGAGTGAGGAGCCAGCCGCCACAGATGCTATTGAATATGATCAGGAGGTGTGTTGGGATAAGTCTGACGATGAGGAGGAGTTGCCTGATGAGACCCATGCCTATATGCCAAAGCTATCTGAAGAACTTGAGGTAAACAATGAGGAGTCGGTCGATGTTGTACACGAGAGTAGAGATTTATTTCCAGGGAAGTGTTGTCAATGATCGACGCCCGGTATGCACATGCAACCGGGACGAGCGACTCGTAGTCTTACCGCAAGCACACAGCGTAGTGACGAGCGGGTATCGAACTCAGGGAGGGACATCGACGATGTCTCGTTCTAATCACCTAGCTATCAAAATGGTCAAGAATGATTTGGGGTAAAATTGTCACAATCGTTCGTATATCGATAGAAATATCAATGAAATAAAGTGCCTAGGGATAGGGAATCCCCGCTACGGGCCGTATCCCATCGTTGTGATTCGTAGGTTACATCATTGCTAGACTTGGATTTTAGGTGAACTAGTCGCAACTTGAATGTAGAACCAAGCTCACGCTCTCGAGCTATTGCCGGTCTATAGCAAACCTAGGTTAGGGCCCAATCTCTTGCAACCCTAACCTAAGCCGCTAGCATTAGGATCGACATCATCATCATTCAATCGTATCTCGAGCCCACTCTCGTGCAAACTCGAGCTACGACCTAGGTTGAGATAGTTCCTACCCGTCCAATCTCTTGCAAACGGGTATTGGTATAGAAGCACGATTAAAAACCCTAGATTTGGCCCAATCTCTTGCAAACCAATTCTAGGGGAGTCCAATCGTAAATCTAAATCGAATCTCTAGGGCTTCCTATCAATTGGGATCCAATCTCTTGCAAACCCAATCAATATGAGTCCCTAGCTATCCGTAATAAATCA
The DNA here is from genome assembly GCA_030789695.1 of Scilla litardierei. Classification (NCBI taxonomy): domain Eukaryota; kingdom Viridiplantae; phylum Streptophyta; class Magnoliopsida; order Asparagales; family Asparagaceae; genus Scilla; species Scilla litardierei. The sequence goes on along the minus strand of CM061142.1, from coordinate 181,097,472 downwards.
ATCCCAACCTAACCCTAATCAATTCTAGCAAGAATTTCACCAATTCATCACAACTCAGAAATAGGGTTCATAGGGTTCATCCCCATGCACTAGGACAATAGAACTACTCACTAATCATCATGCAATACATAAGAAATTCAATAGAAAATTCAACACAATTCATTGCAATGGAGAAATTATCAATAAAAATAGAGTTTTTGACAAGAAAGGAAGACAAACCAATGAGAATCCAATAGCATCCAACAAAAGTCTCCTTTCTAATCTCTCAAAAAAGCCTAAATCTAATTAACTAAAAATCTCTCTAAAAAGGCTGCAAAAAGTAGTGAAAAGTCCTTCTAAACTAGGGCAAAAACTGGGTTTAAATACCCCTCAAAATCGCCCAGAAATTCGTGACAAAAATGCCCATGCGCAGCCCAGAAATCGCAGTTTACGCAGCTGGCGGGGCGGCTCACTCGGCCGAGTGACAATTGTCCCTCGGCCGAGTGACAAATCATGTACAACAACAGTAAGTCGGGACTTTTTCGGGGTCTGTCTTCGGAAGTGACTCGGCCGAGTGGCTTTACTCACTCGGCCGAGGGGCTTTTCAAGCTCGGCCGAGTCGGAAGCCTCAATCGCCTGTACATTTCCAGTAAGTCGGTTCTTTTTGATGGTGGATTTTCCCATGTCACTCGGGCGAGGGGATTTCCATACTCGGCCGAGTGGACTATCGTCACTCGGCCGAGTGCACGCCTATTTTATTCAGTTGATGCGTGTTCGGTCTGGTCGGCCGAGTGATCTTCTTGCTCGGCCGAGTGGGTGGTTCACTCGGCCGAGTGAGATGCTGCAAATGCCTAATCTTCGTCTTTTCGCTTCCTCGTCGCTCCTACAACGTTCCTTCTTCTCCCACTTGTCTTCCATCGCCGAATAGCCCTCAAAAGAGTCTCGGGTGACACTCCGGAGTGTGTGCAAATCTTCTAGATCTCAAAATCACTCCGAATCGCTCCATATCTCCTGAAATACGACAAAAATAAGAAATCGTGAAAAGCATCGCAATATTGCCGAATAATCGTGAAAAATGCGATATGAGCGATCAAAGTGGCATGCAAACATGCAGAAAAAGGGTGTAAAATACGGAGCGATCAAAATCCCCCAAACTTACCTCTTACTCGTCCTCGAGGAAGATGAGTAAAAAGCAAACCCGATGGGCAAAATAATGGAAAAGAAGGAAAAATAAAAACGAAAATAGAATAGAAAGCGAAGAAGGGGGGTGCTAGATCATTTTTCTCAGGACGTGGGTTTTGCTTACTCATATATCATACATCGAAGATAAAACACACGTCAAAGACTTTTATTTCGATATCATAGTATAATTGACGCATTCGAAATAGAAAACCCTGAAAATATCAAAATAGCATGAAATATGGAATCATTCTAGGATTAACATCGTCTGAAGCATCTAAAGCGGTATGCATAACCATAGATCACACACTTTTCAATTGAATACTTTCTATAAGGAGTATAAGAGATATCACATGGTATGGAATAGTAAGAATAGAAAAGTATTGGTTTTCATGAAATGAATGCTAAGCGTCGATTTTCTGGATTTCGTGAAACTTTAGCAATCTCACCGAGTATAGAGGATTACTTAGCCTAGGTTGTCATGCACCGTCAAGTAGTCACTCCCTCACACATCATTGGATCCTCTCCCCCAAGCTTATCCATAAGTGTGGTGGCATACACAAATCAATATGTACATTCCCCATTTCGTTTGACGCTCCAAAAAAGGTAAAAATAAAAAATAAAAACAAAAAGAGGGAGGAAAGAGAGAAATAGTATGAGATGGGATCGTTATGAACCTCTTTTCTCTTTTTCTTTTCTTTTTCTCAATTCTTTTTTTTCTTTTTTTATTTTTTTTTCTTTTTTTATTTATAAACATATATACATAAGTGATCCCAAATCAAAGGAGAGAAGGATATACATGTATATTTATTTTTTTCTTTTTGATTTTGGGGATTTGGAGCATGAAATTAAATAGCGGGGGAAATGCCAATAATAGACTTGCTGGAGGGGGATTTGCCAATTAATATCAAATAGAGAAATGATGCTCAAGATATGTGGAGAAAGAAATAAATGTATCGCTCGGTTCACTCTATAGGACGTGCATGACAATTTTCATCAGAGTAATATAATCTACTCAGTTTAATCTCAAAAAGTAAACTAGTCCAGATATATCGTCTTAGCAAACATTCAATCAAACTGAAAGTGAAGCGTTCAATTCATGCAATAAGAAGTGACATGAGAGAGGAAAGCAGTACTCCAAATATAAGCAGACAATGCGTGAAGCTTGGTGTGTTTTCTATGATAAGCATACATATGAATCATCAGACATCAGCTAATAACAGAATTTCATCCATATTCATACAGGAAAAGAGTGGGTTACTATTTCAAAATGCGAAGCATGACATAGCATATGATATCTGAAACAAAAGCTATGACGTGACAAAATAGCACGCATATAGATATAAGCTAACACCACGTCATCATCATCACAGAAAAATCATCTCTAGCAAAGGATGAAAGAAACAAAGATAAAAGAAAAATAGAACTATATACAATGCGGCATACTCATAAAAAGAAAAGAAAACGTGATGCATGATAAAAAACGAAAAAGTGGTGAAAATAAGTGCAAAAGTGGAAAGAAAGTGTGAGAAATAAAAAATAAAGGATGGCAAAAATGAAAAAGTGAGAGAACTCACTCCCCCAAGCTGAAGTGCACAGCGTCCTTAATGTGCAAAATGTGGCACACCGAGAGACGTGAAGTGGGTGGGGAGGGTGAGGATGCATGCATGATAAAAAGGAAAAAGAAAAAGAAAGAAAATAAAATATGAATGATGTGATGCATGCAAAGGTCAGGATGATGCGGATATCAGTGTCCCCAAAAAGGTCTCTCCCTCACTCCCAAAAAGATATATAAAAAGATATGATCAGGAAGGCATCAAAATAATACGTGGAGTAGGGGGCAAAAATCAATCACCAGGCCCAGGAACAAACGGGCAACAAAATGACAAAAATATCATATGCATCAAGAGTGTGCCTAAGCTGGTTGTGGCGCTGCACCAGCACCGTCCTGTGGCGGAGGTGGGGGTGGGGGTGGTGGGGGTGCTGGTGGCTGGGAGGGTGTGGGTGGTGGTGGCAGACGTGCAAGAATCGGATTCAGGCAAGCCTGAATACTGGGAAGGAATGCAACGTGGGTCTGCACGGAACTGACCGTGGCAGAGAGAGCCCTAAAGTCTCCTCGAAGTCCACTAACCGCCCCCTCAAGAGCACAAATGTTTTGAAGTAGAGTGTCAGGGGGTGGTGGAGCAGAGGGACGCACAGGTCTAACAGGTGAGGTGCGGGGCTGTCTCTGGCGGGCAGTGTATAGGATGGGGCCAACAGGGTAGTGTGGAAGGGGAGCTGTGCTCACTAAAGGATGCCCAGCCTCGGTGCGAGGCTGGGACACAGGCTGGGTCGAAGCAGCAGCAGCAGCAGCTGAAGTGGCAGGCAAAATGGGCGACGAGGCAGCAGGAGAGGTCTGTGATACAGAAGTGGGGACAGAAGTCACGACACTCTCGGTAAAGACAACGGCAGTGGGGTTAGAAGGGGCAACGGCCGGGGTGGTCGTGGACAAAAGTGAGGTCAGGACCGCCACTGCAGCGGTAAAGGAGGTCTCACCGGTCTCTAAAATGGTGGTGGGATGCTCAGGGCTCAGAGAGGTGATAGGCTCGATGTACATAGGCTCGGTAGAGGGGTGGAGGAGGACGGCTCAGCTAAGGTACTCCCGACACTGACAGAAGTGGGAACAGAAGTGTCGGGAGGTGCAGACAGTGCAGGTGCGGGCTGAGGGATCACGGGGTCAACAGGTGGTGCAGGGGGTGCCTGCTCAGCATCCTCAGGCTCAAGGACGTAGGTAGCGGGGATGAGTAGATCCATCGCTGGAAGCCAGTCCCCGTGGGCCGTCCAATGTGTGTCTGAGCGGAGCTCGGAAGAACCATGTAGTCAGCACTAAAGGGACCGTGCAACCACACCCAGTTCCTGTGACCGTGGGGAAGAAGCATCTTCATCCGGGCCATAACGTCTATCGAAAGTGAAGTAGGGCCCGGTGCTCGACGCAGGTCGTCAGGAAGGTCCACGCCGGTCATAAGGGCTAGAAGTGTGATCAGACCGCCGCAACAAATAGGTGAGCGAGCTCTCACCGAAATGATGATGCGGTCCAGAAACCAACTATCGATGTCTATCTCGATGGCGGGGACCAGGTCGTCGCTACCCTTATCCAGAACCCTGGGGTGAGTCATCGCGTAGAGCATGTAGAGCTCTAGCATAGACATGGTCACAGGCTCGTACCTCGCTAGGAAAGTGGTCGCCATGAGGCGCTGTGCAATGTGGAGGCAAGGGTGCAGGATGGCTGAGGCCATGGCCCTACTAGGGTCGAAGGCAAGTGGGGATCCCGTGATCCGTGTCCAGAAGGTGGAGGTGTCGAACGACGGGGGTGGGATGTACGTGGGCGCGTAGGCACGGTCAGGGACATAGACAGCGTGCCACTGGAAGAATGCACGAAGCATGTCAAGAGTGATCTCGCACTCTCGATCCATCAGGTGGAATGTGCATCCTCCAAGGGTCCGGTCAATGGAGCTCAGGACCTCCAGTGTCGGACGGATGTAAGTATCCGCCGACACCGACAAAAAATCACGCCATCCCATGTTGTCGTACAACGTGAGAAGCCCCTCGAGTACCCCTTGTGGGATCCTGAAAAAACAAGGACGTTAGGATCGAATAATAAAGTCGAGACTTACGCTTGCGTATGCGGCACCGTAATCTCGGAACTTCGCCCTCGGATTCACCACAACGGTCGATACTTCGTCACGGAGGATCGAAGCAGAGTTTCACCGCCTAAATCTCTAACTAGAAGAGGAATTTAATGGAAGGGAGAAGAACATAAGATGCCTTATGCAAACTTATGGCATGGAAAGTGTGGAATGAATGCCTTACCCTTGGGTCCTATTTATAGGCTTTAGGGGTGGTTATTGTAGGAAATAACCAATTATAAGCTTATTAGCCTATATAAGCACATTCATTTATCCTCTTCTTCATTCACTTATCAAGTGCCTTTATGCACTTATAAAGTGACTTTTTCCACTTATCGAGTGGCTTTTTCCACTTATCGAGTGGTCCTTTTCACACGAGAAAAGGTTCCCTTCGTGCACGCTTTCGTGCACGCGACATCTGAGGTCCGTATACCCTCATACATCCCCTCATTGGTGTATTCATGTCGTCCATATCCAACATCTCCCACTCACACTTGAGGGGATTGTAAGGAAACATCTTTTCCTTTAACTCTTCTGTTTGTCATACCGAGAAATAGGCCGTGTGACCGTCATGCGCATAGAGTCCGCTGTTGTGCACTTGTTAGAGATACACAACACTCCTCGAGGTGCAAAGTTGAGTAGATCAACGCATGCTTTACCCTAGATTATTTCTTCATATTTCTTATACTTTATATTCAACAATTGAATCCCATCTGGATTACAATTGGCTGGCCAGCTTTGAATATCTAAAGTCCAAATGTGAATATGAAATAATCTTCCTCTTCTTGCGATCCTCTTGATCTTGACTTGACTCGGTTTTCTAACATGCCCCGCCGGACCGAATTAACCATAGTCCATAAGCAACATGCTAAGATAGCAATCACCCAGTCAAATCTTAAGGAACCAATTAGAGTCCATAAGGGTAACGAGTTAAGACCCATGTGGTCTTTGGGTCTCACATAATAGTAAACACAATTACTATTCTAACCAAATGGTCAAAAATGCATACATAGTATGAATACGTATTACAACATCACTCCTTTCCCAGGGAGCGTATGTCTTAATGATGTTGTAAGGATGATAACCAGACACCACAATGTCTGACTTTGAGTCCCTTTTACTACTCAAATAATCTTATGGACTCACATCCCGTATTAGACAGATAGGATTTCAAAATCCTCTTAGATCTTTTGAAAACATCCATATGATGCAGATCTTTCATACGACCATTTTGTTTAAGTCATGACTCTAAATCGTCCATCTAATGATTTTGACTTTAAACAGGTCTCATCTTTATTTTACCCGTCTGATAAAATAAAGGCGGTTGCTCATGTGAGAGAGCCAACCTTAATCTGTCCGACATACTAGAATTCAGCTGAGATTTCAAAAAAATGTACACAAACATTTCTTAAGAAATTCATATGCAATGTTGAAAAAAAAACTTATTCTTTTATTGAATTTGATCATTTACAGACATGTGAATTTACATTGATACAACTCAGCTCTTACGCAATCCTTGAGATGACAAGTGTTTGTAAAACACATCTCTGGGGATCGCTTTCGTAAGCGGATCCGCTATCATCTCATGCGTAGATATGTACCTTATGTCTACCTTCTTGGTCTTATCATAGTCTTTTGCAAATTTGTAGCGGATATCTATGTGTTTGGTCTTACAATGGAATTTAGGATCTTTGACATATGCTATAGATGCTTGACTGTCGCTGTGTATAGGTACAGCACCTGAGTCACTTGCATCAATTAGCCTGTCTAAGAACTTCCTAAGCCAAACAGCCTCTTGGACTGCCATGCTAAATGCTACAAACTCGGCTTCCATAGTTGAAAGTGCGATGCAGGATTGTTTCTTGCTACTCCAGGATATTGCACCAGATCCGAGTAGAAAAACATATCCCGAGGTCGATCGTCGCTCATCGAGATCACCCGCCCAATCAGCATCAGTGTAGCCTTCGAGCCTCAAGGCATCTCCTTGATAGCATAAAGCATAGTCTGCAGTTCCTTTGAGATACTGCAATATCCTCTTAACCGCTTTCCAGTGTACTTACCCTGGGTTGGATTGGTAACGACTTACCATTCCAATGGCAAAACAGATGTCTGGTCTTGTACACATCATAGCGTACATAAGACTACCAACTGCACTGGAATATGGAACTTTTTCCATAATTTCCTTTTCCTTTTGGTTCTTTGGACATGATTTCAGACATAAATTGTCGCACTTGCTTATAGGAGTATCAATGGACTTCCAGTCCTGCATATTAAACCGTTCTAGAACCTTCTTTATATAAGTCTCTTGTGAAAGAGAAAGAAGTTTCTTCGAACGATTCCTTGAAATCTTAACTCCAAGGATATATGCTGCTTCTCCCATGTCTTTCATCTCAAAAACTGATGAAAGCCAAGCCTTGATATCCATCACAAAGACCTTGTCATTTCCGGCTATTAAAATGTCATCTACATATAGAGACATAATAATGTACTTGCTACTAATCCTCTTGATATATACGCAGTTATCTTCATCAAGCATGGAAAAACCATTTGATAAGACAACTTCTTGAAATCGTATATACCATTGCCTCGAGGATTATTTAAGACCATATATGGATTTACGAAGTTTACAAACCTTATGTTCGTTTCCTTCTTTTACAAACCCTGTTGGTTGTTCCATATAGATCTCCTCGTCCAATTCTCCATTGAGAAAGGCAGTCTTTACATCTAGCTGATGTAATTCGAGGTCTAAGCAAGCTACCATTGCCAGAATCAGGCGAATCGAGGTAAAACGGACAACAGGTGAGAAGGTCTCTTCGTAGTCTATCCCTTCATGTTGCGTAAAACCTTTTGCGACAAGACGAGCTTTATATCTGTCAATAGAGCCATTAGCCTTATGCTTGATCTTGAGAACCCATTTGTTTCCAATAGCTCTACGTCCTCTGGGTAAGTCAACTAAGTCCCAGACTTGGTTAACTTTCATGGATTCCAACTCTTCCTTCATCGCTTCCATCCATTTGTCTTTCGCAGGGCATGATACGGCCTGTTTGAAAGTAGCAGGCTCGTCATCATCTTGTAGTAAAGTCATAAAGGTTTGCGAAAATTCATCCTCAAATCTTAGAGGAGCCAACCTTGTACGACTACTACGTCGTATTTGAGATTCTTCAAGTCCTTGTTGACTCGAATTTAGATCAATTCTAATATCACTCCCACTTGGAATTTCGTTAGAAATGCTCCCACTTGGATCATTATTCCCGTATGGAATATGATTAGTGTCATTCGTATCATCCATTGGTGAAGTTTGAAACGTATTTTCTTCTTCACCAAGAATTCTCCCACTCGAATGAGGTAATCCTTCTTGATCATTAATCTCAAATAAAGATAAGTCCTGACTTATCTCGCCCTGTCTTGGAAACTCGTTTTCCAAGAAAGTGACATCCCTCGACTCAAATTCAATTAGACCTCCATTGTCTTCCTGACTAACGAAAACATAACCTTTGGAGTTTTCTGCGTATCATATAAAGATACATTTCCTTCCCCTTGGCCCAAGTTTGCCATACTTATGGGAGGAAATATGTGCGTAGGATGCACATCCCCAAGGTTTTAAAATGTTTAAGTCAGGAGACTTTTGGTTCCACAACTCATAAGGAGTGGAGCTAACTGATTTCGAGGGTACGCGGTTCAAGATGAAAGCGGCCGTCAATAATGCATCACCCCAAAAGGTGATTGGCAAGTTAGCTTTCGCCATCATTGAACGGACCATTTCCATTAAAGTCATATTTCTCCTTTCTGCAACACCATTTTGTTGCGGAGTATAAGGCATAGTTACCTGATGTACTATGCCCTTTTCATCACAAAGTTCCTTAAAACTTGGTGATTGATATTCACCGCCCCTATCGGTTCACAAGACCTTAATCTTGCGATCTAATTGATTCTCCACTAAACTCATATAGTTCTTAAAGCAGGTTAATGCTTCACTTTTGTGGGATATCAAATAGATATGTCCGAATCGGGTGAAATCATCAATAAAAGTGATGAAATAGGACTTTCCGCGTCTTGTCTTGACATTCATCGGACCACATATGTCCGAATGGATGAGATGTAATGGAACCTCGGCCCTTGTGCCGGTTCCAAACGGCTTGCGACAAGATTTCCCTACAAGGCAATGTTCGCAGGTCGACATTTCAACCTTTGAAACATTGGATAGAAGGCCACGTTTGGCAAGTCTATCCATTCTTGTTGGTCCAATGTGACCAAGCCTTGCATGCCAACAAATTATATCAGACTCATAAGTCGATGAATTTGCAACAAGGAAATTTTCATTACAATATGAAGAGTCATACATTGTATTTAATACAATAAATCCTTTAAATACATACCCAGTACCAATTAAGGAATTATTTCAACACAAGTCCATTTTACAATCATGAAAAAACCAGCTATAACCAAGACCCATTAACACGACCACAGATATTATATTCCTTCGAATATCTGGAGAGAAGAGAACATCATGAAGTAGGAGAGTGCGGCCGTTGTCTAAGACTAGCTTGCAAGTCCTAACACCTTTCACTTCAACACGTGTGTTGTTTCCTACATAGATCCACTTCGTTCCTTTGGGTATCCGGTGATACTCCACGAAGGACCGTCTGTCCCTTGCTATGTGATCGGTGGCACCTGAATCAATTATCCAAAATGGATTAGATTCCACAAGAAATATTGAACTAGAAACACATATGTAACTAGAATATTTACAAGTTACCTCGTCGCCTCCACTCGTACACGAACGAGCATAGTGACCGAGCTTGTTGCACTTGAAGCACTTGATTCTCTTCAAGTCTTTCTTCTTGTGCCATTTCTTGTGCCCACCCTTATGTTTGGGTTTCTTGGTAGACTCAGGTTGCTTATTACGTTCATTAGTAGACTTCGAACGATCTTTCCGTTTCTTTCCCCCCGTGTGAGGAACTAGCAACCATGTGCACTTCTGCACTAGGCTTGGTAGCCGCAAGCCGCTCTTCCTCTAATTCGAGGTGCTTGGAAACATCGCTGAAGGTCTTGATGCTCTCATTGTGAGTGAGATGCATCTTCATTTGGTCCCACCCATTTGGTAGGGAACGTATGACTGCTTGGATTTGTTGCTCATCAGTGAGCACATGACCTGCGTCCTTTAACTCTGAGATTTGATTTGCCATATGTCGCAGATGTTTCCCCATGGAATGATCTGGATGTTTCTTGTATGAATCAAATCTTATAGTTAAGGCACGAAGTTTGGACATCGATGTGCCACCAAACTTCTCCTCTAGCTTGGACCATATGTCCATGGCTAGGTCATGCTCTCGGAAGATGCGCATTATGTCATCGGCCATACTGCTTAATAACGTAATGCGGGCTATCTTATTCTTCCGAGACCAAGCATCCAAAGCTTCCTTGTCTCGTCTGTGTTGGGCCGTAGTGCCCAACTCGGGTTCAATCATTACGTTCTTTAGAGTTTCGAGCACTTCTTGCTCCTCTAGAACGTATTGTATCTTGATGGACCATAGTTTGTAATTATCGCCGTTGAGTTTTTCACCTCTGTTTAACTCAGCGACGATATTCTTTGAAGCGGAAGACATTTTACTTTTAAAATGCTGCAAAAGACAAAACCGAAGGTTTGATCAAAAACATTGCATTGAAATTCTTAAAATATAATTCCCATTTGAAATGATAATAGAATATCCCATTTGGATAGTTCTAATTTCAACTCCCACTTGGAATGATATTTATAATTTGATAAGTTACTTTCGAAAAATATTGAAGATGTTACTCTAGAATCGGAAAGGTCACTATGTTTCCAATCACCATCTAGAGTAACTTTCAATATTTCCCCATCACTTTATCAAATAAAAGTACTCTTATAGTACTTCGCAGCGGAAAAGCGTTTTTGAAAACGTATTTTTCAAAACGTATGAAAACGTATTTTTCAAAAAATGTATATTTCAACTTAGTACCCTTATGATACTAGTGAAATATTCGGCACTTCCTGACCATTTGCCGGGAATGAGCCGTAGCCGTGCCAAGGCCAGATCCCCCCATTGGGGATTTTTTTGCAAGCCATTATCACCGGCTCCCGTATGGATCCAGGCGCTTCCCCCCTTATAGGAGAATTTTGCCGCAGACGACTGCCGTCAGCCCCGTATGGGCTAGCCTTGCAGGTGGCCGAGGCCGAAATCATTGGCAAGGCCTCTGGCTGAATTGGTCGACCAAAAATCCCGGATTGGTCGACCAATGCCGACCAAGGATCTGACACCCCCCGACGGCCAGGGCCTCTGCCCTGGCCGGCCAGGGGCCTGGCCCTGGTCTCTGCCAGGGCCGGCCATGGCCTTGGCAGAGCCCAGGGCCGGCCAGGCTCTGCCCTGGCCTCTGCCAGGGCCGACAGGGCCCTGGCCTGAGGCCAGGGCCGCCGGCCCTGGCCTCTGCCAGGGCCGGCAGGGCCCTGGCTTCCGGCCAGGGCCGGCCAGGCCCTGGCCTAGCCGCGGCCAGGGTCCCCTTGGCCCTGGCCGTGGCCGTGCCAGTGCCGGCCTGGCCATGGCCAGCCTTGGCCCTTTGGTCTTGGCCGGCCATGGCCCATATGGCCATGGCCGGCCACCCCTTTGCATGGGGTTGCCGCACACCCCGCCGGAGGGGTGTCCGTGGTGGTTATTGGCCGTAGCCAACCCCCTCCACATGGGGAGGGGGGTGCATTGCCTTTATAGCCCATTTGGCCATGGTGATCAAGCACCAAAAAAGTCATCTTCCCCGATGGGAATAACTACCATCTTCTTCGTCGATGAAGCACCCGTTCGTCGATGAAGCACCCATTCGTCGAGAAAGTAGTTATTCTCTAATGGCCGTGTGCCAAAATGAAAAAATAACATACTTTAAAATTCGTAAACTACACGCTCCACATGAAGAGAGTTCACATTCCCTATGAATGGAGACTCAGCATCCATGAAGAGTGCGAGCTTGACGATATGAACGGTCGGTTCTTCCCGTCACGGAGAGTTCCTGCCATATCCGTAATGGTAGGAGACCCTAACGTGAAAAGAACAACCACTGCGTTCTCTCCGTCATGAAGCGTTCCTACCATATCCATAATGGTAGGATACCCATTCGTGAAAAAGACAACGCCTCGTTCATCGGTTCGACGGGGCGACGGTTTGACCGGGGCGAACCCGTATGGCTCTGATACCAATGTGGGATCCTGACAAAACAAGGACGTTAGGATCGAATAATAAAGTCGAGACTTGCACTTGCGTACGCGGCACCGTAATCTCGGAACTTCGCCCTCGGATTCACCACAACGGTCGATACTTCGTCACGGAGGATCGAAGCAGAGTTTCACCGCCTAAATCTCTAACTAGAAGAGGATTTTAATGGAAGGGAGAAGAAGAACATAAGATGCCTTATGCAAACTTATGGCATGGAAAGTGTAGTTTGAATGCCTTACCCTTGGGTCCTATTTATAGGCTTTAGGGGTGGTTATTGTAGGAAATAACCAATTATAAGCTTATTAGCCTATATAAGCACATTCATTTATCCTCTTCTTCATTCACTTATCAAGTGCCTTTATGCACTTATAAAGTGACTTTTTCCACTTATCGAGTGGCTTTTTCCACTTATCGAGTGGTCCTTTTCACACGAGAAAAGGTTCCCTTCATGCACGCTTTCGTGCACGCGACATCTGAGGTCCGTATACCCTCATACATCCCCTCATTGGTGTATTCATGTCGTCCATATCCAACACCCCTAGGCGGTCAAGGTCAGCTAAGTGCGCGAACCTAGAGGGTACTATCGAGCGATGTCAGATACGCTCGAACCTGGCGCGGTGTGCGTCATTTCGAAACGTGATCCCCATCGGCCCGATAGCGGGAGCGGGTGGAGGGACTTGATCGGCTGGGATCGGCTGTGTAGGTGGCGGTGGCGGTGGCGGGCTAGGTGGAGGGGAGTCCTCCCTAGCGTGAGAGGGACCGGCATATCGGTCCTCTTCCGCTTCGAAGAGGCTCCCCGTGTACGGGGCCTAGTCCGCGGCGGCATGTGTGCCGCGAGACGCGTCCCGACTAAATAAATAATGCGGCATGCTAAATAATGGAACGAATGTACCTGAACACGTCGCGAAAGCAATAAGTGGTGCGTGCGAAGAGACGCCTCCGCCGCGAAGCTCAATGCACGTCCAAAAGCTCCCCAAAGCTCCCCAAAGCTCCCCCAAGATAGCCTACAAATCAAACGATCAAATCAGCGAATAATATTCAATATGTATGGGGGAGATGGGGGATAATAGAGAGATATGAAATTTAATTTGGATTAGGGGCTCAATGGGCGTACGGATCAAGAGAAACGGGGAGAAAATGGGTTTTTGGGGGGAAAGCGGGGCAAATCGAGGCGGTGGAGGCCGGCGCCGGCGAGGTGGAGCGGCGGCCGATCATCGACGAGGTGAGAGGGAGCGGTCATCGGCGAGGGTAGGTCGATTCAGGCGAGGGACGATTCAATTCGAGCGATGGAGAGGAAACGGCAGCGGGCTCGGGCGAAAAAGGGGGTTTTTTTCGTTTCGAAAACTGCGCCTGCCGCTGCCGCTTATATATAGGAAATGTTACGACTCGGCCGAGTGACAATGTCACTCGGCTGAGTGCGTAAACGAAAAAATTTCGAAAAAATCTCATCCCCACCTACGACTCGGCCGAGCGGCTTTGGTTCATTTGGCCGAAGGGAGAAACTCCACTCGGCCGAGTGGCTCTGCCACTCGGCAATTTTTAGGCTAGGAGGGTATCTGTTTCACTCGGCCGAGTGACAAGTCACTCGCCCGAGTGACAAGTCACTCGCACGAGTGGAAATTAAGACTAAAACTTACAGAAATTGACAGAGAGTTGGTCTGCAGAAACTTCCCTGTTTGGTGCTCCCTCGACCGAGTGGAGTCTTCGCTCGGTCGAGTGGCATAAGCTACTCGGCCGAGTGACGTGCTGTTTTCTGCATCGGCTCTCCGTTTTCACTCTGGTCTCTGTTTTTCTTCCTCCAGCCTGTTTCTTCCTCCTCCTAAGGCCTGAACGCGTTCCTGGGGCCTCTTCCTTGCCTCGATCATCCTCCATATGATTGATCTCCCTTTCTCCTTCTCCTGTCATGAAAAATAGGACCCGTTGTCACGATTTTCATGGACAAAAAATTCTAAAAACTAACAAAAGGCTAAATAAAAAATGAGAATCAAATAAAAACAACGCAAAAACCGTCGGGTTGCCTCCCGACAAGCGCTCGTTTAAGGTCGTGAGCTCGACCCCTTAAGATATTCGTTTAGCTCGCGATATTGGGCGCTTATGAGATACACCCGTCAAACTTGCCGGGAAGGCCGCTCGGATTTGGATCTTGATGTTCATCGGTCTTCCTCGACACCTCTTCATCATGGGCAATGTTGGGGGATAAGTCCCCCGAGCTAGAGCTTGTTCCTATCTTCTTCTTGGCCGGTGACACTGATCTTCCATTCGGTGGAGCTTTCTTCGAATTCTTGGCCTTTGAGAGCTTGCAAAGCTCTCGTATTCTTGCGACATCAGCGTCGCCTTCATCATCATCCATGGAGCTATCTAGAGGATCCTCCAACTTCTCTTCTTCACCCGAAGCTTGGCCTTCTTCGAAGCCATCGTCATGGAGAGCACCAATAGAGTGGGGGATTGCTTCTTCAATCACTTCATCGAGAAGATCCACATAGTCCAACTCTTCATGATAGGGCATGTGTTTCATGGCCTTGGGTATGTGAAGCTCGACTTCTATGTTCCCGACATTCAAGGATAGAGTTCCTTCACGCACATCGACGATAACGCCGACGGTTGCTAGGAACGGGCGTCCAAGTATGAGCGAAGTGTCGCCCTCTTCCTTGATGTCCATTATGACAAAATCACAAGGCAAGCATATACCTCCCGGAACTTGGAGTGGAATATTCTCTGCGATCCCTACCGGCCTAGTAATCCGACCGTCCGCTAGTTTAATCCTCATGTCGGTCGGCTTCAAGTCGGTGCCCGTGTTCAATTTCCGGAACAAACTAAGGGGCATAAGGCTCACACTAGCGCCCAAGTCAACTAGAGCTTTTTGCAAAGGGACGCCTCCTAGTGTGCAAGGGATGCGGAAACTCCCAGGATCCTTCAATTTCACCGGCTCCTTCTCCTTCCGGGTAAACCAAGTTCCTTGCTCCGCAAGCATGATTTTTTCCTTCCTTTTCTTTCCCGAAATCAAGTCCTTCAAGAACTTCCCGTAAGACGGGATCTCAACAATTGCATCTAAGAAAGGAATATTGAGGCTCACTCCCCTCAAGTATTCTAGGAACTTGGCGAGCCTTTTCTTCATCTTGGCTCTAGCTAGCCGTTATGGAAACGGCACCGGTGGCATGTAGCGGCGCTCATCAAGTGGCTCCACCGCTTTAGGATTTCCTCCTCTGATTGGCTCCTTTTGGATCTCTTCTTCAATCGCCGTCTCTTTTTCTTCCAAAATTTCCACCACGGGTTGCTCGCTTTGTGTCATAGCGGGAGTGGTATCCTTCCCGCCCGTTGTTGTAACCGCAACCACCGCATTGATGTGTCCGGTGTTGCTCCGTGGATTGGGCTCGGGTTGAGCCGGTAATTGTTGGGTGTTCTTGTTGAGCAACGCAAGTTGCTCCGCAAGTTGAGCGACGACGGTACTTAGTGACTCTTGCCCCACCGTCAACTTAGCATTTATCTTTCTTTGCTCTATCATAAATTCCTCCACCCTAGCTTCGTAGTCCGATCGTGGTTGAGCTTGAGGTGGGTTGGGAGCTCTCCAACCTTGGTTGTACCCGGGGGTCTATATGGTCCCGCTTGTTGCATCGGCGGGTAATTTTGTTACGGTGGCCCCCTCGGTTGATATTGAGGTTGTGGTGGTGGAGGCCGAGCTTGAGGAAGTTGTTGTGGTGGGGGGGGGGGTTCAAAGCACCATCATTGTTTGCATATGAGAAGCCTGGATGGTTCCTAGCGGCCGGGTTAGCCCAATATCCGGAGTTCCCCGCGACATATTGTACTTGCTCCAAGGCTCCTTCTCCATTGTCCCCTCCTACATACATGGCTTGAGATTGGTCTTGCCAATCACTCATATTGTTTACCGGCGTAGATGTAGATGGTGCTCCATATGGCTCGGTGATATATTTCTCCAATCTCTACACCACCTTGTGGAGAGAGTCAAATTTTGTTGAAAGCTCCGCCACGGCCTTGGCCTTATAAATGCTAGCGGGCTTCAAAGAGGACGAAGAATGTCCTCGCTTGTCCCCCCATTGTTGGTTATTTGAGGCCATCTCCTCTAATAAGGCCGTAGCTTCATCCGGGGTCTTTGATAGTATGGCTCCATTGGCGGTTGCGTCAATAATTTGCTTCGTGCCCGGTTGGAGTCCATTGTAGAAACTGTGAACGAGCTCCCAATCTTCTATGCTATGATGGGGGCATTGATGTTTTAAGTCCTTGAGGCGCTTCCATGCTTCATAGAGGGTCTCCTGCGGTCCTTGCTTAAAGGACATGAGAGCATTCCGTATCTTCACCGTCTTGGAAGGATGGTAAAATTTGTCAACGAAGGCGCTTGCCAACTCATCCCAAGTGGTGAATGTCCCTTCCACTTGCGTCCTCAACCAATATAAAGCTTTATCCTTGAGTGTGAAGGGGAAGAGTCGTAGTCGAATTGCATCAACGGAGACGCTCGGCATTTGGAAAGTGGCGCACTTGGACAAGAAAAGTTGGATGTGATAATGCGAATTCTCATGGGCATTCCCATGAAACGGGTCTTGTTGCATCAATACTACCAATCCCTTCTTTAGCTCAAAATTCTTGTCCTTCGCTAGTTCCGGTATGGCGATGGATAATGTGGTGGAAGAAGTCTTGGGCCGAAGCCTATCTCTAATGGATATGATCCTCGCCCTACGCGCGGCTAGCTCCTCCGGTGTCTCCACAGGGTTCATACAACCGTCCTCCGTAGCATGCCTTCTCTCGGCTCTGATCCTCCTCTCGGTACGCTCGATCTCCGGATCAAAAGTAATATCGTCTGGGTCCGCCGTCGATCTCGTGTTTATTCAGGAGAAACAGAGTTTCAAAGGAATTGTTAGCACGCAAAAGGAGTAAAAATATAAGAATAATGAAATAAAAGGAAAATACTAAGTGAAGAGAATAAAACATTGTCGCCTCCCCGGCAACGGCGCCAAAAACTTGATCGATGCCCGGTATGCACACGTAACCGGGACGAGCGACTCGTAGTCTTACCGCAAGCGCACGGCGTAGTGGCGAGTGGGTATCGAACTCAGGGAGGGACAGTGACGGTGTCTCGTTCTAATCACCTAGCTATCAAAATGGTCAAGAATGGTTTGGGGTAAAATTGTCACAATCGTTCGTATATCGATAGAAATATCAATGAAATAAAGTGCCTAGAGATAGGGAAAACCCGCTACGGGCCGTATCCCATCGTTGTGATTCGTAGGTTACATCATTGCTAGACTTGGATTTTAGGTGAACTAGTCGCAACTTGAATGTAGAACCAAGCTCACTCTCTCGAGCTATTACCGGTCTATAGCAAACCTAGGTTAGGGCCCAATCTCTTGCAACCCTAACCTAAGTTGCTAGCATTAGGATCGACATCATCATCGTTCAATCGTATCTCAAGCCCACTCTCGTGCAAACTCGAGCTACGACCTAGGTTGAGATAGTTCCTACCCGTCCAATCTCTTGCAAACGGGTATTGGTATAGAAGCACGATTAAAAACCCTAGATTTGGCCCAATCTCTTGCAAACCAATTCTAGGGGAGTCCAATCGCAAATCTAAATCGAATCTCTAGGGCTTCCTATCAATTGGGATCCAATCTCTTGCAAACCCAATCAATATGAGTCCCTAGCTATCCGTAATAAATCAATCCCAACCTAACCCTAATCAATTCTAGCAAGAATTTCACCAATTCATCACAACTCAGAAATAGGGTTCATAGGGTTCATCCCCATGCACTAGGACAATAGAACTACTCACTAATCATCATGCAATACATAAGAAATTCAATAGAAAATTCAACACAATTCATTGCAATGGAGAAATTATCAATAAAAATAGAGTTTTTGATAAGAAAGGAAGACAAACCAATGAGAATCCAATAGCATCCAACAAAAGTCTCCTTTCTAATCTCTCAAAAAAGCCTAAATCTAATTAACTAAAAAGCTCTCTAAAAAGGCTGCAAAAAGTAGTGAAAAGTCCTTCTAAACTAGGGCAAAAACTGGGTTTAAATACCCCTCAAAATCGCCCAGAAATTCGTGACAAAAATGCCCCTGCGCAGCCCAGAAATCGCAGTTTACGCAGCAGGCGGGGCGGCTCACTCGGCCGAGTGACAATTGTCCCTCGGCCGAGTGACAAACCCTGTACAACAACAGTAAGTCGGGACTTTTTCGGGGTCTGTCTTCGGAAGTGACTCGGCCGAGTGGCTTTACTCACTCGGCCGAGGGGCTTTTTATGCTCGGCCGAGTCGGAAGCCTCAATCACCTGTACATTTCCAGTAAGTCGGCTCTTTTTGATGGTGGATTTTCATGTGCCACTCGGGCGAGGGGATTTCCATACTCGGCCGAGTGGACAATCGTCACTCGGCCGAGTGCACGCCTATTTTCTTCAGTTGATGCGTGTCCGGTCTGGTCGGCCGAGTGGTCTTCTTGCTCGGCCGAGTGGGTGGTTCACTCGGTCGAGTGAGATGCTGCAAATGCCCAATCTTCGTCTTTTCACTTCCTCGTCGCTCCTACGACGTTCCTTCTTCTCCCACTTGTCTTCCATCGCCGAATAGCCCTCAAAAGAGTCTTGGGTGACACTTCGGAGTGGGTGCAAATCCTCTAGATCTCAAAATCACTCCGAATCGCTCCATATCTCTTGAAATACGACAAAAACAAGAAATCGTGAAAAGCATCGCAATATTGCCGAATAATTGTGCAAAACGTGATATGAGCGATCAAAGTGGCATGCAAACATGCAGAAAAAGGGTGTAAAATATGGAGCGATCAGTCAACCATCCTTAATTTTAAATGTTATTGTTAATGACCCTCTTTGGAATACATTTATTTTGGGGAAGAATTATCCACATCATATTGATGTGGCTTACTCTTACAGGAGGTGTTGTCCTTGGAGAGATGCTGGGAGCCACATTGCTGGAATCTGATGGAGTCTGTGAACATAAACACACCTGGTGGATCCACGAAAGGAGCAGTTAGAGCATCTTCCTACACCGTCAAAGATACTGGATCCGCCTTTTGCTATATGTGATATCAATCCAGTAGTGTAGTATCTTTTGCTTTAAATAAACATGAATCCTCTCAACAGTGAGAGGACCGTATAGATTTGCTTGATTATTCAGTTTAGAATAAATATCACCTCATATGACGGCAACAAAAATCTTTTACACCCCCAATCCCATTATATACATTAATTGGCCCCTTCACATTTTGACATGTTCCACCATTTTACTCACCACCATCGAGTATTTGTTTCAAGTGAAACCTTACTTTCTTATTCGTTTGACTTGATCTCGCTTAGCGAAGCCGTGATATTTTTGATCGAGTCATTTGAGTAGGATTGTTTTGTATAAGTTTGAGGGAAGGCGCTCTAATGTATCATTGCTTATGCATGTAGTTGCATTAGGATTTTATGTCATTCATGGCATCATATTCCATTCACCCCCTCATATTTATCGTTGTTCCTCATAATTATCTTTTATGATCACATTGAGGACAATGTGAAGTTTAAGCTTGGGGGAGTGCATTTTCATGCCATCTAATTGCATTAGTTGCATTTTACTTTTATTTTATGGTTTTTAGAATTTTTCAAAAATTTTGCATCATGCTTTTGAATTTTCCATTTTATTTTTTTCGTTTGTGTGTTCATAATTCATATTGTGTGCTTGTTTTTCTTTCCTTGCTTTGCTTTTATTTTTATTTCCCTATTTTCTTTTCTTTTCTTTTCTTTTGCTAGGTGAATTTGTCGTGCTGATATATCTTATGCTTTCATCGCTTCCACAACGCTTATTTTCCATGCCATGCTACATAGAGAATTTCATAATCTTAATACTTATAAGTACTTGAAAATATTCTTATGATGATCTCCCTAGTGCGAATGCATGAAGCTATTGAAACTGAATGTGTAGAGTAGTATTTAGTATGCTTTCGTTGGAAATACACCAAGATTCACGCATCACTAGTATATCTGAAGCCTTACTTTCATCTCTAATTCGCATTCTTGTTGCATGCTTTATTTGATTGAAAATCTTACTGCTTGACTTCACTACTCATTGATATGATTAAGAACATCCGTGCTATTATACGAGTTTATTTGATGTATTATTTTACAGAACTGTTTGTGCACACTTATGAGTGAACGGAGCGTTATATCAATTCCTTCTCCACATATATCTTATATTCTCTACATGTCACTCGATTTCACTCCCCAGAGCTATTTCTACGACATCCATTTCCAAAAAAATTCCCTACAAAAGAAAAGCTGGCTCCAAAAAGTCCAAAAAAGCCAAAAAGAAGCCAAAAAACAAAAATACAAATACTATTGCTCCTACAAAAAATCCAAAAGGAAAAAAAAAGAAACAAGAGTTCCAAAATCAAAGATGAATGGAAATACTTCACCTTTTGGAGCAACACATTGCTTTTGGGAAAATCAAGCCAAAAATTCTAATTCCACAAATATTTCTTTGGATGTGACGCCTCAATTCAAGTTGGGGGGGGGGGGGAATCTTTTGACCACATGAGTGAGCATGACATTAGAGTGGAGTTGTGCATGAACGGAAAAGTTTAATGATGCTGAAACTTGGAAAAACAATTTAGTTATGGGAATTTCCTATGATTTGATATGAGTATGTGCATGTCTTGATTTGTATTCTATTCTTTATTGCATGCCTTGTGTGAATTTCTATGCTTCAGTTATATCTTCTGATTGAAAAGTGTGTCGTCGATGTTATGTATATTCGATGCTATGAAACATATGATGTGGATATATGCCAATTGTATGAACTCTAGAGAGATCCCTTTTATTCGATCTTAAACCCTCAAGTACTTCATTTATATAAGATATGAAATTTCTGTGGTAGCATGTGAGTTGCATTCTGCTTCGTTGTGTATTGTGGTGAATGGCGTGCGATCTGAGAGAATAATCTAGCGACCCTCTCCTCTTTGAGTTCTTTTCCATTTTCTTATTTCTACCTCTCAGTGAAATTCATATTCGTCTTCCTCGATGACGAGTAAGAGGTAATCTTGGGGGATTTTGATATGCTCCTATTTTGCATGATTAATCGCATATTTTCATGACGCATTTCACCCTCCAAATCCTCATTTTATATTCTTTTATGCTAATATTTGGAACAATATAACTTTCAGAGCGTTTATGCCCATTTCAGGGATTTGGAGCGATATTGGAGCAATTTGGAGTCAATGAGACGATTGGCGACGTAAGAGCACCAATAAAACTCATGATGACGTGCTTGGGGTGCCAAAGAAGAAGACTAGAGGAAGAGAGGAGAAGAGAAAGAGAAAGGAGAAGCCAAGAAGCAACCAAGTCTATTTTCCCAGGCAGCTCGGTCGAGCTGCTCAGCACTCGACCGAGCTGATACTCAGATTCGAGAAGTCGACCAGATACACCCCAATCGACCGAGCAGGGCGCTAGCTCGACCGGACTTGGTCCAAGCAGAACGCCAATTCTGAGCACTTTCCCAACCTACTGTAGCTCAACCGAGTAGATCGGCGAATCGATCGAGTAATACAGCTACTTGGTCGAGTGGAATCCATTACAGAGCAATACTTTAAGGGACTTTTCCAGCCCACTGTAGCTCGACCGAGCGCGAAGGCCACTCGACCGAGTGCAACCACACTCGGTCGAGCGAGGTGAGATGCCCAGATTTTCAGACAGCCTCTTACTCTTTTGAAATATGCTATCATTCCAGTTAGCAAAGTATTTTTCTCATATTTTTATGGATATTAGACTTCATGAAGGTTCCAACGCCGCTAAGAACGTGTCAATCGGAGGTCGAACGGATTCTATAAATACTCTGCAAGATGGCACTGCAGTGCTAAAATCTGCACTCGACCGAGTGCTGTTTCTACTCGGTCCGAGCTGGTTGGGGTCCACCAATAAGTAACGGCCAGAGGCAGATTTGGGCCGAATTTCAAAGGGGTTTTTCTGTGGTTTTCTAGGGTTATTTGCTAGGGTTTAAGTGGACTATATATAGGGATTATAGCCGTCATTTGAGAGAGTTAGATCTTATTTGCTTTGAAGCTTGGTGGAGACTTTCTTTTGGCGTTAGGCTATGCCATATGCCCCTCCCTTGTATCAAGATAAGTATTTTTGTTCTCTTTAATCCATTGTTTTTTCTTGTGATTGCTTATCGTTTATCTCTCTTTGATGCATGCAATGAAGTTCTCTATCGATTCCATATCTATTTCTAAGAATTGTGAGTAGTCTTATATAAGGCTAATGGATTAGCCCTAAGATCTTAGGAGTTAGATGTAAAGTTAGGATTTTTAGGTTGTTTTGGTGTAAAAGGGATGTGATTTGGTTGATCCAACCAAGTTTGTAGGAGATTCCAATTAAGGTTCGTATTCCCATGAGGTGGCGTGAATCCCAAAAGATATCCTATGGACTTAATTAGGTATGTTAGTGAATCCAATTAGGGTTCGTATTCCCACGAGGTGGCACGAACTTTGACGGGATCTACCGGCATTCCTATATTACTAATTAGAGCCACCAAGTCACAGATCGAAGCTCTAATTCCCATGAGGTGGTATGAGCAGAGATTGAATATAGTTGTCGATCGTAATGCATGGATCGCTTGTGAGTCTATCCACGAGGTGGGGCTAACACATGATTCGTTAGAAGAGTGGCACAACGATAGTTGGTCATGAGTTCTACATTTTAGATGCGACAATCTCTCCCTAATAAAGTCAATTCAACGTAAGAATTCTAACCTAGCATTGACATTCGACGATCCTGGTGGTGACTCTTAATGCCCTAGTCTTTTATATTTTCTTTCTTTCTTTGTGTGGAGTCAGTTTGCGATATCGAGTGACACTACCTTCACATCCATCACGATCACAACAGTCCAGAATCCATTTCCAACAATAAACCCGCAAGTCTAACTTAACCTAGGAGTATATAGGTAGTATAGCACCGCCTCCCCGTGTTCGTTACCCGTTCGCCGCTCTATCATGCGCTTGCGGTAAATCGACATCATTTCGAAGTTTAATTCCGGGCCAATCAAGTTTTTGGCGCCGTTGTCGGGGATTTATCTCCGTGTAAATTGCACCATACTTGGTTGTTCTCTGAGTTACATTTTGGATCGATCAGAAATTCCAACGGTTCTTCTGAAAAGGTAACTTCAGACCTAAAGCAAAGTTTGATACTAACAATGCATCGTCTCTTTGTTACAAATTCAATAAGCCAGAGCTCGTTAAGAAGGATTGCCCCATGCTTAAAAATAAGGAGAAGTGGAAGGCTCCCAAGTACAAAAAAGGAGATAAGTACAAAGAGAACAAGAAGAAGAGAGGTTTGGTAGGAACATGGGATGACTCTAGCGACGAGTAGCGATGACTCGAATGAGGAAAAGGGAGAGGTGCGCACATGTGCTTCATGGCGCGAGGAGACTCTCTAAGGGACTCTTTGAGTGATAGTGATAGCGAAAAGGATTAGGTAACCATGGATGAACTTAGATTAGCAAATGAACAACTATTTGATAAGTATCAAAAGTTATTCAATTCCTATATGCTTGCGAAGGACAAACTTGCTAGTATTGCTATTTCAGCCAAGTCTATCACATTGCATGATGACACCACACATGTCACAATTGTCAAGGAGAAATCCACCTTGCTTTATTAGAATGATTCCGTGAGAAATGAGGTTATTTCCCTCAAATCTCAATTGGACAGTGTCTAAATTATTGAGTGTGATGACGTTGAGATTGAGACTTTTCGATCTCAAAACACAATTTTGGGAACTGAGAATTTGGCTCTCAAATCCCAAGTCCACTAGCTCACAACACATATATCCACAATGGATACTAATTTCTCTTTACGTACGAAGAGATATGAGCGTATGTCTACCATTGTTGAGAGATTCAACTAAAGTAAGGACAAGTAAGACACATTGCTTGAAAACCAATACCCCACAAATCATCACGGTGGACTTGGTTATTCAAAATAAAATGCAACCAACTACAGCATATCCTATAATGGAACAACTATAGAATTTATGAGGCCATCCTCTGGTACATCCTCAAGTGAAGCCCAAAACCCCTTGAGTAGTTCTTCTACCAAGACAAGCTTCATTCCTACACTACCTTCACTTGGAAAGAAACCCACCAAAGGTGGACCTCCAAAGAAGGGTCATGCATATATGTACACTAACATTCAAATACGTTGGTGAGCACTTTCACATCAAGCTCCTACATATGTGAAATTTTATGCACCACACCCAAGTGCACATGTTAACACACATATGAGACACTCACATTTTCATGCTTCCACTCATGAACACGGTTATGCAAAACCACTGCATACACATGCTCATCCACATATTTCACATATTCCACATATGTCTTATGCTTCACATTCATATGGGCCACATGTACAAAACCTGAATGTAAAAATACATATGTTTTCTCATAATGCACACACACATCGTGCAAGATCACATGCTATTTATCATGCACACCCACATTATTACTACCCACATGCACCAAACCATGGGTATACACAAATACAATCACCGCATACTCACCCTCTTACATATGTTCACCCAAATGACCACAAGTCGCATGCTTATCATAGAAACCCTCTTCCAATGCATGCACCCTCTAGGCATATGACTTCCAAAAATCACCTAATTTAAGGTCCTAAGAACTTTAGCACTCATGCTAATGGAATGTAAATGCAATCCTACTTTAAGGATGTAGTGAATAATGTAAACTATGTTGGGAAGCCTAAGTCCACTTGGACTTGGTTTCCAAAGGGCTAATCCCCTTAGACCCAACATGTTTGGATACCATGTGCTTATGGTTTATTCTATAGGTCCCCAAGAAGAAGAGAAAGAGAAATAATGGGAAAGATTGCTCTAAATGCAAAAAGAAAGGATGAATACTCGATAGCGGGTGTTCCAAACATATGACGGGAGACTCAAGCGTGCTCTCCAAAATCATCCGCATCAAGAATGGCGGAACGGTCATTTTTGGAGGCAATGAAAAGGGTTCCATCATAGGTATTGGAAAAGTCGGTAATCCATCTAAACCACTAATAGATAATGATTACTTAGTTGATGGGTTAAATCATAATCTTATTTCCATTAGTCAACTTTGTGACAATGGTTACAAAGTTAATTTTGGTAATGGATTATGTAGTATATATGACTGTAGTAATAAAAATATTTTGTTTAGTGGTACACACCATAAAGATATTTATGTGTTGGATATGCCACATACTATCTTATAGAGTGTGCATGTAAATAGTTTTGAAAGATATTATAGAGTGTGCATGCACTATGCTTAGTGATAGCCAGCTTGGACCACAATTTTGGGCGGAAGCCGTCCATACCACTTACTATGTGCTAAATAGAACTCTAGTGAGACATATTACGAACAAAACATGTTATGAATTATTTTACGATAAGATGCCTCAAGTAATTATTTTCGTGTTGTTGGATGTAAATGTTTTATTAAAAAAACATATGGTAATTTAGATAAATTTGAGTCTCGATCCGATGAAGGGATATTTATTGGATATTCCACACGTAGTAAGGCCTACCGGATATACAATAAAAGAACTTCAACGATTGAAGAATCTCTTCACGTTTCTTTTTATGAAGATTTTGATACTCACATTACACACAATGATGAATGTATTGAATTCTTGTGTGATTCTTTGATTGATGTACAACTAAATGATTCTATTGATACTAACCCTCTTAACGATGTTGTTGAGGATGTTCCAAGTGATCCAGGTATACCCAAGACTTTTGCTACGGTCCCTCATCATCCACATGATTAAGTTATATGTATTGGAGATGGAGTCCGTACACGGTCAAGGGTAGATCAATTCACACATTGTGCCTTCTTCTCAACAATAGAACCAAAGAATGTTAACGAAGCATGTGAAGATAGCTCATGGATCATGGCGATGGAAGAAGAACTCGTCCAATTTGAATGGAATGAAGTTTGGGAATTAGTCACAGTTCCTAAAGGCCACCATGTCATTGAAACAAAAAAGATCTTCAAGAACAAGACAGATGAGAATGAAGTCATCACCCGAAACAAGGCAAGGTTAGTAGCTCAAGGTTACCGTCAAGAGGAAGGTATAGATTTTGAAGAATCTTTTGCTCCAGTAGCTAGTTTAGAATCCATTAGACTATTCTATCATTTGTATCCTTCATGAATTTTAAACTATTTCAAAGGGATGTTAAAAGTGCATTTTTAAATGGTCATATGAATGAGGAAGTGTATGTTTCACAACCACCCGGTTTCATTCATTTAAAATTTCCAAATCTTGTTTTCAAACTTAAGAAAGCACTTTATAGGTTAAGACAAGCATCCAGAGCTTGGTATGATCGCCTAAAGTCTTTTCTTTTAGATTTGGGTTTCAAAATGGGTGAAGTAGATTCAACTCTTTTCATTAAGTATTTTGATCATGACATACTCATCATATAAGTGTATGTAGATGATATCATTTTCGGTTCTATTAACACTTCTCTTTGTCAAGTATTTGTTAAGTCCAGTCAGGATGAATTTGAGATGAGCCATATGGGAGAGCTCACCTATTTTCTAGGACTTCAAATTTGTTAATTGGAGTAAGGAATCTTCATTCACCAAACCAAATACACGCTGGAGTTGATCAAGCGCTTTGGAATAGGAAATTTCTCTTCCAAGCATACTCCAGTAAGCACAATGACACATCTTGATAAAGATGAATGAGATACAGATGTTGACATTCATTAATATCGATGTATGATAGATAGTCTACTTTATCTTATCGCAAGTAGACCTGATATCATGTTTTCTGTATGCTTGTGTGCATGATCTCAATCACGACCAAAACAATCACATTTGATTGCGGTTAAATGGATTCTCTGTTATCTTAACCAAACACTTGACTACAGATTATTGTATCCAAAGTCATGAGCTAATTTCATATAGTGATGCCGATTTGTCGGATGTAGATCCGATAGGAAAAGTACTAGCGGCACTTGCCATTTTTAGGAGATTTTCTTGTGTCTTGGTTTTCCAAAAAACAAAACTCAGTATCTCTTTCTACGACTGAAGCAAAATATATTGCCGCAGGCCTAGCTTATGCTCAAGTGTTATGGATGAAACAAACTCTTAAGGATTATGGTATCGATTGTGGTACATGTGCTATCATGGTCGATAACCAAAGTGCTATTTGTTTATCCAAGAACCCGATACAACACTCTCGTACCAAACACATTGAAATTAAACACCACTTTATCAATGATCATGTTCTCAAAAAGGATGTTATTCTAGAGTACGTCGACACCCAAAAATAAATTGTCGATGTTTTCACTAAACCACTCAAGGGGGACTCATTTGTGAGGCTTAGGAGAGAGTTAGGGATAATGGGTGAATCTGAACTCTATGCGATTATTTTCATGACATATCTTGCTTTATTGCCTATTTATATGCTATGTAATAATTCAGCTAATTTTGTTTAAATTAAACTTGTATATGTATCTCACCTTCATGATTGAGTATTTCCATCGTGAGATATATATGAATTTTATGATTTGATTAATCATGATTGAATTTGATTTGAGTAGATTTCGTATTTGATGCTGAGATATGCTTTATGCTTAGTTATAATTATCTTATGTCTCTTAGCTTGAGAGATCTCATAGACATCTGTCTAGGTTCATTCCAAGTTTTCTGACTCTGTTCAAACACCTGGTATAGTCGATCCAGTCGTCTGCTGTATCAGATATGTGTCTATCAGAATTTCTCAATCCGACCAGATGTCTGTAGTTCTCTGTCCAGACGACTGTATAGTTGTCCAGATGCCAGGGTGTTGAACTCCAGCCGTCTGATCGGTAGAAAATTTATTCTGCCAAATTTTTCCCGAGACCAACTTCTTTTCTATCAGTTGTTAATCCAGACGTCTGATTTGTTATGACCAGATGCCTACACAGTTGGTCAGGTGCCTGATTAGGATTCATCAGACGTCTGATGTTGCGAGATTAATGTTTTACTTGTTAAATCTCCAGACGTCTAAACTCTCTTCTCCAGACGTTAGTCGATGGTTTGACTGCCATATCAGTTTTGATTCAACGGCTGAGATTATTTTGATCTCTCGATAAAACCCCTCTTTTCATCTTGATTAGGGTGTAAGCGTTAAAATTTACAGCGTCTGTTCAATTGTCTACTTCGAAAGAACGTCGACAATTAACTCCAACGAATCTTTGTTCGTTCGATCATCCTCTGTCAGTTTCTAGGTTCGTCGAACCCCTATGATCTTCTCTGATAATCTCTTTTCCTAATTTTTAGTTCTTGTTCTTAATTCTTGTTGATCATGTTTATGTTTTTAATCATGTCACCTCGCAAGCGAGCTAGAAATCCTACGATCACCCTCGCTGAGGCTATTTCTTTGTCAAGAGAACTAGAAGTCACTCCTTCGACCGAAGACCGACTGAAATTATCGAATCAAACTACTCCATCTCCTTAGTTCCTTTCAATTACTACTTCATCAACTCTACGAGATGTTGACCCCTCCTTTTCAGAGCTGCCGCCAGCTCATGATGACGACCTATATCATTCTGATTCTCCACCTCCAGCAAACCCTTTCGAGGAGATTAGAGCTATGGTTTCACTTCTGATTGACGGCTATATGCGTCTGGAAATCCATTAAATTTCATTCAGTAACAACCTTCAAAGCCTTGCGTATTCCATTACTAGACTTTCTGAGGTTCATGAGTGCATCCTTGCATCTCTTGTTTGTCTCCAGGATAGTATGCAGACTCCTTCCTCCTCTTAACCTCCCAAGGATTTGAATCATCGCTTAGGAGAATTCGAGTTCAGTCTCATCGATATTTGGAATTCTGTTTCAATGCTGTATGATGATCTCACTTTTGTGAAGGGCATGGTTAAGTCTGTCACCACCAACATGCATACCCAGACTCTTCAGTCCCAACAAATTTTCTCTCTAGTTAAAAATATCCAGGAGAAATTAGACACACTCATGCCCACTCCCAGAGACATTGTTGCTATTGACCCTCCAGAAACTAGTGGTTCACGTTCACCACCACCACCTCCAGTTTGACGTATTAGGATTACGTTTTTGGTCACCCCTATACTAGGCTTCATTTTGTATGTGTGAGTTGTTGTGGATAGTGGCTAAAATTTTTTTGTTATGTGTACGCCTCATTTTAAGACTGCTGATGTAAATGACACATTTTGTTATACATGTCATTTTTTGTGATTATTTGATGTATTTTTGAAAACTTCTTGTACCATTGCCTGTTTATATATATATATATGTATATATATGTATACATATATATGTATATATATGTATACATATATATGTATATATATGTATACATATATAGGAAAATTTTTCAAAAGAGAACATTTCGCACCGTGCGAAAATGTTTTTAGTTTTTTTTGAAATTTTTTTTTCAAAAATTTTTTTTCACCCTCATTATATGTTGTTATACCCCCCTCAAAAAATAATCGTTGAGAAATAATGTCATTTGGCCTTCGATCAAGGCATTTCATCAAATTCGCACGTTTTGAGACCATTAAATTTGTAACGGGTGGATGGGTGCTCTAATGCCCAACGGGTTCACCCATTATTTTCCCTGGGTATATATTTGTATGGATTAAATATCAAAAAAAGAATTTTTGAAAAAAAATTTCAAAAAAATAAAAAAAAATGTTTTCGCACCGTGCGAAAACCCCTTTTTTTCGCAACCGAAGATCACTCTACATATATATGTATATATATGTATACATATATATACATATATATGTATACTTTTTTTTGAAAAGTTAGCTGTGATCTTTATTGAGGAATGTAATGTACAGTATGTTACAACAAAGTAGGAAGGTCATCGAATGAGGTACCAATAGAGAGAGGAGAGGACACAAGCGTCGTCACTACCTACAATTAATCCCTCATCCAATAACCTCCTACACCAAAACATAGGGTCCCGAAAAAGACCCGTGATCAACACCATAAAAAAAGTAACTAACCATAACACAACATGTCAACCCTAAACAATAAAACTCCAATGTAGCTATGGAGGTCAACCATTGTCTCTGAATGTCCAGTTGGCCAGTACAGTCGCTTCACCCTCGTCCGCTGGCTCCTGATCTCTCATAGCCACTCTGACATCTGCAGCAATCTCCTCGAAGAGTTTCGTTTTGCATCTTTCTACATTTTCAAAAATTCTCTTGTTTCTCTCCCTCCAGAGGTGCCATACTGAAGCCGCAAGTACAATTTTACCAAGTATACTAAGGCCACTTTTCCCTTCGAAATGCAGTAGGAAGTAATTTCCAACTTCTTCCATATTTCCTCCAATGTGCGATTGAATATTAAGCTTAAGCAAAGCCAATTCCAGAATGTATCTAGAATAGCTGCAATCAAAGAACAGATGCTCCGCATTTTCCTCATTATTTCCAGTACACAATACACAGTTAACTGGTGTGTTAAGGCCCCATCTCTTAATCATATCTCTGGTAAGCATTTTACCTCTGAAAGCTCTTAGGAGTGCTAAAGACATCTTTGGAATGTGATTGCGATACCAAATAAGCTTATGGAAGGGAAAGATAGTACCTGGCGTGCGAACCCCCTCCCAGGCTTGCCGAAACTGGAAAGAATCCCACTGGATCCACTCCCACCGATCAGCACCAGTGAGGAGTTTGACATTTTGCAAAACCGGCCTCAACTGATGTAGGGCCGGGTCATCAATCCAAGCCCCTGAGTCCCAATATTCATGCACCTTCTTCAGACTGGAATCGGTTGGTACATCATATAGATATTTTAATGGCCCACAGTCTAGCCAAATGTCATGCCAAAAAAGTGTTGATTTTCCATCTCTAACTTTCCTTTTGATTAATTTCTGAGAGATATTCCTACAATTTAGCATATGCTTCCAGGTTCCAGACTGTGTGACTCCAGCTTTTGCCCCATAAAACTCTCCCTTATCATCATACCTTTTCTTCAAATGATCCGCCCAAATACTCCCCGATGTTAGATATCTCCAAGTAAGCCTGATTCCAGCCGCCACATTTAGGTCTTCCAACAATCTGATGCCAACCCCCCTCAGACTTAGGAGTACAAATATCCTTCCACGCCCAAGATCTTGAATTCCCCCATATAAAACGCCTGCATTCAGCTGTTATAGTGCGCAAAATAGAGGGAGGGATTTTAAATGCTTGCATCCAGAATGCAACCATACCATAGATTACTGTCCTCACAAGTTCAATGCGCCCCGAAATGGATAATAAGGATGATGACCAACCCATCAAACGTTTCTTGCATTTATCCACAAGTCGGCTGTACATATGGGACTTCGGATATTTTGAAGACAACGGCAATCCCAAATAGGTAGTAATGGTAGAAGCTAGTCGAATCCCCAAATAATCAGCTAAATCATTCTTTATCTTAACCCCCTTACTAAACAGAGCTGAACTCTTATCCCAATTTACTTGAAGTCCAGTGTAATTAGAGAACTCAAGAAGTAAGCTTTTGATGCCCATAAAAGACTTCCTGTTGTCACGACAGAAAACAAGGAGATCATCGATGAACAGAAGATGGGAAATGGTACCTGAGCGTTTCATAGGCTGAATAGTGTACCTAGTAATAGATTTCGCCATTAGGATGGAGAAAGCTTCCATTGTGATTACGAACAAGTATGGGGATAAAGGGTCACCTTGACGAATGCCTCTGTTACCTGTAAAATATCCTGCAGGCGATCCATTGATCATGACAGAGAAGCTAGCCATAGATACACATTCTCGAATCCAGCTAATAAAAATAACAGGGAACCCCAACTGACGAAGAAAGAAATAGATAAACTCGCGGTTCACGCTATCAAAAGCTTTCCGCAAATCCAATTTTAGGCACGCTCTTCCCCCCATGGGATTACTGAAGTCTCTGATATGTTCATGGGCAAGGAGGCAGGAATCAGATAACAGCCTTCCTTTCAGGAAAGCAGCCTGGTTTGGAGAAATCAATTCATGGATCACCACCTTTAATCTGTTACAGATAACTTTGCTAATAATCTTGTATAGGACATTACAGCAGGCTATAGGCCTATAATCAACAAGACTTGAGGCATTCAGCTTTTTAGGAACAAGAGTCAGAATCAGCATTCTAATAATATATATGGGCCTATAATCAGCAGGCTATAGGCCTATAATCAACAAGACTTGCTAATAATCTTGAGGCATTCAATTATATATATATATATATATATATATATATATATATATATATATATATATATATATATATAGGAAAATTTTCAAATGAGAACATTTCGCACCGTGCGAAAATGTTTTTATCTTTTTTTTGAAAATTTTTTTTTCAAAAATTCTTTTTTCCACCCTCATTATATGTTGTTATACCCCCCTCAAAAAATAATGGTTGAGAAATAATATCATTTGGCCTTCGATCAAGCCATTTCATCAAATTCGCACGTTTTGAGACCGTTAAATTTGTAATGGGTGGATGTGTGCTCTAATGCCCAACGGGTTCACCCATTATTTTCCCTGGGGTATATAATTGTATGGATTAAACATCAAAAAAAGAATTTTTGAAAAAAAAAATTTCAAAAAAATAAAAAAAAAGTTTTCGCACGGCTTTCGCACGGGATTTTTCGCACCCGAAGATTGCCATATATATACATATATATGAAAATTTTCAAATGAGAACATTTCGCACCGTGCGAAAATGTTTTTAGTTTTTTTTAGAAATTTTTTTTTTCAAAAATTCTTTTTTCCACCCTCATTATATGTTGTTATACCCCCATCAAAAAATAATCATTGAGAAATAATGTCATTTGGCCTTCGATCAAGGCATTTCATCAAATTCGCACGTTTTGAGACCGTTAAATTTGTAACGGGTGGATGAGTGCTCTAATGCCCAACGGATTCACCCATTATTTTCCCTTGGGTATATATTTGTATGGATTAAACATCAAAAAAAGAATTTTTGAAAAAAAAAATTTCAAAAAAAAAAAATGTTTTCGCACCGTGCGAAAACCCCTTTTTTCGCAACCGAAGATCACTATATATATATATATATATATATATATATATATATATATATATATATATATATATATATATATATAGGGTAAAATGCGCCTGAGCTCGTGCTCAGATGGGATTCCTGCGCTCGACCCCTCCTGACCGTCCGATCCGATCAGCGATCATGGTAATATCTGACCTTTTGGTGCAATTACCAAAACGCCCTTTAAGCTCTTTTCAACGCGCCTCTGTACTAAATTACCTTTAAGCCCTTTTGTACTAAAATACAATCGCCACCAATTCTTTTGCTCACTCCCGCGCAAAACGCAGAAGCTGGAGCAATCGCCACCAATTCTTTTGCTCACTCCCGCGTAAAACGCAGAAGCTGGAGTAGATCCCCAGTTTTGCACAAGGTCTTCGATTTCAACAGCCCACGCCTAAGATCGCCCCCAAATCCAGGCCATCACACTCTCGTTGATTCCCCTGTTACTCTCCTCCATCGAGGTAAGGATCGTCATCCCTAATTTGTTGGACATCTCATATTGCTCAACGCGCACAACGTGATAAATTTTTGAAGGGTTTTGCGCGGGGAGTAATTTCCAACCTTTGGCGATTAGTGCTGGAAATTCCTCTCCGCGCACAACGGGCTAAATTTTTGTCCCGTTTTGCGCGGTGAGTAATTTCCAAACTAGCGAAGTGTTGCGATGGAAATTACTCTCCGCGCACAACCCTTCAAACATCGCACCCGTTGTGCGCGTTGAGCAATATGAGATGTCCATCAAAACTTGTCGAAGCAGCTCATATAGCACAACAACATGGAGCGAATGGCGTACATAATATTGCCCACCGCGCAAAACGGTTGATATGTTTGATTTTTTGATGGATTTGATCCGGTCATCAAATATGATGGTAACAATTAGATCATATTGAAAAAGAATAGATATAATACGCAAGGTTTTAACATGATTAGTAATAGTAGTGTGGTTTCAACTAACATGCTGATGATGATCTACTGATACTTGGATAGACATGTATAGCAGTCATGTTGCGTCAATATTACTGATATTTTTACTTGTTTCTAATGTAGAAAATGAAAATCGAAGAGAGTGAACCCTATGTGCATGATCAGGAGATGCCAAATGAGATTGAAGCTGAAAATGACAGTGCAAACAGCGTATATCAAGAGGATAGGCATAGTGATAATGAAAAAGGCAGCCCACATGTTGGAATGACATTTCAAACAGAAGAAGATGCGTATCAATTTTATAATACATATGCAGCAATGAAAGGTTTTGCAACCCGAAAGGGATCTACGGGAAAGGGAAAAGATGGCAATACCACGAGGAGGAAGTATACGTGCAACAAAGAAGGGTATAAAAGCTTAAAAGATAAGAGGGAGATAGGGAGGGACGTTAATCGAAGGAAAAACGAGAGAGAAGGCTGTATGGCTCGAATGACAGTTCATAAAATCACCGGAGGAGTATGGCGCATAAACTCCTTTAATGATGATCATAATCATGAGTTGATAAAAAGCCCAGCGAAGATCCAGATGCTACGGTCACATAAAAGATCGCAGATGGACGGAACATGTAGGAATTTAGTTGATCAGATGCGTGGCTGTGGAGTAGGACCTGCAAAGATTGCAAGGATTCTAAATGCCACGAGTAGTAGTAATGTCAATATTACTACACAACAATGCATTGATCATGGGAGAGTAGAAAGAAAGAACAACATTGGGAAGGAATGCATTAGAGTAATAGAACAATTTATTAAAAGGCAAGCTACAGACTCTCAGTTCTATTATGCTATTGAGCATGATGAAGAGAATGTATGCAGGAGTATATTTTGGGCTGATGGAAGGGCGAGGACATCATACAGCCAGTTTGGAGATGTTGTTGTATTTGATGTCACTTATAAGACAAATAGATTCATGTTGCCTTTTGCACCTTTTACAGGTGTTAATCATCATAAACAGTCTATTTTATTTGGATGTGCTCTTCTTGCTGATGAGAAGGAAGAATCCTTTGTTTGGTTATTCGGACAGTGGTTAACATGTATGTGGGATAAAGCACCAGGAGCTATCATCACCGATCAAGACCCGGCAATATGCAATGCAATCAAAAGAGTTTTTCCAAATACAAAACACAGGTATTGCATATGGCATATCAGTCTGCACGAAGATGAGCATCTACGTTCATTGCGGTCTTCTTATAACCCTGAATTTGAAGAAGACTATGCAAACTGGTGTAAGAACAGTCAAAATGTTGAAGAAGCTGAGAATTGTTGGTGCATCTTAATGGAGAAGTACCAAACGGAATTTCAGGAGCCATTGACAGAAAAACAAAAAAATGAAATGAAAGCCTGGAAGTGGTTGCATACGATGCATGAGAAAGCACAGCATTGGATTAAGGCGTACCTACTGGATACTTTCTTTGCGGGTATGAATGTTAATACGATAGAGATTGGTGTAAAAATATATGATCAAAATAAACTCAGCACATGGTATTCATTTCTTGTTTTGTGTGTAGGCATGGCGTCCAGCCAAAGGAGTGAAAGCATGAACGCGTATTTTGATGGATACGTAAACTGTATGACTCCATTATACGAGTTCATTGATCAATATGATAAAGCTGTAAAATTTCAGCGAGACAAAGAGGAGAGAGAAGATACTTTTTGTATGCGGAACAAACCAGAATTTAGCGGCATGCATGAGTTAGAGGTTCATGCCGCAAAGGTATATACTAGAAACATATTTTCCATTTTTCAAAATCGTTTCAAAAATACTTTATACTGTCGGCACGAAAGGGTGAGCACGGATGGGGATACGAGCACGTATAGAGTAACTATGCGGATTGATGGAAAGAGCTACGTGCATAATGTTCAATGCAATATATCTAAGGGAATGTTCAGGTGTACGTGTGCAAGGGCTGTGACTGAAGGTTTGCTATGCACGCAAATTTTATATATGATGAAGCAAAAGTATGATATGCAAGCCATCCCTGAGAGATATATTTTACCCAGGTGGACTCTAAATGCAAGACATAGCATCATGAGTCTTGGGGCCTCGTCGACTAGCACAGTACACGGAGTGCGTCTAACTCAAATTACTCCACTTCAAGCCTGGAGACTTCGTTCATCATTCGATAAAGTCGTGGAGGCGGTAACAAGAGATCCCCTTCTGTTTGATGTCGTCTTTGGGTGGGCAAACAGTTTTTTGGACCAGCATAATATGACTAATAAAGCGCAAACTGCTTCTGAAGAGCCAAGATCACAGGTGGGGTCCAGTGCACCTATCAAACAAGAAGTGGGAGTAAATGATGTCATTATGCATGATCCTGCAAAAGCTAGAACTAAAGGCCGACCACGAGTGGCGTCAAGGATTCCGTCTGGAATACAAGTCTCACAAGAACAAAGTCAAACAAGAACAAGGACATGCAGTGTTTGTGCAGAAAAGGGTCATGACATGAGAACTTGTCGTATGAGCACAGCTGGTAGAAATAAGGTATATATGAGCACAGCTGGTTACTATTTTATATACTAGTATAAATTATTGTAACATCATTGCTCCATAATCTCTGTAGGAAAAATCTTCGCCCGATGACTTAACAAGGCTGTGATATGAAGGCCGACATTTTTATATCCTAAAGGTAACAATTTTGTATCAGCTTGGAAGAAATATACTACATGCATCTGTCACGGACATATCAGTGTAAATGGGTTGTAAGTAAACTGGTTCTCTTTAAAAATGGTCATCTGAAAACGGCAGCCTCCTATATTTTTAGTCCAAAATGCAGCCATCGTGGAGTTGAATTAATAGGGCTGGGGGTCCAAATTGAACATTAAAACACTAAGTCTTGGTTATAAGCCTATGAGGATGATGCCTATCATTCGAGACCTATATCCGATGCTGCGGATCTCATATCTTATAATTTCTCTGTTGCTGCAGAACCTGACAAATGTCAAGAAAATTAATGGGATTAAGGAGTAAGAAGCAGAAGCAGAAGAGCTGAAGAGAATGAAGATTCAAGAGAATGAGGCATGTAGCTGTCCGCGATGAGTAATGGTGGGTAATTGTATACAGTTTAGCTCCGCGCGCACAACGTTTACAACTTTTACCAGTTGTGCGCGCTGAGCAAAACTTGGTAATTTTACAGGCTTCCTAATAAGCGCACACAACGTTCAATAATGTTACGGATGTGCGCGCTGAGTAATATGGGTAATTGTAAACAGTTAAGCCCCACGCGCACAACGGTTAATAACTTTGACGGTTATGATCGTTGAGTAAATGTTGGTAATCGTAGACAGTTGTGCTCAGCTCGCACAACGTTCAATGCTGTTGCCGTTGGTGCGAGCTGAGTAATTGTGGGTACTTCAAGTTAGCATCACGCAATTTTGTAATGTGATGCAATTGCACCAAATTTAATGACATTGTATTAAGATCTGTATTCCAACATGCTACAACATTTATGCATTCAAATGTACATAACACAACAAAGTAGAAACTACATCTAAACATTTTGCAACATCACAGTTTTTGCCCGACTAAGCAATTAAAGCACTAGACTATACTAGGGATACAGGGATTCCCACCATGAAAAAAATTTAAAGTTTGTTGCCATTTATGAGCTGCTCCATCAGCTGCATCAGCGTCACTTGCTTCTTTGTATCTTGGCCATCCGTCCCCCTGTCTGCGTTGAAGAAGAATCAGTGATGAACACATAACAAAGCATAATTAAGTAAAAATATTGTACGGGTAGACTGTACTTTTAGTATCGGGGCACTGTACTTTTAGTCTTTTTTTGGAAAAAAATAAAACCAATGTTCATGATGAGACCTTGATTTATCTTTTTTTAACTCAAAAAAGCAAAAAAAGTACAGTGCACCGCATGGTTTGCGGTGCACTTAGCATTACCCATATGCATAAGATGTATTATTTGACACTTTGAATTGATTGTTTTTGTATCTCAATGATTGAATGCACCTCAGTCTTGCATTACACTCTGCCTGTTGCATGTGTCGATCCATTGTTGTACACCTTGCCTGTTGCACGTGCACGCTTTCACATGTTCATAAGTATAGTTGTTACTGCCTTTACTACAGTAGATGTATATGCCATGACATACACTCTGCCTGCTGACATGCACCATTTCCAAACTTTATGTAAGGACTAGTTGTGACATGGAATTTCTTAACAATTATGCAACGGTGATACGAATAATAAATTTACCCTTTCACATGTAAACGTGGATGGGAAAAAAAATGGTTGTGTGCTGTGAGCAATTGTGAGTTTTGAGTGGGCGTGTGCGGAGAGCAATTATAGGGTTTGAGTCGTTTTGTGCGATGAGCAATAACCCATGCCTTTTCGGCGCCGTACACGGGTTCAACATTGGCCCCCGTGATTCGTTCTCGATTATAAACGCGGATCGAGGCCGACTGATAGGTAATTTCCTTTAATAGGGCACGGCATTCGAAGCATCGAATTTGGATTAAGGCCGCCAAAACCTTTCGCCTATCTCAACCGTTGTTTTTGCCAAAATTCCGACACGTGTCGATCATCTTGTCCATTCGTTCGCGTAATAAAAGAAATTGGAGGTGAGGCCAATGGCTTTTGCGCTCCGAGGAAATCTCATCATCTTATTATTTCTTCCAGAAACAAAAATGGCGGGAGGAGCATACAGAGAGGTTACTTCAGCGATGGAGCGGGCCAATGAAGAAGGCCGTAAGAGGAAGAGGGCAGAGGAGGAAGAGGAGGAAGAGGAGGAATGGGAGGAATCGGAGGAATCGGGGAACCTCATGCTGGAGTTGGGGGAGGCTGGATGCTCCTCAAGTCAAGCTGCGCGGTCTTTGAAGGCGGCTCCTTATGATCCTCGAGTTGGGGGCGCATCGTCCTCCAGCACGCCACACGACGGGTGGCCATACGAGGACATTGATCCTCCGGTCCCTTCCGTCGGCCCCATACCTCCAGAGTTCGGCCACCTTCTGCAGTCGAACCGCATTGGGTCTGGCCATCATGGGGAGATTCACGGGGAGACCTATCGGCCACCGTACATCGTGGGGACGGCCGAGTCGGCCCTCCTGGACTTTGGGACGGGGGCTCGTCTGGCGGAGAATATCACTCTGCCAAGGGATGTCGATTTCCTGAATGGGGTCGACCTTGAGACGATGGCCAACTGCTTCGTTCGCAGTGGCCTTCAGGTTCGTTGCCAATGTGCATTCCGAATTTTGCTTCCCCTTCTGGTTTTGCTGATTGTCGCCATCTGCAGGTGACCATTTTCGGGGCAGGTCTGCGCCGCAGGGCCCGCGAACTGATCGAGGGGCAGCGCCGGGTGGCGGATGCCGAGAACGAGGCTTCTGAGCTCAGAGCTCAGGTGAAGAAGCTGGAGGAAGATTTGGGGAAGATAATGGCCGCCAAGGGCAAGTCGGATTGGGCGGCCTCGGAGGCGACATCCAGCCTCGCCGCCTTGTCAAGCGCCAAGAAGCAGTTGGAAGATCAGTGGGGTAGAGAGCGTTCTCAACTCCGAGCTGATCTTGAGGCATCGAGGAAGGAGGTTGCTGACCTTCAGGCCAAGCTTCTCGAGAAGGAGCAAGAGGTCGACGCTTTCAAAGCTCGGGCCACCGCCAAGATGGAAAGGGTGGCGAGAGCGATAAAGGACCTCTTTACAGCCGACGGTGCGTCGTCTTCCTAAATTTTGGGAATCGTTACTTTTGTAAGACTGCTGCTCGCGAGCGAGTCATATGTAATTTTTTCAGAATTTAATGAAGGGAATTTTTGCAACAGACGCCGAGTGAGAGCGTTTACTTCCTCCCCCTGATTCCAGGTCGACACCCGGGAACCCTGTTGGACGGCCGACACGGCCCCGTCACCGAGGACGAGACTGGCGGGAGAATGACCTTCCGTATATGATCGCGATGAGTAATTGTGTGTACTGTGTAATTGTATACAGTTTAGCTCCGAGCGCACAACGGATTGTTAAATAACACCGTTGTGCGCGACGAGCAAAACTCGGTAATTGTAGAAAGCGTTGCTTAGCGCGAACAACTTTCATTTCTGTTGCAAGTTGTGCACGCTGAGCAATTATGTGGGATGATTAATTAGTGTCCAGGGGTAAATGGAAGCTGGTATAAACAAAAGTAGCACTTCTACTAAATAAAAGTCAACAGACGATTTCTCGTGAATATACAGAATAATCTTGTACCTCGGGTATTTATTGTATGTATTACACAGATGCTGTTCCCAAATAAAGATCCACTGACGTGCTGAGCGATGTGAGCATAATCGTTGGCCTCGATCAAAATTTCTAAACGCGCACAACGTTCACGCCGTTTGCCAGTTGTGCGCGCTGTGTAAATCTTAGTATATTACTTTCACTAATTTTTCCCATTAAATTTCATTGTTGGAATTTGATTTAAGCAAGCATCAATGTATATATCACCAATCACAAGTTTGTAATGGGCTGCAAATGTATCACATTAAATGACATTGTATTAAGGTCTGTGTAATGGGCTGCAAATGTATCACATTAAATGACATTATATTGAGGTCTGAATTCCAACATACTACAACATTTATGCATTCCAATGAACATAACACACCATCTCCGCCGTTCTCTTGTTCGCTGCATCTTCTGCTTTATACTTCTTTGACTCAAGGAACATCCTTTCAATCTCCTCCTGGGTCTACCTGGCACTTATCGTTAGTGATAGTGATCTTATTTTTCTGCACACATACTTTCCTCTGCAGAGGCATTCAAGATACCGTCGGCATCTATCTCAAGGCAAACAATGACACTTCGAACACCCTTGGGAGCAGGAGGGATACCAGCAAGTACAAACTCCCCTAGGAAAAGATAGAATAAAAAAGTAAATATAATTAGACTTAGATAGATATAAGATAGAACAGTTGTTATCATCAAGCAGTTATGTATGCAATGAATCTGAACGGAACTTACGAAGGGTCAAAGAATATTTGCAAGTTGGCATGGACGAGAATGAAGCTGTAATGGTTGCAAGAACATCTTTGCCTTCATTTGAGGTTTGCAATGAAGATGAACAGATCATGCCAAGAGGAGCAAAAGAACATCTTCGCCGCCATATAAAGGTGATGTATTCAATTTCTGCATCACGGCACTTGCCGCTAGTATATTGGCCATCTTTGTGTGCTGTAGACGACGCACTCATGAACAACAACAAAATTACAAATTTGAAGAAAAAACATTGTATTAGAAGAATCAGAGAGAATCAGATAAAGGAACTATATTCACCTGGGGTAGTGGTTGATGAGGTCTGGTGGGTATGGAAACCATATACAGACGAGTTGGACTGACCAAGTACGAGGATGGAAACACCGTAGAGTAACAGTTCGTGCTCGTGAATATATGGCAGATGGATACCAGCCAGACGTTGTTCCAAATAGTATCCGACTGCGGTGGTGCGCGAAGAGAAAAATTGCTTGAAGGTATACCTTTTTATACTCAACGCGCACAACGGCAAAAAAAACATCTGGTTTCGATTAGGAAAGTGCAAAATCTAAATACACCGATACTCTTGCGGTGCTTGTCCAAGTTTTTCCAAAAAAAACATACAGCATCATCTCAGAAGACAATAACTGTAACAAATCACAGTATAGTAAATATTTTTGCTTAGTGGACACAAAGGCAACTACTTTTGCACGTAGGGCGGGCTGATTAACTTTGAGCAATGGAATACAGTTTTGCTCATACGACAAGTTCTCATGCCGTGACCGTGTCTCCTGTGGATATTGCAGTTATGAGCAGCTCCAATAGAGATTCTTCACATTTTTGCACTGGTATGAAATGCAATAATGGCACTCGTAAGAAATTCTTCTGAGCATGGATACAAATGAGGATGCACAGTTTCAGAGAAGATTGCGCAGTTTGAGAGCCGATACCTTGGTGGCACCTTCAGGCTGATGGCAATGTGAAGCATTCGAAAACATCGTGTGCTTCTTCTGAAGGAGCCAACACCATCGTTGATGATATCTGAAGTAGCAGACTCCATCTTTGATGCCCATATAAATGTGACGAATTCAATTTCAGCATCACGGCAATTGCCGCAAGTTTATTGGCTGGCCATCTTTGTGTGTCGTAGACGAAGCATTCATTAGTAAGAACAAAAATTTAGCATGTAAAAGAAAATATATTGTATAGGTATAACCATATAGAACACTATCATCGAGAGGAGTAGTGGTTGACGATGTCTAGAGGGAAGTGAATCACTTTATATAGACGAATTGGACTGGGTATGGTCCGCATGGATGAGGCTGAGACTACAGTTGGGTTACTGTGGGCTACAGAAATTGACGCTAACAAAATTGATTGCCTCTAAGAAAATTGCTCAAAGCGCAAAAC
The DNA here is from genome assembly GCA_030789695.1 of Scilla litardierei. Taxonomy (NCBI): domain Eukaryota; kingdom Viridiplantae; phylum Streptophyta; class Magnoliopsida; order Asparagales; family Asparagaceae; genus Scilla; species Scilla litardierei. The sequence goes on along the minus strand of CM061142.1, from coordinate 181,055,035 downwards.
GGGTAAAAATATGGCAGTTGTGCGAGTTGAGCAAATTATTTATGTTTATACAATATTACTCATAAATCCATTTATAGCGATGTGAACACCTCAAATCAAACAGCGTGACCCATGAGTATCAACACTTAAATGTCTGTACACCTTATTCTGTACACCCATCCATTTATATCTTATTCTGTAAACAGTAAGATATGTGTTTCTTATCACTTAAATGTCTGTACACCCAATAGTCTGAATATTATTTAATTCTCCCCCAATTTTGTGTTTTCTTTATTATTGGGATTTTTTATTGAACGTTGTGCGCGCTGAGGTAATTAATTATGGGAATTTTGTATTGAACGTTGTGCGCGCAGAGTAATTATTCGTTACGACTGTTTTGCTCAACGCGCACAGCTGGGTGTATTTTGATCCGATGTGCGCGCTGTATTATATATGCAAACTGTATACCTTTTTAAATACCCCGCACAATCCGCACTAAGACTCAAATTTAAACAAATCAAAGAAATGTGAATATTTTTGCTATCTTATTCTGTAAACTGTCGGATATGTGTTGTCTTATCACGTAAATGTCTATATACCCATCAATCAACTGCTCCGCATTATATTTGCATCAATTTTGATTTTTTTATCTGGCATGTCAGTCTGAACATTAATTAATTCTCCCCCAATTTTGTGTTTTCTTTATTATTGGGATTTTTTATTCAACGTTGTGCGCGCTGAAGATATTAATTATGGGAATTTAGTATTGAACGTTGTGCGCGCATGGTAATTATTCGTTACGACCGTTTTTCTCAACGCGCACAGCTGGGTGTATTTTGATCCGTTGTGCGCGCTGTATTATATATCCAAAATGTATACAATTTAAAAACCCCGCACGGTGCGCACTAAAACTCAAATTTTAACAAATCAAAGAAATGTGAATATTTTTGCAGTCTTATTCTGTAAACTATCAGATATGTGTTGTCATATCACTTAAATTTCCTTACACCCATCAATCAACTGCTGCCATTATATTTGCATCAATTTTGATTTTTTTTCTTGCATGTCAGTATGAACAGTAATTAATCTCCCAAAATTTTGTGTTTCTTCTTTATTATTGGGATTTTTTATTGAACGTTGTGCGCGCTGAAGTTATTAATTATGGGGATTTTGTAATGAATGTTGTGCGCGCAGAGTAAGTATTCATTACGACCGTTATGCTGAACGCGGACAGCTGGGTGTATTTTGTTCCGTTGTGCGCGCTGTATTATATATTCTAAATGTATACCTTTTTATATACCTCGCACTAAGGGACAAATTTAAACAAATCAAAGAAATGTATATCTTTTTGCTGTCTTATTCTGCAAACAGTCGGATATGTGTTGTCTTATCACTTAAATGTATTGAACGTTGTGCGCGCTGATGTAATAAATTATGGGAATTTTGTATTGAACGTTGTGCGCGCAGAGGAATTATTCGTTACGACCGTTTTGCTCAACGCGCACAGCTGGGTGTATTTTGATCCGTTGTGCGCGCTGTATTATATTTTATAAATGTATACCTTTTTATATACCCCGCACTAAGGATCAAATTTTAACAAATCAAAGAAATGTAGATATTTTTGCTGTCTTATTCTGTAAACGGTCTGATATGTGTTGTCTTATCACTTAAATGTCTTTACACCATCAATCAACTGTTGCGCATTAGATTTGCTTCAATGGTAATTTTTTTAACTGGCCTGTCAGTCTGAACATTAATTAATTCTCCCCCAATTTTGTTTTCTTCTTTATTATTGGGATTTTTTATTGAACGTTGTGCGCGCTGAAGTTATTAATTATGGGGATTTTGTATTGAACGTTGTGGGCGCAGAGTAATTATTCGTAACGTCCACTTTGCTCAACGCGCACAGCTGGGTGTATTTTGATCCGTTGTGCGCGCTGTATTATATATCCAAAATGTATATTTTTTAAACAAATCAAAGAAATGTAGATATTTTTGATGTCCTATTATGTAAACAGTAGGATATGTGTTGTCTTATCACTTAAATGTCTTTACACCCATCAATCAACTGCTGCGCATCAAATTTGCTTCAATTTTGATTTTTTAAATAATGTCAGACTGAACATTATTTAATTCTCGCCCGATTTTGTGTTTCTTTTATATTTTGGGATTTTTTATTGAACGTTTTGCGCGCAGAGCAATTATTCGTTACGACCGTTTTGCTCAACGCGCCCAGGTGGGTGTAATTTGATCAGTGCTCGCAACCTTACCTTATGTTGCCCATATGACGGGATGATTAACTGTGGGTAATGGAGCATGTAATACAGTTTTGCTCAGCACGCACAACGGTCATGGCATCTGACTGTTGTGTGCGATGGTCTATTGTGTTTAATTGCATACAGTTTGGCTCTGCGAGCAAAAGGGTCACATCTACGTCCAGTTGTGTGATTTGAGTAATTGTTGATAACAAGATACGGTTTTGCTCAGCGTGCACAGCGGTCAAACAAATCGATACGAACGTTGTGCATGCTAGTAACTGTGTGCACACGTAAATAGTTTATCACAACATATAGCATGAGCCTGTTGTGCGCCCTGGGGAATTTATAGTTCGGTGAACAGTGTTTGATCAGTAATATCTATGTCGGACATTGATTCAAGTAAGCATTAATGTATATATCACCTTATATCAATTTTGTATTGTCCTGTAATTGTATCAAATTAAATGACATAGTATTAAGGCCTGAATTCTAACAAACTACAACATTATGCTTTATAATGTACATAATGCATAAATGTAATTTATAGTTCGGTAAACAATTTTGCTCAGTAATATCAGTGTCGGACGTATATATCACCTATATCCTTTTTGTATTGTCCTGCAATTGTATCAAATAAAATGACATTGTATTAGGGTCTGAATTCCAAAATACTACAACATATATGCATTATTCTGTACATTACACAACAAAGTTGTAACTACAGCTAAACATTTTGCAACTTCACAGTTTGGAACTGGTATGAAATTCAATCACGGGAATATCCTAATGGTACATTGAATCCCACTACGCAAAACTGTTCAGATAGTCATGCTGAACAGCTCAAGCAAGATGGCATTTATGATCAGCTCCAATAGCACACACCATCATCACTAGCATCCAGATCGTCCATAACGGTATAAGTAGCCACTACTTTAACGAAGTTGGCTGATCTGGATTCTTCAGCGCATGCCACTGTATGCGTTGAAGAAGCATCAATTATGAACGATAAAAAGCATATTTAAGTAAAAAATAGGGTATAAAGACATGCAACTTTACGTTTAGGCACTGATATAAAAATATATCACGGTTGCTTCTTCTCTGAAGAATCCGCTGCTGTAGTAGAACATATGAAGGAGCAAATAACATCTTCCAGTACACGTCAATTGCCGGTAGTATATTGTTCATCTTTGTGTGTTGAAGACGAAGCAGTGATGAACAACGGGAAATATTTAGCATTGTGAAGAAAAAATAGTGTATGAAGTAGAAACAGATAGAATCAGTTAGAATACTATCATTAAGAAGTGCAGTGGTTGACAAGGTCTAGTGGGAAGAGAGGCTATTTATAGACGAATTGGACTGGCCCATTGATGAGGACGATAGACTACAGTAGAGTCACTGTGCGTGATATTGTATTGGACATAAAGACGAGTGAATCTACAACATATTGTTACCAGCCAGATGATGTTCCCAAGAAGGTTTGGCCTTTACGGTGCGCGTTGAGCAAACTTGAAGGCCAATAACAAAATTGCTCAACGCGCACAACGGGGAAAATAATGGCTGTTGTGCAAGTTGAGCAAATTATTTATGTTTGTACAATATTACTCATAATGGGACGTTACAAAATGGGACACCATCAAATCCAACAGCGTGACAGATGAGTATCATTCACAAAGATATATGGTGTCTTATTCTGTAAACAGTACGATATGTGTTGTCTTTTCACTTATATGTATACTAGAAATTTCCCGTGCAAATTGTGCACGGAGCAAAAATAATTCCCCATGAACACGATAGCGGTTAACACGCGAAACTGGGAAGGAGAGGAAAGTGTGGGTGTGCGTGTCGTCAGCGTCGGGTGTGCGTGTCGTAAATACGGATGCCAAAAGGACAGGACCTAAATACAAAAGGGGAAGGAGTATGTATCTACACCCATCTATTTGCTTCAATGTGGATATATTAAGACTTAAGTGCTAATGCTACCAATTTCAAAAAAGAAAAGCTTTTGTATTCTCCCAACTAATTTCTCTACAATGCTTTTGTGTATTCCCAACATATTTTCTCAATCCAAGATATTTCCCCCCAAAACTTGACATGACACTGCCACATAGGACAAATTCAAAAGCTTTTCTCAATTGTAATATAGAATAGTTTGGCTCCGCGCGCAAAAAGGTCACAATTACGTGCAGTTGTGTGAACTGAGTAATTGTGGATAATCAGATACGGGTATGCTCACAGCCCGCACATCGGTCAAACACATTATGTGACCGTTGTGCGCGCTGAGTAATTGTGTGCAAACGTAAATGTTTTATCACAACGTATATAAGGACGGTCACAATTTATGCCCGTTGTGCTCGCTGGGTAAATCATATATCGGTAAAAAGTTTTTACATAGGTAATTTCAATTTCGGACATTGATTCAAGTAAGCATCGATGTATATATCACATATATCAATTTCGTAATGTCATGCAATTGTATCAAATTAAATGACAGTGTATTAAGGTCTGAATTCTATCATACTACAACATTTATATGTTATACTGTACATACCACAACAAATTTGAAACTACATTTCGTACATAATGACATAAAACACCAAAGAATATCTACCCACAAACACTCTTCTCCGTCGATGATCAAAAATACATTATAAGACAAGAGAGGCTTGTGCGCCAAAGGCCCGGCCACCTCAAAAACCTGGAGGCGGAGGCGGAGGAGGTGGTGGTGATGGTGGGGCAACAGTACGGATGTCTCTAGGAGAGGGCACCAGAGTCTCCATCTTCTCTTGTATGTTCGACATTATGAGCATCATAGTGTCGAAGTCGCTACGCAGAAGTGAGATCGCCAGATTGGTGTTGGAGAGATGGGTTTCAATTTCTCCTAATCTACGAGTAAAGTTCACCAGCTGATGGGAGGATGATGAAGCAGCAGATGCGGGGCTTACATTGCCTATGAGTATATCCTTAAGCTGACGTTGTTCATCTGTAAGTACAGAGACAGACGTAGTAAGCTCCTCGAGTTTGCTACGGAGGTTGTGCAGAACAGAGTCCTGACGGCGAGACATCCCAACCATAGAGAGGAGGCCGTTACTGTTGTCCTCGAGTGGGGCTTTTTCAGCCGGAGATGGAACTGATGAACCTGCATGTAAAGGAGGAAACCCAGGAGGAGGCAACAGCACATTGTGTTCACCTTGAGTTGGACCAAGCGAAAGCGAATCACGCAGAATGGGTCTATTGGCCGGGAACGATGAGGGAAGGGGATCATCGTGTTCAGGTGACGGTGAATCATCATCACTAACTCCCCAAGAGTCAGAAGAAGTCGACTCACGAGATCGTTTTGGCGGCATGAAGAAACCCGAGTACGAAATGCGAGAGTGTTGAGATGAAGAAGAAAACGGAACGACAGACCAAAGGAAAGAGGAATGAAATTTTCCGCGAAACCCCTGGTCTACTGACTCCATATATATATAACGATTGGTTATTTTAATCTCAGCCGCTGGATTACATATGGAAGTGGAACTGACTAAAACGATCTCATCAGACGGCTGGGGTAAAGCATCCGTTCGGATGGGCAAAAAAATCGTAATGAAGGGCTTACACGGAAACCGAGGTTCTACTTGACTCATTCTCCAGTTACCACACGTGAACATTGTTGAGAAGAAAGCAGAATCATTTACTGTCATCATTACGTACCTCCGAAATGAGATTGTACGAGGTGGCGGTTGTACTTTCATCATTACGTGGCATACCGATTGCGTCTCGCAACCGATCTATAAATATCTATTGTTTAGTAGCCACTGCACGTTCAGGAGCGATGTGTATTCAAACGGAAAGTAAATGCCCATGAGGTGCACGTATATCGGTCCAGCCTAGAGCCGCCGATTGGCACCCGATCTATTACCTCGGGCTCCACCTTTACGGCAGTAGTCCTCTCTATTGACAGGGATTCATGATTAACAGGCGGGAACTGATATAATGGAGCCGGTGCAAAGGCAGGAGCGATGTGTATTCAAACGGAAAGTAAATGCCCATGAGGTGCACGTATATCGGTCCAGCCTAGAGCCGCCGATTGGCACCCGATCTATTACCTCGGGCTCCACCTTTACGGCAGTAGTCCTCTCTATTGACAGGGATTCATGATTAACAGGCGGGAACTGATATAATGGAGCCGGTGCAAAGGCAGGAGCGATGTGTATTCAAACGGAAAGTAAATGCCCATGAGGTGCACGTATATCGGTCCAGCCTTGAGCCACCGATTGGCACCCGATCTATTACCTCGGGCTCCACCTTTACGGCAGTAGTCCTCTCTATTGACAGGGATTCATGATTAACAGGCGGGAACTGATATAATGGAGCCGGTGCAAAGGCAGGAGCGATGTGTATTCAAACGGAAAGTAAATGCCCATGAGGTGCACGTATATCGGTCCAGCCTTGAGCCGCCGATTGGCACCCGATCTATTACCTCGGGCTCCACCTTTACGGCAGTAGTCCTCTCTATTGACAGGGATTCATGATTAACAGGCGGGAACTGATATAATGGAGCCGGTGCAAAGGCAGGAGCGATGTGTATTCAAACGGAATGTAAATGCCCATGAGGTGCACGTATATCGGTCCAGCCTAGAGCCGCCGATTGGCACCCGATCTATTACCTCGGCCTCCACCTTTACGGCAGTAGTCCTCTCTATTGACAGGGATTCATGATTAACAGGCGGGAACTGATATAATGGAGCCGGTGCAAAGGCAGGAGCGATGTGTATTCAAACGGAAAGTAAATGCCCATGAGGTGCACGTATATCGGTCCAGCCTTGAGCCGCCGATTGGCACCCGATCTATTACCTCGGCCTCCACCTTTACGGCAGTAGTCCTCTCTATTGACAGGGATTCATGATTAACAGGCGGGAACTGATATAATGGAGCCGGTGCAAAGGAAGGACTGATGTGTATTCAAACGGAAAGTAAATGCCCATGAGGTGCACGTATATCGATCCAGTCTTGAGCCGTCGATTGGCACCCGATCTATTACCTCAGGCTCCACCTTTACGGCAGTAGTCCTCTCTATTGACAGGGATTCCTGATTAACAGGCGGGAACTGATATAATGGAGCCGGTGCAAAGGCAGGAGCGATGTGTATTCAAACGGAAAGTAAATGTCCATGAGGTGCACGTATATCGGTCCAGCCTTGAGCCGTCGATTGGCACCCGATCTATTACCTCGGGCTCCACCTTTACGTCAGTAGTCCTCTCTATTGACATGGATTCATGATTAACAGGCGTGAACTGATATAATGGAGCCGGTGCAAAGGCAGGAGCGATGTGTATTCAAATGGAAAGTAAATGTCCATGAGGTGCACGTATATCGGTCCAGCCTTGAGCCGCCGATTGGCACCCGATCTATTACCTCGGGCTCCACCTTTACGATAGTAGTCCTCTCTATTGACAGGGATTCATGATTAACAGGCGGGAACTGATATAATGGAGCCGGTGCAAAGGCAGGAGCGATGTGTATTCAAACGGAAAGTAAATGCCCATGAGGTGCATGTATATCGGTCCAGCCTTGAGCCGCCGATTGGCACCCGATCTATTACCTCGGCCTCCACCTTTACGGTAGTAGTCCTCTCTATTGACAGGGATTCATGATTAACAGGCGGAAACTGATATAATGGAGCCGGTGCAAAGGCATGAGCGATGTGTATTCAAACGGAAAGTAAATGCCCATGAGGTGCACGTATATTGGTCCAACCTTGAGCCGCCGATTGGCACCCGATCTATTACCTCGGCCTCTACCTTTACGGCAGTAGTCCTCTCTATTGACAGGGATTCATGATTAACAGGCGGGAACTGATATAATGGAGCCGGTGCAAAGGCAGGAGCGATGTGTATTCAAATGGAAAGTAAATGTCCTTGAGGTGCACGTATATCGGTCCAGCCTTGAGCCGCCGATTGGCACCCGATCTATTACCTCGGGCTCCACCTTTATGATAGTAGTCCTCTCTATTGACAGGGATTCATGATTAACAGGCGGGAACTGATATAATGGAGCCGGTGCAAAGGCAGGAGCGATGTGTATTCAAACGGAATGTAAATGCCCATGAGGTGCATGTATATCGGTCCAGCCTTGAGCCGCCGATTGGCACCCGATCTATTACCTCGGCCTCCACCTTTACGGTAGTAGTCCTCTCTATTGACAGGGATTCATGATTAACAGGCGGAAACTGATATAATGGAGCCGGTGCAAAGGCATGAGCGATGTGTATTCAAACGGAAAGTAAATGCCCATGAGGTGCACGTATATCGGTCCAACCTTGAGCCGCCGATTGGCACCCGATCTATTACCTCGGCCTCTACCTTTACGGCAGTAGTCCTCTCTATTGACAGGGATTCATGATTAACAGGCGGGAACTGATATAATGGAGCCGGTGCAAAGGTAGGAGCGATGTGTATTCAAACGGAACGTAAATGCCCATGAGGTGCACATATATCAGTCCAGCCTTGAGCCGCCGATTGGCACCCGATCTATTACCTCAGCCTCCACCTTTACGGCAGTAGTCCTCTCTATTGACAGGGATTCATGATTAACAGGCGGGAACTGATATAATGGAGCCGGTGCAAAGGCAGGAGCGATGTGTATTCAAACGGAATGTAAATGCCCATGAGGTGCACGTATATCGGTCCAGCCTAGAGCCGCCGATTGGCACCCGACTATTACCTCGGCCTCCACCTTTACGTCAGTAGTCCTCTCTATTGACAGGGATTCATGACTAACAGGCGGGAACTGATATAATAGAGCCGGTGCAAAGGCAGGAGCGATGTGTATTCAAACGGTAGTGATCGTCAAGGTAATAGGTGCAGTCAAGAGAAAGGGCTTTCTCCTCTCTTCCAAGAGAGTCTTCAACACACAACACACTTCTCCTTCAAGTTCTACTTCAAGGCATATGGGATTGTAAGTGTTGCTTTCATAATTTCATAACTTTCGTTATTTTGTTTTTGTGCTAGGTTTGCGAGAGCGGTTTGCTTACTCCCAAGTTGTAGGAGTGAATGCCATCGATTGTATTCGATTTCACTTGTAGGGTTGCTACAAGTGGGTTTAAAGGCAACCTCAAGTTAGGGTTCTAACTTGAGTATCCGGAGGTATCCGGGTGGAAGGGACGTAGGATAACCGGGAACAAGGCGGGAAGTTACTTGGGTAATCCGAACCCTTGAAACATAATTGCGTTTGCATTTGTTTAATATTTGGGTTTAATTTTAATTCCGCACTATATTTGTTGATCATATATCATATATGTGTGAATTTTGTGATATGGTCTCCATGTATGCTATATTCTATATATGTTGTGATTTGAGACGTTAAGTTTCCTTCGTGTATCTCAATGTTGATATTGGACTTTCGTTCCTCTTATCACCTAAGTTTATAATGTGGTTTTATGATTTTTTTAGATTTTATATATATTTAGACTCTTATTTGGCACGATTGTTGTTATTTTACTCCCGCCTTTTGGATAATGCCATAGGGGGATCAAAATAAACAAACAGAATCATAATGAATGTTCTAGGTATGGTCTAATAAACAGACATACAAAAACTGGATGTAGGTTGCTACACTGTTTTTTATACATCGGAGGTTGCTACATTGACTCTCCAAATTTGGATGGCCCTGTAGAAAACCGGCAAAATGATTCCAGTTTTGCAGGGCGGTTGATGGAGGGAAAACGCCATATTTGGCGTGTTGTTGCAGTGTGGTTTGGAGATGATATAACCGGCCAACTTCCGCTTAGACTTGTATGGAGTCGTCGAATATAGCTTAATTCACGTAAACTATATATGGGAAAAAATACCTAATTAAATGTCACATCATCTACCAACTAGATTCAATGGGGTTGGATAGTGGGGTGTCGAGACTCGAGAATATATTATGGGGCCCGCTAAACAATATGTGTACCTTCGCGTTCGAATGTTGTTAACTGGGCAATTTGCAGTAGGTTTCGCGTCGTTCCGCTGTGCTGCGTTGAAAAATTCTATCTTTTTCCCTCTGTGGGCTCCACTTTCATGTGTTACTATTAATATGACGAAAAGCGATGGTACGTAGAGATGGATGAGGTGGATGAGGTGAGAGGTTGGTGGGACCACAAACAAGAATTCGACCGGTCATTTACTCATCCATCTGCCGAATTTGCTGGTACTTTGTTTGAGAAAGGTTTTCACGTAAGCGCCATATCCGCGAATATTTGTATCCATTCTGACAAGTAAAACATTTTAGTCGTTTAATATATCTCCTCACACAACTGTATACAGTAATGCCATTTGTGCGCGATGAGGAAATTCGTATAATAAATCCAAATATTCGACCGCGCACAACTATCCCTCATTTATGCATATACTGCACGTGACTAAATTATGTTTGCTCACCGCGCACAACGGTTCAAATTTTGCCCCGTTTTGCGTGCTCAGTAATTAATCCTCAGTTTATTTATACTTGTAATAACAAACGGAAGAGCGAGAGAGTCAAGAATCAAGATGGCCACCCATAATGCCGGACCCGGCAAAAAATTTGAGTTGCCGCCAAACTCGGAGTATTAATGTAGCAGACCGCAAAAAAACCCCGCGAAGACCCCAGAAAACCCCGCCATGCGTCCGGTCAAGTGGAGGATATTTATCCCGCCAAATTTGGGGATATATCACCATTCGCCTTGATTTGTGCCTTCACTGCAGATATGGCTGAGAAATCGTGTCAGTGGGACGAAGAAACTTTGCAAGGCCAGTCTTCAGAGGGAAGAAGAGACGGTGACGTAGATGATAACCGTTCCCTTCATGACAGGGGGGATGTGCGGCCGCAGTTGCCTGAGACTCCCCTAAGGGATACGTGGCCATGGGGAGGTCTCGTTCCGGCAAGCTATGTCCCCCCAGCGTACGAGGGGGCATTGCTGTTGAATCCGCCCACTGACGTTCCATCGGAAGGTACTAGGGGGAACCGTCACCGACCCTTCGTCCCCGTCTGGGACGGCGAGTCTGCATTGGTGGATAGGGGGGTGGCCAGTCGGCTGGTGGAGAACTCCATCCTTCCCATTGACCAGTGTCCTGGGTCAAATTGACATTGAAAGGATCGCTAACTCAGTCGTTTATGGCAGTTACCAGGTTAAGTACTAATGTCGTCTCGTTGTGCTGTTGCCTTACTCTTACAGTCTTACTTATCCATGATTCCCTGCAGACATCATTGGTCGGGGCGGAACTGCGTCGCCGAGTGGTGCAATTGTTGATTGCCGAGCGGAAAAAGGCGGTTTCCTTCGAATCTCAACTTAAGGATTTGAAGGAGCAGCTGATGAAAGAGAGAGACCGCAGATCTCAGGCAGAGTGGGAGGTTGCGAAAGCTAAAGATCGGGCGGCCTCTATGTCAGCGGTTCGGAAGAGCTCCAAAGAGCGATGGTACGTAGAGAAGAGCAGTCTCCTGGCTCGTATAGCCGAGTTGGAGAGAAACTCGCTTCCTCCAAACTCGATTGCAGACGTGAGGCATGCGGCTGAGGCGAGGAAGCGTCAGCGATCTGGTCGGGAGTCCGGTGGAGGATCGGCCCAAACGTAGGACGGTTTGGCTACCAACGCGCCCTCCAGCGAGGCGTCTGTGTGAATCGTGGCCATCTTAGTACACCAAATGGTTTTCATATTTTGAGAGGTGAACATGTGATGGTTTATGCGTTAGTAATGAACCCCGAACATTCAATTGGCAATGAACACCGTCTGGTGCAGTCTTTTACCGCTTGTTAGTTTAAATATCTGTTTGCCAACCATTAGCGATCTTCGTACACCGATTGCTTAATTTCTTGTGGATATTAAAACTATTAGCATACATCCATCACAGTTGGACAAGGATGGTGTGAAATATCGAAGTTGCCCGGGAATATACTTAGTGCACGTGAACTGCGTTGGAATTGAGCTTAGCATCACAGTGTACCAGATATACAATTTTTTTCTCATTGCTCACACCGGTCCCACCTTTTACCTGATGTGTATGGATGAATCTGATTTGTTAGTGTGTTTCATTGGAGTCATTTTCTGCAGCATTCACATAGCCTCTACTTGCATCGAGATTGTTACGTATAGAGTTTTCCTTTAAACGAACTTGGGATATTGGACTTATGCCATAAATTCAAGTAGACCATCGTCAAGGAGAGAAAGATTCAAGAATACGCAGAGGTGGAAATCACTTCATGCAACATAAATAACACATTTAATGCAGTATACGGTCTTCAACATCAATAACATACCAAAGCACACAATTATGAGTCCAACTCTTAGCATTCTCTTTTATGTCCGTTGTGCGCGGTGAGCAAATTTTTAATGCTGTAACATAAATTGCTCAAAGTGCACAACAGGAAAAATTATGCCAGTCGTGCGAATTTAGCAACTGTATCCCATAACATAAATGTTCAAAGCGCACAACAAGCAAAGACATGATGGCGCGTTGAGTTCCTGTTGTGCAGAAATCCCATAAATTTTGTACAAAAATCCCAAAAAATTCAGTATATTCTTTCATTATAAACTCAGACACTACATTTGCACAAAATTATAAATTCAATCATCTGATGATACGGTAAGTACAGTGGGAGATTTGCCTACATCTTTACAGAATAATGTCTCGAATTGTCGCATCCTCTCTTCAAGGCCTTCCACCCATCCTTTGGCCGCAGGCAGGCGGTTAGCCTTCCAATGCCTTATTACCGGTGGGACCGGGCTTCTATCTTTAAGTTGAATCTTTACAAAGTGATTATTATGTACAAAACCTATGGTGAAGGGACCACGTTTCGTACCTTGGTCTGGTCTTGATCTTAACGGAAAAAATGAAAGACATTGTTGCATTGACAGCAGATGTATTACACAGTTATAACGACTTGAGATTATATGTCCAACTTCAGGGAATGTCATCCAATATTGCATCGAGGGGTGGTCACCCATATAGTTAATTGACACTACCTGTTCTTGTGCACTTTCCTCACCCATCACCTTTGAGTACACATCATAGTGGTCACGCAGCTCTTGAAGCAACTCTCTTCTGACCACCTTCCACTGGTCCTCTCCCATCCCTAGATGTGAAGATATAGCCCTGTAACCACAGTTCCCATCTGCCTTCACATTTGTGACGTTCGATATATATTTGGCGATTGCAGCGGGGAATTAATCAAGATAAGGTATGCCTCCTTGAACGGCTCTAGCGTCATTTGCTTCATAGTTTGCTGCTGCAAATGAAGCTGTAGCAGAAACCACAGTCATACTGCCAGATGTCGCAGCTTTGACAGTTGGTTTTTTTCTAGCAAGTTGAGGATGAATTGGTGGGGCAGACGTATTTTTGATCCTTTGGGACCGTCTCGGTTGGACACGGCCGACGCTTTCTTGGTTCGATGAGACTTCAGTTGGAATTTGAGCAGAGCAACTATCCACATCGGCTAAGACATGATCAAAATGAGCAGGATGAATGGGGGTGGCTGTATCTTCATTTGTCAAATTATTATCCCTTTTCTTCTTCCATTGAACACGACATTAACTTGCGGCTCTGTAATCAGATTTGTCGCCGGGGTAGCTAGCTCCTTCAACTTAATTAACAACTCCTGCTTCATCGGCCCATCAAGTTGAGCATAGAGCTTGTGTATGCGCTCTAATTCAGCATGTATAAGCCCATCTTCTTCAGACATCAATTCCGTCTTAGCCTCCATGTCTAGCTGTTTCTAATGAGAATTTACGGCATCTAAGGGAATGGGGCGATTTTCCCTTGTGAATTCGCCAATCTCATTGGCACATGGTACACCATAAATCATTCTAGCTAGACAATCACCTGTGCATTGGTCCGTTCCCATAGGGTCAGATTTATCAGCTTCCACAGACATTATCTTCAACGCCGCAGCGGCTGTAAATCCTATCAGCTCCCTGAACAAGAACCCATGCACATTATGTTGCAACATGATCTTAGATTTCTCAAATGATGCCTTGATCTCGATATGCTGCCCCTCTAATGATTCATGTATGGTTGGCCAAGAAGCGGATAAACTGAAGGCCGATGAACCCAATGCCTTTTTAAGCTTAGAATGTTCAGTCTGGGCTCTTTTGGTCTGCGCTCTGTTGGTACTGACATTTCCAAAGTGGAGATTGCCATCTGTCCATACAGAAATAAACTTCTCCTTGTACTTGTCCAACCAAGATGTCTTCACATAGCTCACGACCCTTGTGTAATCTTTGTACTCGGTCTCCAATGCCTTCAGTTTAGCAACATACTCCTCCTCCTTACGTGCCCCCACCAATAAATTCCAGCTAGAGATGAAACCTAACCATTTTTCTTGATCTTCAAAAGAGGGCTGGCAATTTTTGGCAATATTTTTGGATATGTGCATTCTACATATTTGGTACACCGTAAGGGGAAATTCATGGCCAATGGCATTCATAAGTGCTGGCTCCAGTGCTGACAAAATTACACGTGGCATCCTGTATCCATGCAACAAAGAGCTCAACTTCCCCAAGGCCCACAAGTAGTTCTCCTCACGTACGGCCTCCGTGTAACAAAATGCAGCTGCGAACTGAATATCTGTGGACGTCACCCCATACATCTCCATCAATGGTGGCCTGTTGCGGTTGGTCTTCAACGCGCAGTCCATAACCAGAATCTCTGGAAATTTCCGTAATAACTCAACCGACTGCAGATGTGCCCAAAATATAGTCCTCACTGCAATTGTCACTTCGTCCACTTCATGATACACAATGTAATTACGCTGTGTCCGTAGATTAAGGAATAGCTGCATTTCTGCTCTCCAGGCCATTTCCCCTGCCTTCATCCTCTGTCTGGCTTTATAAATAGTGTTGATTGTGGTAGATGTTGCATTGTCCTTTTCCTTCAGGTATTTCAAGATTTCCATTGGCCTAAGCAATCTATTTGACAAGTCTCTCACCGTGGCCATCTCCCCACCTCCGAACCTCCTCTCATCTGGATGTCGCTCGATGTACATTGCGGGTTTATGGTTGTGATTGCCACATACAACTGTCAAAATCCACTTATCTGTTGCCACACCAGTAGCCCTCAAGTAGAAGGGACATGAACACTTCTTGCTTCGAGTTGATTTTTTGGCCGATATATCCGGCCTGTGTGGCCGATATGTCCCACTTCTTTCACAACAAAAATAATAAGTTGGGACCCTATTGCCCTTTGTACTCATATTTGATGATTTTGTAACAACCAAATTCCCGGTTTTCACACCGACACCTTTTACCCATTTACCAAGCTCTTCTATGCTGGGGAAAATTTTATTTGTTGTGAACTGATTTGTATAATCTTCATTAACCTCTGAGCCTTCAACAATACGCTGAATTAAGTACCAGATACCAATATAGTCACTAAATGTTAAGCTTTATATTCTAGTAAATTAGTCAGTTAACAAAGCAAAATAATTTCAAACCTTTGCTTCTTTGTCCGCTTCATCCCAGATCCCCTCAATGTGTACCGAGTCCATCTCAATCTTCGTAATTTCTACGCAATCATGTACCAAATGTACATTGCAGCAATCAATTTCTGAAATTATTAAAAAATACCAAATTAATTAGCATCAATTAATGGCTACCAACTTTACGATGCAATGCGTCCGCAGTCGACTATTTTAGGGCACCCCAACCCAATGACACAAATCTTTTGCTCTGCCTTAAGGACCTTCGTTTGATATAAGCAGGAACTCTTATAGTCTATATACATCAGCGAATTAGAATAATTTCTGTTGATCAAACCCTATCTCGTTAGCTTTTCCCGCCTTAGGTCACAAAACTGATCGCATATGGAAGCTGTTATGATGCCTTTGTATATACGGATGCGTAAAAATATTGGTTCATAGTGTAAATTACTCATCGCGAACACTGGGAGGGCAAAAATGTAAAATATCTCCTCTGTGAACCGTCTAGCTGTTTGCCCACCGCACACAACCACGCAAAACTCAGAATTGCTCACCGCACACCACCACGCAAAACTGGGAATTGCTCACCGCCCACAACCACGCAAAACACGGAATTGCTCAGCGCACACAACCACGCAAAACTCGGAATTGCTCACCGCTCACATCCAATCAAAACACGGAATTGCTCAGCGCACACAACCACGCAAAACTCAGAATTGCTCAGCGCACACAACCACTCAAAACCCGTAATTGCTCACCACACACAACCGTTTTGGTCAAGTCCACGTGCACATGTGGACGGGTTATTTGCTAGTAATATTTCAAACTAGACTTGTTTACTCAACCAGCACAACGGGTAAATTATTGTAGACCCGATATGACCCGGTAGGACCCGAAATTGTCCCGTGATACCTTCTGCTCGCAGCGAATTGACAGACAATTACACAGATTGCTCACGGCGGAATTTCAAACGGCAAGTATTTTCAAAGATCGCTCCAGTCGCCCAGACCGAAATCCAAAAGCTTTGATTTTTATTTAATTGCTCGAAGGATACATCACTTAGTCAACTGGTGAGATCAAACAAAGAGCTGAATCGAGAGAAATCGATTTAGGGGTTTTTGACCTAAATTTATCAACATCGACTCTTTGGTACGTCTATACTTTTAAGTACAGTTTATCTGCCTTTCTTATTTTGATTTTACATGCATTCATCCACGGTTGAGGTTGATGAAGTCGGTACAAAAATCCAAGGTAATATTGATTTATCTTCTCGGCAATAATGCATTAAATCTTTGAGGATCAGGTAATGAATTGTTTGATACAAGATACTATGGATTTTACAACCGACTTTACCACCAATCAACTGTTCAAGGATAGAAAAGAGCTGTTTCAGTGGATACAAAACGTCGGGTTAAGTCATGGGCATGTGATTGTTACACGTTCGGGGAGATTAAGTAAAACGGCCAAATGGCATCATGTTGTGTACTTTGCGTGTGAAAGAAGCGGTGAGTATCGGGGACACCGAAAGCTAAAAAAGACCAACCAGCCTGTTAAAACTAAGAAGTGTTCATGTCCTTTCTCATTGCGTGGTTATATGGTGGGCGTGGGCGTTGAGGAGTGGAAGGTAACAGTCGTTTGTGGCAGGCACAACCATGAAGCAGCTAAATATGTCGATGTCCATTCCGATGACGGGACGTTACAGGGAATGGAGATGGAAACAGTGCGTGACTTGGCAAATAGCAAGGTTCGGCCAGCTGAAATTTTGAAAGTACTGAAGGCAAATAAAAAATTCAGTGCAACCTCAATCAAAGCAATTTATAATGCACGAAACCGGTTACGACGGGGGAAGAAGGTTGGTATTGTAAAACAGTTGAAGGAGTTAGCATCAGCTGATAAAATTGTGGGTGCTGAGAATGTGAAGGCTGTGAATAATGAGGGGAGGATCAGAAGGTGGGGGAGGCGTTTTGGGAGAATGTAGTGCCTGCTGAGTTGCAGGAGGAGGATCATACTGGGAAGATGGGTGGGGAGGATGATAAGGTGGATCGTAATGAGGCGGAGCAGACTGCTGAGGAGGAGGAGGAGGATGATGAGAATGCAGTGGCTAAGGCCTTTGAGAAGGAGCATGAGGTTCTACGTCTTCAAATTTCTACCCTGGTAGCGGAGATTGCTAAGCAGCATGCTGAGATAACGGATACGTTTACATTGACGTGTAAGCCGGGTAAGGGAAGAAGTAGACCGTTGTGGAAACGTACAATAAAGAAGCCGAAACAATCAATTTCACATGATGATAGTGACGAGGACTTGGCTGTCGACATAATAATACCATATTGGAACGCTTTTCCTGAGTGTCTACGACCCCTTATAGTGCATGTCGTAGATGTGAAAGCAGACGGAAACTGTGGGTATAGGGCTGTGGCAGCTCAGTTGGGACTGGGTGAGGACGAATGGAGGCAGGTGAAATATGACTTGCGAGAAGAGATGCAGAACCACGACGGCTTGTACCGGCAACTTATGGGTGCCGTAGAATTTAAAAAGAATGTAGTGGCACTGGGACATTTGTTAGACCGTCCAAAATCTAAATGGTGGATGCAGATGCCAGAAATGGCACATGTCATTGCCTCATGCTACGACTGTGTAGTACATATTCTTGCACCTCATCAGTGTGTGACATATTTTCCTTTAAGAACTCCTCTAGTACCCCTATCATCCAGACGCCACATAACGTTGGGTCATGTGAACAATAATCACTTCGTTATTGTTAAACTTGCCCCATATGGTCTTGTCCCTCTGACTTCAAGTTTGTGGCTAAGATACCGTTCTGATGTGTCAGCCGGATGGCCGGCTGCTTATGAGGATAGGATGCATCAATTCCAGTCAATAGTATTTGGTCACGATATTGCAACCGTTGACGTTATTGAAATATTGTAGGATAAAACGTTGTATCATTTTACTATGGATTGTTTATTTCATATTGACAGATTGGTAGCATGAAATTTTATCATGTCTGCCTAAATGTGCAAATGTTATCATCTGTATGCCGTGCTGTGGTGTATCGTATCTATTAGTTATGCTCAACGATAGACCTACTAATCAAGTTTGCTTCTTACTAACTTTTTGGTGAACGGGTACAAACTGATATATACTGGATTTTGAATGCTTAATAACACACGCAATCTATCCAGATTTTCTTATGGGTGTTAATTAATACAACTAATGATAGTTATCACGTTGGTATTATATTATTTTATACGTATCAATAATGTTGTTAACATCGGCATAAGAATATGAGTAATCCAATAGAATAAATATTAAAAACAAAATTTAGAACTCCTTAGCGCACACCACGGTCAAAATCATTCTCAGCGTCGCGATTAATAACGATTACCGTTACTAATGTCAATCCTGACAATCCATGTAAGATTACTCAGCACGCAAAACGGTTCAAATCGTGTTAAAATATAACCGTTGTGCGCGCTGAGTAAAATAAGCCAACTAAACCACCAAATTTACTCGAAGCGCACAACGGGTTAAAATTTTTACCCGTTTTGACCCGTTAGGACCCTCTTTCATCCCTTGATAAATTCTGCTCACCGCTCACAGCCATAACCTTCCACAGATTGCTCAAGGCGGAATATCAAACGGCAAGTTTTTCGTAGATTGCTCAAGGCGCACAGACGAAAATTCCAAAGATTTGATTTTTATTACTGGGCTCGACATTTACATCACAGTGGCAACTGCTGCGTTCAAACAAATCGGTGAAGCGATAGCAATCGATTTAGGGGGTTTCAACCTAAATTTGTCGAAATCGCGATTTGGTAAGTATACAATGTTAAGTACATTTTATTTGATATTCTTATTACAATTATAATGTGTAGAAATAGAAGGAGAAATTTTTGGTTTTTACTTGCCTGCAGATACAGTTGAGATTGATGGAGATGCTAAAAAATTCCGAGGTAATATTGATTTTTCTTTACGTCAATAATGTAACTAATGTTTGGTTCCCGGTCCAATTAGTTGTATGAATTGTTTGATACATGTGTATATGGATTATACAGCCGAATTTACAACGATTCAACGTTTTAAAAGTAGAGACGGGCTCTTTCAGTGGATAAAGAGCGTCGGCCGACAACAGGGGCATGTGATTGTTACCAGTGCGTCGAGTATGAGTAAATCGTCCAATAGGACTCCCGCCGCCTACTATGCATGTGCAAGAAGCGGGAACTACAGGGGACACCGACCAGTACGAAAGAGCAACCGGCCAGTTAGAACCAACAAGTGTGGATGCCCATTCAAATTGCGTGGTAATGAGGTGGGCGATGGCGGTGAGTGGAGTTTAACGGTCGTTGATGGCAGGCACAACCATCAAGCTGCTAATTATGTCGCGGGCCATTCCGACGACGGGATGTTGTAGGGAAAAGAGGTGGAAGCATTGCGAGACTTGGCAAATAGAAAGGTGCCGCCGTCAGCAATTTTGAAAGGCCTGAAGGAAACTAAATCCTTCAATGAAACACCAATCAAATCAATTTATAATGCACGTTCCCGATTACTAAGGGGGTAGAGTGTGGGTATGGTAAACAAGTTGAAGGAGTTAGCATCACCGTGTAGAATTGTGGGTGATGAGCTTGTGGTGCATGTGGATAATGTTGAGGAGTAGCAGAAGGGAGATGAGGAGAAGGTGGATGAGGCTGAGGAGGCGACTGCATTGGCTGCTTATTGGCAGAATGATGAGGTGGATCGTAATGCGATGGAGCAGGCTGCTGAGAAGTTGGCTCTTAGTGGGCAGGAGCAGAATGCTGCGGAGGAGGATGAGGTTAATGCAGCGGATGAGAATGTGGAGCCGAGGGTGCATGATGTTTATGGGGATGATGAGGCTGAGAATGCAGTGGCTGCTGAGTTGACTGTAGATGATTATGTTATTGGGGAGATGGTGGAGACGGAGGAGACGGTTGCCCTTAACGTGGAGGTGCAGAATGCTGAGGAGGTACTGGTGGAGGATAATGCAGCGGCTGAGACTGTGGAGCCGAAGGTGTATGAGGAGAAGGCGAACGAGGAGGATGATGATAAGGAAGTGGCTACTGATTTGATTGCTGAGGAGCATACTGGGAAGTTGGTGGATACGGCGGGGACGGTGGAACGTAATGTGGCTGACCAGACTGCTGAGATGGATGAGGGGGAGAATGAAGCTGGGAAGAATGAGGAGCCGTAGGAGGATGAGTCGAATGTGGAGGATGTGGAGGATGAGAAGATAGAGGATGCTTGGTTGATGCAAGCTGAGCTTCCGTTGGAGTTGGGGGCGACGGTGGAGACGGGGGTTCATAATGTGGATGCTCAGACTGCTGGGAGGGAGGAGGAGACGGCTGTGGCCTCGTATTTTGATGAGCACGAGGAGATGGATGGCATGCTTAAACAACTTTCTCCCCTGGTTGATGAGATTTCTGATCATTTTTCGGATGCGACGGAGATGCCTACAGTTATGAGGAAGCCGGTTAAGGCTCCACGGTTGCATTCAATTGCGGAGCATACGGCGGCGGTGAAGGAGAAGCCTAAATGGAAGAGGCGGCCTTCGAAGGAAAGTAGTAGGCGTCCGAAACTTCAAATAAAGAAGCCGAAACCTTCGTTTCCCCGTGATGATTATGTTGATGATTTGCCTGCCAACTTCCTCATACCATATTATTTGGATTTTCATCCCAAGCTACAATCCCTCATAGTGGACGACGAAGACGTGGCTTCAGATGGAAACTGTGGGTACAGGGCTGTGGCAGTTCAGTTGGGCTTGGATCAATCCGATTGGCGGACTGTCAGAGCTGGTTTGCTCCGTGAGATGCGGACATACAGCGTCTTGTACAGGCGTATTCTGAGTGAGGTTTCATATAATAATAATTTGAAGGCAGTGAACTATTTTATTACTGATAAAAGTGCAGGAGAGGAAAATTGGATGCAGATACCAGACATGGGACATGTCATTGCCTCATGCTACAACTGTGTAGTACATTTGATTGCAGGTGATATGTGTGTGACATTTTTTCCATTGAGAAGTCCTCCAGTAAACCGAGCCTCCAGACTCCACATAACGTTGGGTTATGTGAACAGAAATCACTTTGTTATCCTTCAACTTGAACCAACAGGTGACGTCCCTCCGACTTCAGTTGTGTGGACAAGATCGCATGACACTGTGGCCGATGGATGGCCGGCTGGTTATGAGCAGAGGATGCAGTCATTCGTTGATAGGGTAAAAGGTACGGATATTGCTACCGCTGATGATTTTTAGTATCTGTAAGATAAAATGTTTATCAATGTAATAAGTTTTTTTTGGTATAAAAATGGACCACTTTGGCAGATGAAATTTTATCATGGCTTCCGAAATGTGCAAATGTCATCATCGGTATGGATTGATGTTGTGTATTATACCAATTACACCGAGCGCAACACTGCAGTAATATTGCCCGTTTTGCGCTTTGAGTAATTATGTCTTTACCTACCAAATTGTTCAACGCGTAGAACTGGCAATATTAGTGCCGGTTTTGCGCTCTGGGTATTTTTAATAACATCAACCTTTGTTCCAAATTGTTATGCGATGAGAATGTGTCATTGTTAGTGTGTCCAATACTCTAAGTGAGAGTAGGGTTATTGTATCATATATGTTATTGTCTGACAAAATTGCTTACCACAAACTCCCATTGATAAGTTTTGCCCGTTGAGCGCCTTTATTAGCCAATTTGTTAGTGGTTACTACAATTGCTCACCATTCACCACGATCAGAACAAATAATTTTGACCGGTTGTGCGCGGTGAGCAATTTTGTTAGTGCGAAAAAAAACTCCTACTCGTCCACTCAATAAAATTTGCTGATATATCCACAGTTATTGCTGCTCGCACCGTGCAAATTTTTAATGGTTAACAGAAATGCTCACAGCGCACAACGGCGATATATTGGAACCTTTGGTCTTACTAAGAGACCCCTCGAGTCTGCAGAGCAGTATTGGTGAACATACAGAGCAGGGATCGTTAATATACAGCGGATTTATTAGCCAATTTGTTAGTGGTTACTACAATTGCTCACCATTCACCACGATCAGAACAAATAATTTTGGCCGGTTGTGCGCGGTGAGTAATTTTGTTAGTGCGAAAAAAAACTCCTACTCGTCCACTCAATAAAATTTGCTGATATATCCACATTTATTGCTGCTCGCACCGTGCAAATTTTTAATGGTTAACAGAAATGCTCACAGTGCACAACGGTGATATATTGGAACCTTTGGTCTTACTAATAGTCTAAGAGACCCCTCGAGTCTGCAGAGCAGTGTTGGTGAACATACAGAGCAGGGATCATTAATATACAGCGGATTGCTACCAGCCGGGTGTTCTGCTCTATAATGATTAATGCCTGCCTAAGTTTTACGCGTTGGGATAAACTGTAGCCACTAAAAAATAGCCCAACGCGCACAACGGGCAAAATTATGCCCTTAGGCTCGGGCAAAATTACGAGCACAACGGGAAAACAACGCGCACAACGGGCAAAAATTACGCGCACAACGGGCAAAAAAACGCGCACAACAGGCAAAAAGGAAAGCCGGTGGTTCGCTTTTTGAGCATATAAAAGGTAGTTTATCAACAATTGTTAAACGCGCACACACCTAGTAGCCTTATGCCCGGTGTGTGCGTTGAGCAAAGTTGCGACGATAGCGCATTTGCTCAACGCGCCCCGCACGGACTAATTTTACCCGTTGTGCGCTTTGAGCATATTTGTTGGATGCTGTAATTTTTGTTCCAACGGTCAATCATTCACACTCCTATTTTCATCATACTAAAATTGTGATTCCGTAATATGCCAACAGTCAAACTTCACTTAGAAACTTTACCTAATTGTGATTAAGACCGATACTTATTCATTCTGAAGACATTTTATATAAAATCTGATACCTAGTCAATCTGATTCAGAAACTGCATGCAAACCTTTAGATTAATGCTGATACATATTCAAACGGTGACCATTCCAAAATAGCCAACCCATTCTAACATACTGAAGTACGTACAGATACAGATCCAAACAGATACATATCCCTTTACTCTTACAAACTGATACATTTGAGTGTCTTCGCAGATGTTTGCAATGAAGTGGCGCGTGATCTGCGTGTTTCCCCCTTCAACTTCCACGAGTTCATCGGGCGCCTATCTTCGTTGCGTTTATTAACGTCCTTGGATAGTTGGATATGAGTGTCGCGTCGTTGTAACATGCAGTCAAGTATGTAGCCGTGTCAAACACAACGCCTGGAACCCCGATTCCCCTGTGGCGATGTACGACACGGGCAATGCGCTCCACATCTACGTTGCAGTTGCCGAATTTCTGCCCTGATCTGCTCAAGATGATTGTCATACCAGATGTGTGCAATGACGTGGCACTTTGTCCTTTGTAGGAGACCCCGTGAATTCAAAAGTTGGCAGACCGTTTCGCTTATTACCGTCATTGCTGTCGTCGTTGTAACATGAAGTCAGGACAAAAGACACCGATTGGTACTCCGTTACCGGAGACGATGTAAAACAACACAGGGTTGCATAAGAAGTTGTGTTTGGGAGTGTAAGAGATCGGAAAGGATAGGATGGAGTGTCTGTGCGTCAAAGATGATGTATAGTGAAACGATGAAGGGTTTGATGGAGGAGATGGAGTGTATAAAGAGGAGATGGAGATGGATATGGAGTGTATAGAAAGACACGCAAAACAAATACATAGCCACAATTCATATTAGGAGGGAATAACAATCTATCATGGTACAACACCCAGCAGCTTTCTTGAAACATGTGAGACAGCATAGCCAATATCACCCCAAAAGAATATGGTATGATCATCGTACACATTTTTCATAGTGTTGTTTGGGACAAATTTTCTCAACGCAGTTGAAACACCCCCCAGCATTGTCGGGGATGCTTGATTATAAATGGACGATAGCCCTTCGTTGCATAAGTTTCCAACATGAACCATTTACCTTTACGTGAAAAGAGTACTGGATGAATGCTATCGTCCATATCTATATCAAGCATGCACGAACAGCTGAAGGACTTATTATTTCCATACGGAGGTTGTGTGGGCAAATAAAGAAGATGATAGAAGAAAGTAGACGAAGTTTAGAGAAGATGAGTGCTCGTTGTCCGCCATTTATAGGGGAAATTGGACCAATCATAATGAAGCGTATAAAAAGTCAGTGATCCTACAGTAATGCAATGGATCTCGGGAATCAACATTTAAGCATCTCCAAAGGGGCTCCCTAAATTATTTTAGAATGTGGAAAAAATAGGTTAATTACTCTCCGCGTAAAACCATGAAACCCTACGGTTTTTCGCCTTGATCACATAATAGGAAAATTACACTCAACAATACTACTCTCCACTAAGATTTTTTAATACATTATATTCGCCGCGCACACCGGGCTAAATAATACAGAAGCGAGTAACTATCATAATTGCTCACCACGCAGAACGTTTAGAAAACAAGAATTGCTCAATGCGCAAAACGCAGAACGCATGACAGCGAATTGTATTGATGAGAAGAAGTAGAGTTAATGTGTGGCTACATCGAAGACCCCGTCATGCTACAGAGGGGTTCTCGTGAATATACAAAAGACTTCTCATCTACAGTGGATTGATGTCAGACATATGAAGAGACTTTAATTGCAATGGGAGAGAATTGATGTAGCTGGAGCGATTTGGAAGCTCTCAGGGAGACCTTTGACCCGAAAAATGACACAAATGTCCTCAAAAGCAAGAGCAACTGTGACCCAGTGGAGAACTTTATGGCAGTTCACCCTCACTGCGACAAAATTGGTTGTGTGTGGTGAGCAATTCTAAGGTTTGAGTGGTTTTGTGCTCTGAGCAATTCTGATTTTTGAGAGGTTGTGTGCGGTGAGCACTTCTGAGTTTGAGTGGTTCTGTGCGATGAGCAATTTTGAGTTTTGAGTGGATTTGTGCGCTGAGCAATTCTGAGTTTTGAGTGGTTTTGTGCGGTGAGCTTATTCTGAGTTTGAGTGGTTGTGTGCGGTGAGTAATTCTGAGGTATGAGTGGTTTTATAGCCGCTTACTTAATTGCTCAACGCTGAGACATAATTGATCAAAGCAAAGAAAGAAAAGCCTTACCATGAAGTTTGAAAGGGGGCGAGACGCCCCCGTATTCGATCTCTCCTCACAATCCCAGGGTGTTAGGGACGATTTGCCTATAGACACTCCTCCCCTCTCAAAAGAAACCTCCCGTTGGCCCGATCGTTGGATAAGCCCTCCGTTGATACCGGACCTCTCCTTCCCGACGAATTCTTCCTCTTACAGGCGGATCGCCAACAAGTTATTACTCGTACACATGGAGCGGCCCGCCTTCCACTCCCCGACTTCCCTTGTAGAACTTACACCAGGGGACTTAGGGCGGACCGCTCCTCCCCTCCAACGCCTACTCTGTGACGACCTCCACCTCCGGGGGAGGCGTCGCCGCCCGTGGGTTGTCGGTCCAAATCACCGGTGAAGGCATCGCCATGCCAATCACCCCACTGGGCACCACCGTTCCCAGACAACGGGTCCCTCCGCAATCCAACGGTCTGCCTTCCACTCATCGACCTCCCGTCGCACATCCTGAAGTGGAACGAAACCCCAGCCCGCCATCCAACGGAATGCCTTCCACTCCTTGACCCCCCGTCGCACATCCTGGTGCATGTTATAGTAAATTGGAACGAAACCCCCGACCGCCATCCAAAGGCCTGCCTTCCACTCCTCGACCTCCCGTCGCACATCCAGATGCAGTTTACAGTAAAGTGGAACGGCACCCCAGCTCGCCATCCAACGGCCTGCCTTCAACCATTGGCGTATTTATCGACGTATTGTAAAGAACGCGAAAATGTCCCTCCAAGCAAGTTGTTAAATTCCGTCTATGATAAAATTAACTTGTTTACATGCAAATTTTTAGATTATCTCTGATACATAATCAATCTGAAGCCATTTTAGATTAAATCGGCTACATATTCAATCGACTTCGTAAACTGATTGAAATTTTTTAGATTATATCTCATACATATTCCAATTGATGACATTTTCAAAATGACCCAGCCATTGAACTATATGGATGTACATACTGATACAGAACAAAACATATTCATTACCCCATGCTCTTTACAAACTGATACATATGATTGTCTTCGTAAGATGTTTGCAATGAAGGAGCTTTTTACCGGATAAATTGTCGGCGTGATCTGCGTGCTTCACCCTACAACGACGCCTGCAATGACGACACTCCTATCCTGCCTACGGTTGCCAAAAGCTGGCAACGACGTTAACTAACGCAACGAAGCGACCATCTTTGTTGAGTTTATGGACGTGTTTGCCAACTTTCTGCCACCGTAGCCCTTATAGGAGTGTCGTCGTTGCAGGCGTCGTTGTACCCGGCTGTCAAGTATGACGACGGTTCAAAGACACCGAAAAGAACTCCGATTCCCAAGAGGCGGTGAACACCAACACATGGTTCGTTATAAATAGAATGAGATTTTCATTTTCGAGATCGGAAAGGATAGTAGGAGGTGTTTGTGTGTCTTAGACGATCTATAGTACAAAGATGAAGGGGATGGAGGAGAAGATAGTGTAAAGAGGAGATGGCCGTTCCACGTGCATGCGTGAAAAAAGTACTGGTTGAATTCTATCGTCCATTTCTATCTCAAGCATCAGGCCCGAACAGTAGAAGACCATCTCATCTTTACACCCCATATCCATCTCCATCTCGTCCATTTCTACCTCATGCATCATGCTCGAACATAAGAAGACCTTATTGTTTCCAGACGGAGGTTGTGTGGGAAAAAAGAAGAAGATGATATAGGAAAGTAGAGGAAGTTGTGAGAAGATGAGGGCTCCTTGTCCGCCATTTTATAGGGGAATTGGACCAATCAAAATAAAACTCAACGGTTTTTCACCTTGATCAACAATGATGACAATTGGAAAATTACTCCCACCAATACTAAACTCCACTAATCCTTTTTAATACATTTTATTCGACGCGCACACTGTGCTAAATAATACAGAAGGGAGTAACAAACTATCAGAATTGCTCACCGCGCAAAACTCATGGAAAACTGGAATTGCTCAAGGCGCAAAACGCACAACGCATGGCAGCGTATTGTATTGGTTTATGAGGATGCGACCGAAGTAGAGTTAATGTGTGGCCCCATCGAAGACCCCGTCATGCTACAGGAGGGGTTCTCGTGAATATACAAAAGACTGCTCGTTAATCTACAGCTGATTGATACCAGACAAGTGCATTTCTCAAGAATGTTTGATCGGCCGGTGGGATGTGAGCTGGAAAAATTAATAGCCGCTGACATAATTGCACAAAGCTAAGAACAGACGAATTTATGGCCGTTGTGCGTGATGCGCAAATTTTTAATGGTTTAAATAATTGCTCATAGCGAACAATAAGAAACGACAGGTGTAGACGCTTTGAGTCGTTGTGCGCTTTAACATGTGTTCGCTTTGAGCATCTAAGGTATTTTATAGATAATTGTTTAACGCGCACAACCAATCTGAAGACATATTCAATCGAATTCAAATATATTGATGTACATACTGATACAGATCCAAACTGATTCATTAGCCTATGCTCTTACAAACTGATACATATGATTAAGCCTGGATGGCGGCCCTTGGACACATAGGTTGGCGGTGCATGGCTACCGTACCTCCGAGGCACAAGCACTCCCTCCTGTTGTTTTCGATCTCATGGCTCGATTCCAAATTAAAGAAGATAATGACGAAGAATCTAGAGGGAATATGAAAAAAGGTGAAATTCATGTTACCATCGATCCAGAGGTTATAGACTGCTTCGTTGGATGCGAGCCCTTGCGGTGTACATCGACCATGTTTACAGTTACCGTGCTCAGCGTATTTGTCATGCAATCCGAAGGCATCTGCTGATCCCAGTATTCTAGCGCTGAAGCTTCCGGGTATGGAAAATCAAACATTTCATCCTGGTAACAAAACAGAATGCTTAATGCCATCATACATACATACGTAGTTTTGAATTATTCAGAGGAAATAATTAGAAAATTTGTACTTACTCCAATGACTAGATCCTCCAGGTTCGGGCAGCTATTCAGCAAGCATGACAGGATTGAAAACATGGTTGTTGTGCAGGGTATCCATCTGAGGGTGAGTTCTTTCATCTTCGGCAAGAGACACCACAGAGTAACGGGCATGATATAGATATCAGATATGGACGATAGCATTCATTCAGCTGTTGTCCATTTATAATCAGGCATGCCCGAAAAAGGGTTTCCAGATGTGAGGATTTCGCCTTCCACGAACAGCTGAAGGACTTACTGTTTCCATACGGAGGTTGTGTGGGCAAATAAAGAAGAAGATGATAGAAGAAAGTAGATGAAGTTGTGAGAAGATGAGTGCTCCTTGTCCGCCATTTTTATAGGGGAATTGGAGCAATCAAAATGAAGCTTATAATAAGTCCTTGATCCTACAGTAATGCAATGGATCTCGGGAATCAACAATTATTTACTCAACGCGCAAACCGCGGAATACCAACGCGAAAATCGCATAATCCCAATTATTATAGCATCTGGATCAAAATAGGTTAATTACTCTCCGCGCATAACAAGGAAACTCATCGATTTTTCGCCTTGATTAACATTGATGCTAATAGGAAAATTACTCCCAACAATACTACTCTCCACTAAGATTTTTTAATACATTTTATTCGACACACACCCCGGGCTAAGAGAAACTATTATAATTGATCCTCGCGCAAAACACATGGAAAATAGGAATTGCTCAATGCGTACAACGCAGATGGGTCAATGAGGATGTGACTGCTGCAGTACCATATTAACTGTGTGGCTACATCGAAGACCCCGTCAAGCTACAGAAGGGTGCTCGTGAATAACAAAATACTGCTCCTGAATCTACAGCTGATTGATACCAGACATATGATTTTCCCAAGAATGTATGACCAGTGGCAAGTGAGCTGGTAAAAGTTATATTTTGGCCGTTGTGCGCGGTGAGCAAATTTTTAATGGTTTAAAAAATTGCTCAAAGTGCACAATAAGTATCGCCAGGTGTTCACTTTGAGCCGGTGTGCACGTTCAGCAAATTTGTTATGGCTAACATAATTGCGCAAAGCGCACAACATGCAGAATTATGCCCGTTGTGCGCGTTAAGCTCTATAGTTGCGTCGATGACAAATTTGCTCAACGCCCCCACGAGAATAAATTTGACTGTTTTGTGCTTTGAGCATACTTGTGAATTGCAATAATTTTAATTCCACCGCGCACCAGCGCATTGAATCAATCACATTCCAAATTTCATCATACTTAAACACGCACAACCAGCAGAATTATGCCCGTTGTGCGTGTTTAGCTAAAGTGTAGATTAAATCTCATACATATTCTAGTTGATGTTATTTTGAAAATGACCCAGCCATTCAAATATATTGATGTACATACTGATACAGATCCAAACTGATTCATTAGCCTATGCTCTTACAAACTGAAACATGTGATTGTCGGTGTGATCTGCGTGCTTCCCCGTCAACTTCCGCGAGTTCATCGGGCGACCATCTTTGTTCTGTTTATTACCGTCGATGCCGATTTTCTGCCATCATCGGCTGGATATGAGTGTAGTCATAGCATGCGTCGGTGTAACCTGCAGTCATGTATGTAGCCGTTTCAAAGACACCGAGAGAAACTCCGATTCACATGAGGCATCGTACAACACCAACAGATCAAAATACTAAACACCGCTGGTCTTTGAACAACTTACAAGCTCAGATGCAGAACTACATGCGGCGATGTGTTCCAGTAAGAGAATACTAAACACTACATACGGCCCCAACCTCGTCGCATCTCTTCGTTACAACCTCCTCAAGATCTGCTAAGGCGCACGTAGGTGGAGGATCTTCATTGTAGACAATGAAGGCGGATCCTACGGAGAACACACTGGCATTTGATGCGTCCATCACCAGGTCAACATTCTTCCGGACGGTTCGACCAGCAGCTAGATCCACCTTTTCGAGGAAGCCCCTTTAAGGAGGCTCAAACTGATCGGTGAAGTAAAAGCTTAATCCAGAGAAGATCTTCACCGCCTGTAAGAGACCAATATAAGAGACCAATATGATATGTGCACAACTGGACATGGGCCTCCGCACACGCATACACAAGGAAAAGTGTTCATAAGATGGCTTCCTCCGATAATTATCCAAAGACTCAAATAGTTCAAAACATTTTCCAATTCAAATAGTGCAAAGGCGCGACATGCCGTCATTGGCGTGTCATTACAGTCACTTCCCTGCTCGTTTTGTAATTTCTGTCGCTTTACTTTAGCATCATCAACATCATCTGTTCGGACGAGGAAATGGATGTGCGACTCTTCACATCATTTGATTTTCTGGAAATCTGAGACAACCATGCCTTTTATGTTTCCGCACAGGTTCCAGGCTTCCAGCTTCTGCATTCTGAGACAATTATGATCTGCTTCATCCACAGTCAGATTTGGCCAATTTGCCTGCGAGCCAAGAGATCGAAAAGAACAGGAGGGAGTGCTTGTGCCTCAGAGAGACGGTACCCATGCACCGCCAACCTAATTGACCCAGAGCAGCCAACCGGGGCGCGAAGGCCCGAGGGGCCATTCTTCTCTTCGCAGACCAGGGAGAGAAGCATATTAGGGAGGCGACTGCATCAGCCTGTAGTCCTCCGATTTCATACGTTTCTCAAGGGCATTCACGGCATTCACGATCCATTTATCCTACAGTAATGCTAGGGATCTCGGGAATGAACATCTTATTTACTCAACGCATAATCCCACCGAGAAAAACGAGTAATCCTAAGTATTTTAGGCTCAGCTGAAAAAGAGGCAATTTACTCTCCCCACACGACAAGGAAACTGAACCGTTTTGCGCCTTGAATTACTCTCCGTCAAAGACTCGAAAAATTATTTATTTTCCAGCGCAACAAAAACAATCAAATTGTTTCTGTTGTGCGTGCGGGTTAATTGGTTCCACTATAAGCCCTTGTGTGTAATGTGGAGTCCTCAGATGTGAGACCGTGTGTGTACAACGGATGGATATTGATTAACACTATGACTTTTAACCACCGTGCAGGATGCGCACAACGGCTAATTGATATCAGCCCTTTGTTGTGTTTATTAACGTCATGGCTTGGTAACGGCTATTTATTACAAATGTATTTTACAAATCACGTGACCAAATTTAATAATTTTAGTACCGATGGAAATATCTCAATTATACCTACTACATGAGACCAATATTGGATATTTTTCGAGAAAATTTAAAATATTTACAATATTACAAGAAATACTAAATACTTAAAAATTAAAAAAAAATTAACATTGAAGAATAATATTATTTATAGTTTTCTTTCATGCAGAAATAATGTATTAGATTAACCCATTTTAATGATAAATATTTTTCATTAGTAAAGCTTAAACAAAGAGAAAATAGGATTTGAAGATGGTGGGTTGGAGTTGCCCATCCTCAAAAATAGCATCTTTTAGAGATATTCCATTTTGAAGGGGGGTTATTAGAGATTTGTGGTGGAGTTGCTATATGGAATTGGAGCAATCAAAATGAAGCGTATAATAAGTCCTTGATCCTACAGTAATGCAATGGATCTCGGGAATCAACAATTATTTACTCAACGCGCAAACCGCGTAATACCAACGCGAAAATCGCGTAATCCCAATTATTTTAGCATCTGGATCAAAATAGGTTAATTACTCTCCGCGCATAACAATGAAACTCAACGATTTTTCGCTTGATCAACATTGATGCTAATAGGAAACTTACTCCCAACAATACTACTCTCCACTAAGATTTTTTAATACATTTTATTCGACACGCACCCCTGGCTAAATAATACAGAAGAGAGAAACTATTATAATTGATCACCGCGCAAAAGCATGGAAAACGGGAATTGCTCAATGCGCGCAACGCAGATAGGTCAATGAGGATGTGACTGCTGCAGTACTATATTTACTGTGTGGCTACATCGAAGACCCCGTCAAGCTACAGAAGGGTGCTCGTGAATAAGAAAATACTGCTCCTGAATCTACAGCTGATTGATACCACACATATGATTTTCCCAAGAATTTATGACCGGTGGCAAGTAAGGTGGAAAAATTTATAGCCGTTACATAAGTGCTCAACGTTCAGTACCAAAAAATTGCTCAAAGCGCACAACAAGTAACGCCAGGTGTTCATTTTGAGCCGGTGTGCGCGTTCAACAAAATTTGTAATGGTTAACATAATGGTGCAAAGCGCACAACATGCAGAATTATGCCGGTTGTGCGCGTTACGCAAAAGTTGCGTCGATGACAAATTTGCTCAACGCCCCCACGGGAATAAATTTGCCCGTTTTGCTCTTTGAGCATATTTATGAGATGCTATAAGTTTACTCCCACTGCGCGCCACCGCAGTGAATCAATCAAATTCCAAATTTCATCATACTTAATCTGAATCCCAACCAAGCCTACATCCAAACTTTTAGATTTAAGTCTTATTATACTTGTTCAATCTGAAAACATTGTAGATTAAACCGGATACTTATTCACTCTGACTCAGAAACTACATGCAAACTTTAAAAATAAATCTGATACATTTTCAATCTGAAGGCATATTCTATAGAATTCAGAAACTGCTTGCAAAATTTTAGATTAAATCTCATACATATTCAAATTGATGAAATTTTGAAAATTATCCAGCCATTCAAATATATTGATGTACATACAGACTGATACAGATCCAAACTGATTCATTAGCCTATGCTCTTACAAACTGATACATATGATTAAGCCTGGATGGCGGCCCTTGGTCACATAGGTTGGCGGTGCATGGCTACCGTCCCTCTGAGGCAACAGCACTCCTTCCTTTTGTTTTCGATCTCTTAGTTCGCATCCAAATTGAATAAGAAAATGAAGAACAATCGAGTGGGAATATGGTGAAATTACTGTAACCATTGATCCAGACGTTCTAGAATGCTTCGTTGGATGCGAGCCCTTACGCCCGCCTATGTTCCAGGTTCAAAATATATGTTTTTTTAACTTATTGAAACTTCAATAAGTTCAAAAAACATGGATTTTTGAACCTGGAACATAGGCGGGCGCAACGGCTCGCATCCAACGAAGCATTCTAGAACGTCTGGATCAATGGTTACAGTAATTTCGATACTTCCTGGGCCCGAGGACGTTGTTCGTGCTTCAATCTTGAAGGGTATTCCGAAGGAGCGGACAAAGTTCGATGATCTTAGGAAGGATGAGATGATCCTCGATCGCTAAAAGCAAAAAAATGAACTGTGATCGATACCTTTCAACAAAAAAGAAGGACGCGCAGATCAATCGATTGCATAAGTGCAAGCAAACTCGATCGGACAGATGTAGATGGATCTAGGGTTAGGGTTTAGTTCAGAATTTGGGCGAAGCAAGGGAGATGAAAAAATTTAGTCATCAGTTAAAAGCTTGGGGGAGGCGTCCATAACAATCTATAACCATCTAGTTACCTCGGTCGACCATCGTCGTTACGTTTATTATCGTCGTTGCTGACTGTCGGCAACCGTGAAACATGATAGGAGTGTCGTCATTGCACGCGTCGTTGTAACCGGCTGTCAAGTATGTATCATACTTGACACAATGTGCTGGTTATGTCCCCCTGACCAGTACTTCTTGGGCGGCTGACCTGGGTGCCCAGTGTCGGGGACGGTCATATGGAAACCCTTTTTCGGGCGCCTGATTATAAATGGACGAACAGCTGAATGAATGCTATCGTCCATATCTGATATCTATATCAAGCATGCACGAACAGCTGAAGGACTTACTGTTTCAATACGAAGGTTGTGGGGGCAAATAAAGAAGAAGATGATGGAAGAAAGTAGATGAAGTTGTAAGAAGATGAGTGCTCCTTGTCCGCCAATCTTATAGGGGAATTGGAGCTATCAAAATGAAGCGTATAATAAGTCCTTGATCCTACAGTAATGCAATGGATCTCAGGAATCAACAATTATTTACTCAACGCACAAACCGCGTAATACCAACGCGAAAATCGCGTAATCCCAATTATTTTAGCATATGGATCAAAATAGGTTAATTACTTTCCGCGCATAACAAGGAAACTCATCGATTTTTCACCTTGATCAACATTGATGCTAATAGGAAAATTACTCCCAACAATACTACTCTCCACTAAGATTTTTTAATACATTGTATTCGACACGCACCCCGGGCTAAATAATACAGAAGAGAGAAACTATTATAATTGATCCTCGCGCAAAACGCATGGAAAATGGGAATTGCACAATGCGCACAACGCAGATGGGTCAATGAGGATGTGACTGCTGCAATACCATATTAACTGTGTGGCTACATCGAAGACCCCGTGAAGCTACAGAAGGGTGCTCGTGAATAACAAAATACTACTCCTGAATCTACAGCTGACTGATACCAGACATATGATTTTCCTAAGAATTTATTACCGGTGGCAAGTAAAGTGGAAAAATTTATAGCCGTTACATAAGTGCTCAACGTTCAGTACCAATAAATTTATGGCCGTTGTGCGCGGTGAGCAAATTTTTAATGGTTTAAAAAATTGCTCAAAGCGCACAACAAGTATCGACAGGTGTTCATTTTGAGCCGGTGTGCGCGTTCAGCAAATTTATAATGGTTAACATAATGGCGCAAAGCGCACAACATGCAGAATTATGCCGGTTGTGCGCGTTACACAAAAGTTGCGTCGATGACAAATTTGCTCAACGCCCCCACGGGAATAAATTTGCCCGTTTTGCGCTTTGAGCATATGCTATAATTTTACACCCACTGCGTGCCACCACAGTTAATCAATCAAATTCCAAATTTCATCATACTTAAATTGTTAAACACGCACAACCAGCAGAATTATGCCCGTTGTGCGCATTTAGCTAAAGTCATGACAAATTTGCTCAACGCCCCCACGGGAATAAATTTGACTGTTTTGCGCTTTGAGCATATTTGTGAGATGCTATAATTTTAATTCCACCTCGCACCAGCGCAGTGAATCAATCACATTCCAAATTTCATCATACTTAAACGCGCACAACCAGCAGAATTAATCCCGTTGTGCGCGTTTAGCTAAAGTTTAAATTAAGTCTCATACATATTCTAGTTGATGTTATTTTGAAAATGACCCAGCCATTCAAATATATTGATGTACATACTGATACAGATCCAAACTGATTCATTAGCCTATGCTCTTACAAACTGAAACATGTGATTGTCGGTGTGATCTGCGTGCTTCCCCGTCAACTTCCGCGAGTTCATCGGGCGACCATCTTCGTTCTGTTTATTACCGTCGTTCGCCGATTTTCTGCCATCATCGACTGGATATGAGTGTAGACATAGCATGCGTCGGTGTAACCTGCAGTCGGGTATGTAGCCGTTTCAAAGACACCGAGGAACTCCGATTCACATGAGGCGTCGAACAACACCAAATGGTTGCATAACAAATAGAATGAGCTTTTTATCTTCGCGATCGGAAAGGCCAGGAGGGAGTGTTTGTGTGTCATAGACGAGGTATAGTGAAATGATGAAGGATTTAATGGTTTGGATGGAGTTTATAAAGAGGAGATGGATATGGAGTGTATAGTCGAGGAGTGGAAGGCGAAATGCTCACATATGGAAGGCATTCATCGGGCATGCTTGTTTATAAATGGACGATAGCCCTTCGTTGCGTTTATTACCACCATTGCGTAAGTTTCCAACATCAACCATTTAGCTTTACGTGAAAAGAGAACTGGTTGAATTCCATCGTCCATTTCTATCGTAAGCGTCAGGCATTAGGGCTCACTGTAGGATAACGGAGTATACTCATCAATTTGAATGGTAAATTTCACACTAAATGGATCGTGAATGCCCTGGAGAAGCGTATGAAATCGGAGGACTACAAGCTGATGATGTCGCCTCCCGAATATTCTCCTATCCCTGGTCTGCGACGAGATGAATGGCCCCCCTGGCCTTTGCGCCCTGGATGTCTGCACTGGGTCACATAGGTTGGCGGTGCATGGCTACCGTCCATCTGAGGCACAAGCACTCCCTCCTGTTCTTTTCGATCTCTTGTCTCGCAGCCAAAATTGGAAATCCCCAGGAGGAAAGGGACAATTATGATCTGCTTCATCCACAGTCAGATTTGGCCAATTTGGCTGCGAGCCAAGAGATCGAAAAGAACAGAAGGGAGTGCTTGTGCCTCAGAGAGACGGTAGCCATGCACCGCAAACCTAATTGACCCAGAGCAGCCAACCAGGGCGCAAAGGCCTGGGGGGCCATTCTTCTCTTCACAGACCAGGGAGAGAAGCATATTCGGGACGCGACTGCATCAGCCTGTAGTCCTCCGATTTCATACGCTTCTCCAGGGCATTCACGGCATTCACGGTCCATTTATAGTGAAAAACGACCGATCAAATTGATGAGTATTAAGTCCGTTATCCTACAGTAATGCTAAGGATCTCGGGAAAGAACATCTTATTTACTCAACGCGTAATCCCACCGAGAAAAACGTGTAATCCTAAGTATTTTAGGCTCAGCTGAAAAAGAGGCAAATTACTCTCCCCACACAACAAGGATACCGAACCGTTTTGCGCCTTGAATTACTCTCCGTCAAACACTCGAAAAATTATTTATTTTCCAGCGCAACAAAAACAATCAAATTGTTTCTGTTGTGTGTGCGGGTTAATTGGTTCCACTATAAGCCATTGTGTGTAATGTGGAGTCCTCAGATGTGAGACCGTGTGTGTACAGCGGATGGATATTGATTCACACTATGACTTTTAACCACCGCGCACGACGCGCACAACGGATAATTGATATCAGCCCTTCGTTGCGTTTATTACCGTCATAGCTTGGTAACGGCTATTTATTACAAATGTATTTTACAAATCACATGACCAAATTTAATAAGTTTAGTACCGATGGAAATATCTCAATTATACCTACTACATGAGACCAATATTGGATATTTTTCGAGCAAATTTTAAAATATTTACAACATTACAAGAAATACTAAATACTTAAAAATTAAAAAAATTAACATTGAAGAATAATATTATTTATAGTTTTCTTTCATGCAGAAACAATGTATTAGATTAACCCATTATAATGATAAATATTTTTCATTAGTAATGCTTAAACAAAGAGAAAATAGGATTTGAAGATGGTGGGTTGGAGTTGCCTATCCTCAAAAATAGCATCGTTGAAAGATATTCCATTTTGAAGGGGGTTTTTAAGAGATTTGGGTTGGAGTTGCTATAGGGAATTGGAGCAATCAAAATGAAGCGTATAATAATTCCTTGATCCTACAGTAATGCAATGGATCTCGGGAATCAACAATTATTTACTCAACGCGCAAACCGTATAATACCAACGCGAAAATCACGTAATCCCAATTATTTTAGCATCTGGATCAAAATAGGTTAATTACTCTCCACGCATAACAATGAAACTCAATGATTTTTCGCCTTGATCAACATTGATGCTAAAAGGAAAATTACTCCCAACAATACTACTCTCCACTAAGATTTTTTAATACATTTTATTCGACACGCACCCCGGGCTAAATAATACAGAAGAGAGAAACTATTATAATTGATCACCACGCAAAATGCATGGAAAATGGGAATTGCTCAATGCACGCAACGCAGATAGGTCAATGAGGATGTGATGCTACCGTACCATATTTACTGTGTGGCTACATCGAAGACCCCGTCAAGCTACTGAGGGGTGCTCTTGAATATACAAAATTATGCCCGTTGTGCGCGGTGAGAAAATTTTTAATGGTTTAAAAAATTGCTCAAAGCGCACAACAAGTATCGCCAGGTGTTCACTTTGAGCCGGTGTGCACGTTCAGCAAATTTGTTATGGCTAACATAATTGCGCAAAGCGCACAACATGCAGAATTATGCCCGTTGTGCGCGTTAAGCTCTATAGTTGCATCGATGACAAATTTTCTCAACGCCCCCACGGGAATAAATTTGACCGTTTTGCACTTTGAGCATATTTATGAATTTCTATAATTTTAATCCCAATGCGCGCTACCGCAGTGAATCAATCAAATTCCTAATTTCATCATTCTTAATCTGAATCCCAACCAAGCCTACATCCAAACTTTTAGATTTAAGTCTTCTTATACTTGTTCAATCTGAAAACATTGTAGATTAAACCGGATACTTATTCACTCTGACTCAGAAACTACATGCAAACTTTAAAAATAAATCTGATACCTTTTCAATCTGAAGACATATTCAATCGAATTCAGAAACTGCATGCAAAATTTTAGATTAAATCTCTTACATATTCAAATTGATGACATTTTGAAAATGACCCAGCCATTCAAATATATTGATATACATACTGATACAGATCCAAACTGATTCATTAGCCTATGCTCTTACAAACTGAGGGGTTCTCGTGAATATACAAAAGAATGTTCGTAAATCTACAGCTGATTGATACCAGACATGTGCATTTCTCAAGAATGTTTGACCGGTCGGTGGGACGTGAGCTGGAAAAATTAATAGCCGCTTACATAATTGCTCAACGCTCAGTACCAACTAATTTATGGCCGTTGTGCGCGTTGATCATGTTTATAATGGTTACTTTAATTGCGTAAAGTGCACAACAAGCACAGCCAGAGCCAGCTGTTCGCTTTGAGCATCTAAGGTATTTTATGAACAATTATTTAACGCGCACAACCAGCAGAATTTACTCATTGTGCGCGTTAAGCTGATGTTTCATCGATGACAAATTTTCTCAACACGACCATGGGAATAAATTTAATCATACTTATTCTGAATCCCAATCAAGCCTACATGCAAGCTTTTAGATTTAAGTCTTATTATACTTGTTCAATTTGAAAACATTGTAGATTAAACCGGATACTTATTCACTCTGACTCAGAAACTACATGCAAACTTTAAAATTAAATCTGATACTTATTCAAGCTGAAGGCATATTCAATCGAATTCAACTATATTGATGTACATACTGATACAGACCCAAACTGATTTATTAGCCTATGCTCTTACAAACTGATACATATGATTGTCTACGTAGATGTTTGCAATGAAGGGCTCGCTGTAGGATAATGGACTTATACTCATCAATTTGAATGGTCAATTTCACTATAAATGGACCGTGAACGCCCTCAAAAATTTCGCTTTGTGTTTGAGATTACCCTCAAAAATTACTCACACCGCAACATCTGTATATACTGTATATTCACGAGCTCAACAACTGTAGACTCACGGGTTCTTTCCATGACTCACAGTAAATCAACTGTAGTCTCATCCTCATCCATGGGCAGTCCAATTCGTCTATAATAAATGGCGTCTCATTCTAAAATGTTGGTAACTGCTAATTTGATTGCAGCATTCAAAAGCCTATTTAATACTCGTTTAATATTTGACAGTTTGAATTCATAACAGCTATTTTTTGAACTCTATTTATATCCCTCTTCTCTCCTCAAGAAAATACACGGAAAAATTGCTTCCTCCAAAAATTCTTCTTTGCTTCATCCCGTTCTCCTGGGTAGTTGTACTGTGCAAAATCCAAAGTCTTTACCCAAGTGTTGACGCGGCCAGGGGCTGCTGTGTTAACCTTCGGGAGCAACCGGCAACAGCGATTACCACCGAGGTCGCGCCACATCGGTTTCAATTACATCTGCTAAGTATTCTGCTTCTCGGATCTTCCTCGTATAGCCACGGTATTCTACGTATTTTTCTTACAATTTGTTTCTTAGTTTAACCAGACAAATTCTAACCATTGCTTCGTTCTGCTTGATGTAGATATATACCATGGTAAATGGAAGATAAAATTGAAAGTTACTCCTGCTATTTCAATGTGGACCATTTCCTTCATGATGTAGATGCCTGTAAAGAGAATGGGATGGCGGTAGAAAATGACTCCAATGAAATCCGGCTAACTTCGCAACCAAAATGCACCTTCAAATCTTCCCAGAAGATCTCAGCGGTCAGCGTACCTTCTAGGATAAAGAAGCATTTGCAACCAAAATGCACCTTCAAATCTTCCCAGAAGATCTCAGCGGTCAGCAGACCTTCTAAGATACAGTTGCATTTTCTTCCTTTCTTGCGTTTGAAAGTAGTGATTTTCCAGGTATTCCATTTGGTAAGTATATACTTTTAAATACACTGTAGGTGAAATTCTTATTCAATTGGGTGGAAAATGATGTAGAAATTTGGTGATTTTACATGCATGCAGATACGGAACTTACCAAATGGAATACATCGTAAATAGCACGCTGAGGCCAGCTGGAATTTTGAAAGTCATGTAGGAAAATCCAACCTTCCATGCAAATAAATTTATAATGCACGTCACCGATTAAAAGGGGACAACAAGAATGTTGTCGCTTTGCATGTAAAACTTCCAATAGGATTCCTGCTGTTTACTTTGCATGTGAAAGAAGCGGGGTTTACAGGTGACACCGAAAGGAAAAAACGACCGACATGCCAGTTAAAATCAAGAAGTGTCAATGTCTGTTCTCATTGCGTGGTAATGGTGGGCGTCGGCGTTGGCGGTGAGGAGTGAAGGTTAACAGTCGTTGAGGGCAGGCACAACCATCAAGCTGCTAATTATGTCGAGGGCCATTCCGATGAAGGGCAGTAGCAGGGAATGGAGATGGATCATTGAGAGATGTGGCAAATAGCACGCTGAGGCCGGCTGAGATTTTGAAAGTCATGTAGGAAAATCCAACCTTCCATGCAAATCAATTTATTATGCACGTCACCGAGTAAAAAGGGACAACAAGAATGTTGATATTGAAAAAAATTCGGTATAAAATTGATGTTAGGTTTTGTGCAAAATAATCACTTGTTGAAAGAAATTAAAAGATATGTTTACCCATATTGCTACCTTCGTATGGAAATTTCACCACACTTGTCACTTGTGCTTTTTAAGCCCCGCGGACGACGCGCACGACGGGGGTAATTTTGCCCGTCGTGCGCGCGAATGGAAAATGCTCCATACTTGTACGTTTTAGCCCCGCGCACGACGCGCACGACTGGGGAAAATTTTGCTTGTCGTACGCACAGATGGAAATTGCTTCACACTAGGCGTTTTAACCCCCGTGCACGACGGGGCGTATTTTTGCCCGTCGTGCGTGCGGCTGGAAAATGCTCTACACTTGTGCGTTTTAAGCCACACGGACAACGCACACGACGGGTTTAATTTTGCCGTCGTGCGCGCGGATGGAAATTGCTTCACACTTGTGCGTTTTAACCCCCGCGGATGACGGGGTTAATTTTTGCCCGTCGTGCGCTCGGATGGACATTACTGCACACTATGCGTTTTAACCCACACGCACGACGGGGTAAGTTTGCCCGTCGTGCGTGCGGATGAAAATTGCTTTACACATTGCGTTTTCCCCCTCGCGCACGACGGGGGTAATTTTGCCCGTCGTGCGCACGGCTGTAAATTGATCCACACTTGTGCGTTTGCCCGCACACGACGCTCACGACGGGGTTAATTTTACCCGTCGTGTGCGCGGATGGAAATTGCTGCACACTTGTGCGTTTTAACCCCCACGGACGACGGGGTTAATTTTGTCCGTCGTGCGCGCGGATGGAAATTGCTCCACACTAGGCGTTTTAACCCACGTGCACGACGGGGGTAATTTTGCCCGTCGTGCGCGCGGATGGAAATTGCTCGACACTTGTGCGTTTTAAGCCCCGCGGACGACTCGCACGACGGGGGTAATTTTGCCCGTCGTGCGCGCGGATGGAAATTGCTTAACACGTTGCGTTTTACCCCTCGCGCACGATGAGGGTAATTTTTGCATGTCGTGCGCATGGTTGGTAAATGCTCCACACTTGTGCGTTTCCCTCGCACGACGCCCACGACGGGAGTAATTGCTTCACACTAGGCGTTTTAACCCCCGCACACGACGGGGGTAATTTTGCCCATCGTGCGCGCGGATGGTAATTGCTTGACACTTGTGCGTTTTAAGCCCCGCGGACGACGCGCACGACGCGGTTATTTTTGCCCGTCGTGCGCGCTGCTGTGAATTGCTTCACACTAGGCATTTTAACCCCCGTAGACGACGGGGTTAATTTTGCCCGTCATGCGCCCGGATGGAAATTGCTCCACACTTGTACGTTTTAAGCCCCGCGCACGACGGGGGAATTTTGCACGTCGTGCGCGAGGATGGAAATTGCTTTACATGTTGCGTTTTATCCCTCGCGCACGACGGGGGTAATTTTTGCCTGTCGTGCGCACTGTTGGTAAATTCTCCACACTTGTGTGTTTCCCGCGCACGACGCCCACGACGGGGGTAATTGCGTCACATTAGGCGTTTTAACCCCCGCGCACGACGGGGGTAATTTTCCTGTCGTGCGCGCGGATGGAAATTGCTCGACATTTGTGCGTTTTAAGCCCCGCGGACGACACGCACGACGCGGTTATTTTTTCCCGTCGTGCGCGCTGCTGTGAATTGCTTCACACTAGGCGTTTTAACCCCCGTGCACGACGGGGTTAATTTTGCCCATTGTGCGCTCGGATGGAAATAGCTGC
The DNA here is from genome assembly GCA_030789695.1 of Scilla litardierei. NCBI lineage: Eukaryota > Viridiplantae > Streptophyta > Magnoliopsida > Asparagales > Asparagaceae > Scilla > Scilla litardierei. The sequence goes on along the minus strand of CM061142.1, from coordinate 181,011,818 downwards.
ACACTAGGCGTCTTAACCCACGCGCACGACGGGGATGGAAATTGCTTTACACGTTGCGTTTTACTCCTCGCGCACGACGGGAGTAATTTTTGCCTGTCGTCCGCACGGTTGGTAAATGCTCCACACTTGTGCGTTTCCCGCGCACGACGCCCATGACGGGGGTAATTGCTTCACACTAGGCATTTTAACTCCCGCGCACGACGGGGTTAATTTTGGCCGTCGTGCGCTTGGATGGAAATTGCTGCACGCTAGGCGTTTTATCCAACGTGCACGACGGGGTAAGTCGTGCGCGGGGATGGAAATTGCTTTACACATTGCGTTTTCCCCCTCGCACACGACGGGGGTAATTTTGCCCGTCGTGTGTACGGCTGTAAATAGCTCCACACTTGTGCGTTTGTCCGCACACGACGCGCACGACGGGGTTAATTTTGCCCGTCGTGCGCGCAGAAGGAAATTGCTGCACACTTGTGCGTTTTAACCCCCGCGGACGACAGGGTTAATTTTACCCGTCGTGCGCTCGGATGGAAATTGCTCCACACTAGGCGTTTTAACCCACGAGCACGACGGGGGTAATTTTGCACGTCGTGCGCGCGGATGGAAATTGTTTCACACTTGTGCATTTAACCCCCGCGGACGACGGGATTAATTTTTGCCCGTCGTGCGCTCGGATGGACATTGCTGCACACTAGGCGTTTTAACCCACGCACACGACGGGGTAAGTTTGCCCGTCGTGCGCGCGGATGGAAATTGCTTTACACATTGCGTATTCCCCCTTGCGCACGACGGGGGTAATTTTGCCCGTCGCGCGCACGGCTGTAAATTGCTCCACACTTGTGCGTTTGCCCGCACACGACGCGCATGACAGGGTTAATTTTGCCCGTCATGCGCGCGGATGGAAATTACTGCACACTTGTGCGTTTTAACCCCCACGGACGACGAGGTTAATTTTGTCCGTCGTGCGCTCGGATGGAAATTGCTCCACACTAGGCGTTTTAACCCACGCGCACGACGGGGGTAATTTTGCCTGTCGTGCGCGCGGATGGAAATTGCTCGACACTTGTGCATTTTAAGCCCCGCGGACAACGCGCACGACGGGGTTATATTTGCCCGTCGTGCGCGCGGATGTGAATTGCTTCACACTAGGCATTTTAACCCCCGCGGATGACGGGGTTAATTTTGCCCGTCGTGAGTCCAGATGGAAATTGCTCCACACATGTCCGTTTTAAGTCCCGCGCACGACGGGGGAATTTTGCCCGTCGTGCGCGCGGATGGAAATTGCTTTACACGTTGCGTTTTACCCCTCGCGCACGACGGGGGGCCTGTCGTGCGCACGGTTGGTAAATGCTCCACACTTGTGCGTTTCCCGCGCACGACGCCCACGACGGGGGTAATTGCTTCACATTAGGCGTTTTAACCCACGCGCACGATGGGGGTAATTTTGCCCGTCGTGCGCGCAAATGGAAATTGCTCGACACTTGTGCATTTTAAGCCCCGCGGACGACGCGCACGACGGGGTTATATTTGCCCATCGTGCGCGCGGATGTGAATTGCTTCACACTAGGCATTTTAACCCCCGCGGACGACGGGGTTAATTTTGCCCGTCGTGCGCCCAGATGGAAATTGCTCCACACATGTCCGTTTTAAGTCCCGCGCACGACGGGGGAATTTTGCCCGTCGTGCGCGCGGATGGAAATTGCTTTACACGTTGCGTTTTACCCCTCGCGCACGACGGGGGTAATTTTTGCCTGTCGTGCGCACGGTTGGTAAATGCTCCACACTTGTGCGTTTCCCGCGCACGACGCCCACGACGGGGGTAATTGCTTCACACTAGGCGTTTTAACCCCCGCGCACGACGGGGTTAATTTTGCCCGTCGTGCGCTCGGATGGAAATTGCTGCACACTAGGCGTTTTAACCGACGCGCACGATGGGGTAAGTTTGCCCGTCGTTCGCGCAGATGGAAATTGCTTCACACTAGGCGTTTTAACCACCGTGCACGACGGGACGTATTTTTGCCCGTCGTGTGCGCGGCTGGAAAATGCTCTACACTTGTGCGTTTTAAGCCCCGCGGACAACGCGCACGACGGGGTTAATTTTGCCATCGTGTGCGCGGATGAAAATTGCTTCACACTTGTGTGTTTTAACCCCCGCGGACGACGGGGTTAATTTTGCCCGTCGTGCTCTCGGATGGAAATTGCTCCACACTAGGCGTTTTAACCCACGTGCACGACGGGGGTAATTTTGCCCATCGTGCGTGCGGATGGAAATTGCTCGACACTTGTGCGTTTTAAGCCCCGCGGACGACGCTCACGACGGGGGTAATTTTGCCCGTCGTGCGCGCGGATGGAAATTGCTTAACACGTTGCGTTTTACCCCTCGAGCACGAAGAGGGTAATTTTTTCCTGTCGTGCGCATGGTTGGTAAATAGCTGCCATGCTATTTACCACGCGCACGACGGGGGTAATTTTGCCCGTCGTGTGTGCGGATGGAAATTGCGCACGTCGGGGTTATTTTTGCCCGTCGTGCGCACGGATGTGAATTGCTTCACACTAGGCGTTTTAACCCCCGCGGACGACGGGGTTAATTTTGCCCGTCGTGCGCCCGGATGGAAATTGCTCCACACTTGTCCGTTTTAAGCCCCGCGCACGACGGTGGAATTTTGCCCGTCGTGCACGCGGATGGAAATTGCTTTACACGTTGCGTTTTACCCCTTGTGCACGACGGGGGTAATTTTTGCCTGTCGTGCGCACGGTTGGTAAATGCTCCACACTTGTGTGTTTCCCGCGCACGACGCCCACGACGGGGGTAATTGCTTCACATTAGGTGTTTTAACCCCCGCGCACGACAGGGTTAATTTTGCCCGTCGTGTGCTCGGATGGAAATTGCTGCACACTAGGCGTTTTAACCGACGCGCACGACGGGATAAGTTTGCCCATCGTTCGCGCAGATGGAAATTGCTTCACACTAGGCGTTTTAACCCCGGTACACGACGGGGCGTATTTTTGCCAGTCGTGCGCGCGACTGGAAAATGCTCTACACTTGTTTGTTTTAAGCCCCGCGGACAACGCGCACGACGGGGTTAATTTTGCCGTCGTGCGCGCGGATGAAAATTGCTTCACACTTGTGTGTTTTAACCCCCGCGGACGACGGGGTTAATTTTGCCCGTCGTGCGATCGGATGGAAATTGCTCCACACTAGGCGTTTTAACCCACGCGCACGACGGGGGTAATTTTGCGCGTCGTGCGCGCGGATGGAAATTGCTCGACACTTATGCGTTTTAAGCCCTGCGGACGATGCGCACGACGTGGGTAATTTTGCCCATCGTGCGCGCAGATGGAAATTGCTTAACACGTTGCGTTTTACCCCTCGCGCACGATGATGGTAATTTTTGCCGGTCGTGCGCATGGTTGGTAAATAGCTGCCATGCTATTTACCACGATCACGACGGGGGTAATTTTGCCAGTCGTGTGCGCAGATGGAAATTGCTCGACACTTGTGCGTTTTAAGCCCCGCGGACGACACGCACGACGGGGTTATTTTTGCCCGTCGTGCGCGCGGATGTGAATTGCTTCACACTAGGCGTTTTAACCCCCGCGGACGACGGAGTTAATTTTGCCTGTCGTGCGCCCGGATTGAAATTTCTCCACACTTGTCCGTTTTAAGCCCCGCGCACGACGGGGGAATTTTGCCCGTCGTGCGCGCGGATGGAAATTGCTTTACACGTTGCGTTTTACCTCTCGCGCACGACGGGGGTAATTTTTGCCTGTCGTGCGCACGGTTGGTAAATGCTCCACACTTGTGCGTTTCCCGTGCACGACGCCCACGACGGGGGTAATTGCTTCACACTAGGCGTTTTAACCCCCGCGCACGACGGGGTTAATTTTGCCCGTCGTGCGCTCGGATGGAAATTACTGCACACTAGGCATTTTAACCGACGCGCACGACGGGGTAAGTTTGCCAGTCGTTCACGCAGATGGAAATTGCTTCACACTAGGCGTTTTAACCCCCGTGCACGACGGGGCGTATTTTTGCCCGTCGTGCGCGCGGCTGGAAAATGCTCTACACTTGTGCGTTTTAAGCCCCGGGGACAACGCGCACGACGGGGTTAATTTTGCCGTCGTGCGCGCGGATGAAAATTGCTTCACACTTGTGTGTTTTAACCCCCACGGACGACGGGGTTAATTTTGCCCGTCGTGCGCTCGGATGGAAATTGCTCCACACTAGGCGTTTTAACCCACGCGCACGACGGGGGTAATTTTGCCCGTCGTGCGCGCGGATGGAAATTGCTCGACACTTGTGTGTTTTAAGCCCCGTGGACGACGCACACGACGGGGGTAATTTTGCCCGTCATGCGCGTGGATGGAAATTGCTTAACACGTTGCGTTTTACCCCTCGCTCCACACTTATGCGTTTCCCGCGCACGACGCCCACGACGGGGGTAATTGCTTCACACTAGGCGTTTTAACCCCCGCGCACGACGGGGTTAATTTTGCCCGTCGTGCGCTCGGATGGAAATTGCTGCACACTAGGCGTTTTAACCCACGCGCACGACGGGGTAAGTTTGGCCGTCGTGTGCGCGGATGGAAATTGCTTTACACGTTGCGTTTTCCCCCTCGCGCACGATGGGGTAATTTTGTCCGCCGTGCGCACGGCTGTAAATTGCTCCACACTTGTGCATTTACCCACACACGACGCTCACGACGGGGTTAATTTTGCCCGTCGCTGCACACTTGTGCGTTTTAACCCACGCGGACGACGGGGTTAATTTTGCCCATGGTGCGCTCGGATGGAAATTGCTCCATACTAGGCGTTTTAACCCACGCGCACGACGGGGGTAATTTTTCCCGTTGTGTGCGCGGATGGAAATTGCTTCACACTTATGCGTTTTAACCCCCGCGGACGACGGGGTTAATTTTTGCCCGTCGTGCGCTCGGATGGAAATTACTGCACACTAGGCATTTTAACCCACTCGCACGACGGGGTAAGTTTGCCCGTCGTGCGCGCGGATGGAAATTTCTTTACACATTACGTTTTCCCCCTCGCGCACGACGGGGGTAATTTGGCCCTTCGTGCACACGGCTGTAAATTGCTCCACACTTGTGCGTTTGCCCGCACACGACGCGCACGACGGGGTTAATTTTGCCCGTCGTGCGCGCGGATGGAAATTGCTGCACACTTGTGCGTTTTAACCCCCGCGGACGACGGGGTTAATTTTGTCCGTCGTGCGCTCGGATGGAAATTGCTCCACACTAGGCGTTTTAACCCACGCGCACGACGGGGGTAATTTTGCCCGTCGTGCGCGCGGATGGAAATTGCTCGACACTTGTGCATTTTATGCCCCGCGGACGACGCGCACGACGAGGTTATTTTTACCCGTCGTGCGCGCGGATGGAAATTGCTGCACACTTGTGCGTTTTAACCCCCGTGGAAGACGGGGTTAATTTTTTCTGTCGTGCGCTCAGATGGAAATTGCTCCACACTAGGCGTTTTAACCCACGCACACGACGGGGGTAATTTTGCCCGTCGTGCGTGCGGATGGAAATTGCTCGACACTTATGCGTTTTAAGCCCCGCGGACGACGCGCACGACGAGGTTATTTTTGCCCGTCGTGCGCGCGGATGTGAATTTCTTCACACCGTAGGCGTTTTAACCCACGCGCACGATGGGGTTAATTTTGCCCGTCGTGCGCTCGGATGGAAATTGCTGCACACTAGGCGTTTTAACCCACGCGCACGACGGGGGTAATTTTGCCCGTCATGCGCGTGGATGTGAATTGCTTCACACTAGGCGTTTTAACCCCCGCGGACGACGTGGTTAATTTTGCCCGTCGTGCACACGGATGGAAATTTCTTTACACGTTGCTTTTTCCCCCTCGCGCACGACGGGGGTAATTTTGCCCGTCGTGCGCACGGTTGGTAACTTCTCAACACTTGTGTGTTTTAAGCCCACGCCGCACACGACACGTAGGCTGTAGCGCGTTGTTCACGGGGTGTAATATACTCCGTTCTGGGTCGACGCGCACAACGGTGCCGTATAGTGTAAACTATTTCTTTGAAAAGGATATAAAGGGCGGGATGGTAATTGCACCAATAGTTCTAAAAGTTGCTTTCATAGGAGCTATAAGGGCGGGATGGTAATTGCCCCAAAAGTTCCGGGCGCGTAAGGGCGCGTTGGTCATTGCACCAAAAGTTCCTCATGTTCCGCTTTTAACAACAGCCGGGGGATCGGATCGGACGGTAGGGAGGGGTCGAGCGCAGGAATCCCATCTGAGCACGAGCTCAGGCGCATTTTACCCATCTGAGCACGAGCTCGACCCCTCCCTACCGTCCGATCCGATCCCCCGGCTGTTGTTAAAAGCGGAACATGAGGAACTTTTGGTGCAATTACCAACGCGCCCTTTAAGCAACTGGAATGTTTGGGGCAATTACCATCCCGCCCTTAAAGCCCCTTTTAAAGCAACTTTTTAGAACTATTGGTGCAATTACCATCGTGCCCTTTAAGCCTTTTTAAAGCAACTTTGTACACTATACATGACCTTTGTGCGCGTCGAGTAAAAATGGTGGATTAAATTACTCCCCACGCACAACGCGCTACAGTCTAACATTAACAAGTTTATTGGGTAGCGCAAAAGCCGTTGTGCACGGGGGTTAAAACTACGCCCAGTTGTGCGCGTCGTGCGCGACGGTTAGCAATATCCATCCGCACACACGACCGACAAAATTACCGCCATCAAGCGCGTCGTGCGCGGCGGTTAAAACATCTAGTTTGAAGAAATATCCATCCGTGCGCAAGTCAAGGTGTCCAAATGGCCCGTGGGCCTGAGGCCCGGCCGGCCCGGCCCGGTCAACGGGCCGGCCCGGCCCGGCCCGAGCCTGGAGCCGTTGACCGGGCCATGGGCCTGGCCCGGTCCGAAGCCCGGGCCGGGCTTCCGGGCACCCAGCCGGCCCGCCCGGCAGCGGGCCCAGGCTTGGCCCGGGCGGGGAATTCTGCGGCCCGGCCCGGCCCGGCCCGCCTGCAATGGGCATAAGACCGTTGCAGATTTTTTTTAAAAATTGATAAAAAGGGCAGAATTAGGGGGGTTTTTTTGTAATTTCTTTGGCTTTTGACCAAAAATACCCCTCCCAATGGTCATAAACGGCTATTTTGGAGGGGTATTTTGGGTATTTTACACCGAAAAATCCCTATAAATATCACCCCACCCCTCTCATTTTTTTTTTTCACAATTCTCATACTCTCAAATTCTCAAACTCTCTCAAACTCTCAAACTCTCTCAAACTCTCTCATACGTTCAACTGTTCAAGCAAGCAAGATTAACCTCACTCAAGCAAGATCAAGATTCGCGGCCCAAATCGATATTGCACTCATCTTCCTCCGCTGTCATCATCATCTCAGTTCAATCCGCTGTCAACAAATCAGGTTCCTAAAATTTTAGAATAATGTCGGGACCAAACCGTAGGGGCCGGCCTCATATTTTCTACCTCAACACTGAGGAGGAAGATAACTTTGCCATGATGAGGGATAACATCCCAGAAACCCAAAATTATGACCATTTGGAAATGTCACAAAATGAACAAACTGAATCGCATCAGTACCCAAATATGCAACCTGCCTATACTATGTCTGCACAAACCTCTTCTGTACACGCTGCTACACAATCACAACCTATTCCTGCTGATGTTCCACTTCCACCTACACAAGTAACAACACCAACCCAACCCAGATCAATAAAATCTGCGGTTTGGGAGCACTTTTCAATTGAAACTGTCCCAGGCAGAGGCACGCGGGTAGTTTGCAAAATATGTAGATCTGATTTTACTTGCAAACCTTCTGATGGCACAACCCACCTAAAGAGACACCATGCCTCTCATTTAAAAAAGGACCTTAAACAGACCACACTAAACTTATCTGGCGCTTCTTCCTCTTTATCTAATTTCTCATACTCTACTGAGACTTTGAGAAAAGAGATGGCACGATTTGTAATATGTCAAGAATTACCATTTACTTTGGGGAAAGTTCCGATTTAGAAAGATTTAATCAGTTGGCCCTTAACCCTGCCTTTAGAAGAGTGCCTAGAAACACTCTTCGAAGAGATGCTATTGTAGCTTTTGAAGCTGGTAAAGCTAAATTGATTGAAACTTTTGCTAGTGTAAAATCTAGAATAACGTTGACTTCTGATATTTGGACCACAAAATGGGGTGCATCATATTTATGTGTTACATCTCATTTTGTAGATAATTCATACTTGCTGAATAAAATGATTATTGGTTTTAGAATGTTAGCGGAATCACATTCTGGTGGTGCTATTGCTAATGTAATAATGGATGTTATTCATGATTTTAATATTGCAGACAAAAATTTTCAATTACGTTTGATAATGCATCTAATAACACTAGTGCAATTAACATTTTAAAAAGATCTTTGCTCCTTGATGTGGTCGGGTTGTTCCATCAAAGATGTGCATGTCACGTCTTGAACTTGATAGTTCGCGATGGACTTGCCACTTGTTCACCGTATATAGAAAAAATTAGAAATCTCATGTTGTTTATACATATTTCTGGCCCTAGACGACTTCAGTACAAACAACTGTGTCGTACTAGACAAAAACCATACATGGCATTTAAATTTGATGTTGCATCAAGGTGGAACTCAACTTACTTAATGCTGTGATCCATGCTTAAAAATAGAGAGCAGATTACACATTATGCACTTACATATTTTTCACATGATCCTGCTTTTGACATTACTGATATAGAGTGGTTAACTGTAGAGCATCTGCATGACTTTTTGGAAGTTTTTTACTGCTTCAAACAAATTTTCTGGGGTTTACTACCCAACATCTTATTTAGGATTAGAACAATTAGTTTTAATTTCTGATCAGATATCTAGGCATAGAGAAAGTACACACCTTGATATAATGCCTATGATAATTGAGATGTCTGCAAAACTTTCTAAGTATTGGTATCCGGTTCCTCTTCTTTACTCTTTATCTAAAGTTTTTGATCCTTGTTTTAAGGAGGATGCTGCACTAGGTTTATTAGAACTGTATTCTGAAAACATGGGATTTTCCCATGTTGAACATGTATCTGCTGCTAAAAATAACTTAAGAACTTTGTATGCAACTTATGAGACTAAATATGTTAATGTTTCACATAATTCATCTGTCTCTGCTAGTGCTTCTGCTTCGGCGTCTAGTAAGATTCGCCAAATGTTAGGAAAGAAGAAACAAAAAACCGTAAGTTCGGATTGTTATACTAGTGAACTATCCAAATATTTAGCTAATCCATTTCCCTTTTCGGAGGAAGCCATTGATGATGAGTATTTTGATCCTCTTGCCTGGTGGAAAGGGTATGAATCTGTTTATCCTATTCTTTCCATTATGCTACTAGATTTGTTATCTGTACATATTTCTACAGTTGCTTCGGAGTCTGCTTTTAGTGCAGGTGGTCGCGTTCTGAGCAACAAGAGATCGCGGCTGAAGGAAGACATTGTTGAAGTTGCGGTATGCGCGAAGGATTGGTTCCATGCTGAAAGCCGCTCACAGAACAAGGACCTTTCTGAAGATTCTGATGAAGAAGCTGAGTGATGAATTTTTATTGTCTTAGTTGTATTATTTTTCAGTTTTGGCCATTGTATGAAGGGTAAGGTTGGCCGATGTACGTCCCCACTTCAAAAAAGATTTTAATTAATAAAATTTAAAGGTTCAACCCGGGACCTTAGGAAAATTTCGGGCTTAATTATCTACTTCCAAATAAACTTGAATGTTACTTAAGGGTCAATTGTCTATTTTTATTACTTAATTATCTACTTTTTCACCTTATTACTTATTATTTTAGTACTTAAGGGTTAATTATCTACTTAAGGGTAAGTTGTAAATAAGTAGAATATTTTAATATTTTTAAAATATTTTTTAGATTTTTTAAACCAATTTTCAAAATTTTTTAAATTTTTAAATTTTTTTTTAAAAATCCGGGTGGCCCGCGGGCCCGGCCCGGGCCCGGTCTAGGCCGGGCTTCCGCCCCCCGGCCCCCTCCGGGCCAGGCCAGGCCGGCCCGGCCTCCGCCGGCAGCCGGGCCAGCCCGGCCCGGAGCCCGGCCAAAGCCCGGCCGGGCCGGGCCGGCCCGTTGGACACCATGACGCGCAAGACCGGCAAAATTACCCCCGTTGTGCACGTCGTGCGCGGCGGTTAAAACGCATAGTGTGAATCAATATCCATCCGCGCGCACGACCGACAAAATTACCCCCGTAGAATGTGTATTGCGGGGGTTAAAACGCCAAGAGTGAAGCAATATCCATCCGCACACACGACGGACAAAATTGCGACCCGTTGTGCGCATCGTGCGCTGGGGTTAAAACGCATAGGGTGAGCAATATCAATCCGCGTGCACGACCTGTAAAATCACCCCCGTCGTGCGCATCGTGCACGGGGGTTAAAACGCATAAGGTGAAGCAATATCAATCCGCGCGCACGACCGACAAAATTACTCCCGTCGTGCAAATCGTGCGCGGCGGTTAAAACGCATAGGGTGAAGTAATATCCATCCGCGTGCACGACCGGAGAAATTACCCCCGCCGTACGCGGGGGTTAAAATGCCTAGTTTGAAGCAATATCCATCCGAGCGCACGACGGGCAAAATTACGCCTCGTCGTTCACGTCGTGCGCGAGGGTTAAAACGCATAGGGTGAAGCAATATCCATCCGCGTGCACGACCGGCGAAATTACCCCCGTCGTGCGCATCGTGCGCGGGGGTTAAAACGCCTAGTTTGAAGCAATATCCATCTGCGCACACGACCAGCAAAATTAACTCGATCGTGCGTGTCGTGCGCGGCGGTTAAACCACATAGTGCGAATCAATATCCATCCGCGCGCACGACCGGCAACATTACCCCTGTCGTGCACGTCGTGCACGGGGGGTTAAAACGCCTAGTTTGAAGCAATATCCATCCGCGTGCACGACGTGCAAAATTACCCCCCGTCGTGCGCGTCGTGCGCGGGGGTTACAACGCATAGGGTGAATCAATATCCATCCACGCACACGACCGACGTAATTACCCCCGTCGTGCGCATCGTGCGTGGGGGTTAAAACGCCTAGTTTGAAGCAATATCCATTCGCGCGCGCACGACGGGCAAAATTACACCCTGCCGTGCGCGTCGTGTGCGGGGGTTAAAACACATCGGGGAAGCAATATCCATCCGCGCGCATGACCGAAGAAAATACCCCCGTCGTGCGCGTCGTGCATGGGGGTTAAAACGCCTAGTTTGAAGCGATATCCATCCGCGCGCACTACGGGCAAAATTACGCCCCGTCGTGCGCGTCATGCACGGGGGTTAAAACGCATAGGGTGAAGCAATATCTATCCGTGTGCACGACCGGCAAAATTACCCCAGTTGTGCACGTCGTGCACGACGGTTAAAATGCCTAGAGTGAATCAATATCCATCCGAACACACGATTCGAAAAATTACCCCCTTGTGCGCGTCATGCGCGGGGGTTAAAAGGCATAGTGTGAAGAAATATCCATCCGCGTGCATGACAGGAAAAATTACCCCAGTTGTGCACGTCGTGCACGGCGGTTAAAATGCCAAGTGTGAATCAATATCCATCCCGTGAGCATGACGGGAAATATTACCCCCGTTGTACGCGTTGTGCACGACGGTTAAAAGGCCTAGTGTGAATCAATATCCATCCCGCGCGCACGACTGGCATAATTCCCCCGTTGTGCGCATCGTGCATGGGGGTTAAAAGGCATAGTGTGAAGCAATATCCATCCGTGCGCACGGCAGTCAAAATTACCCCAGTTGTGTGTGTCGTGCGCGGCGGTTAAAATGCCTAGTGTGAATCAATATCCATCTAGCATGCACGACTGGCAAAATTACCCCCGTAGTACGCATCGTGCACGACGGTTAAAAGGCCTAGTGTGAATCAATATCCATCCGCGCGCACGACAGGCAAAATTACGCCCCGTCGTGAGCGTCGTGAGCGGGGGTTAAAGGGCCTAGTGTGAATCAATATCCATCCCTCGCGCACGACCGACAAAATTACCCTCGTTGTGTGCGTAGTGCGCTGGGGTTAAAACGCCTAGTGTGAATCAATATCCATTTGCGTGCACGACCGGTAAAATTACGCCCCGTCGTGCGCGTCGTGCGCGGGGGTTAAAGGGCCAAGTGTGAATCAATATCCATCCCGCACACACGACCGGAAAAATTACCCCCGTTGTGCGCGTCGTGCGCGGGGGTTAAAAGGCATATTGTGAAGCAATATCCATCCACGCGCACGGCAGGCAAAATTACCCCAGTTGTGCACATCGTGCACGGCGGTTAAAATGCCTAGTGCGAATCAATATCCATCCAGCGCGCACAACGACCAAAATTACCCCCGCCGTGCACGTCGTTCTCAGCGGTTAAAAGGCCTAGTGTGAATCAATATCCATCCCGCTCGCACAACCTGCAAAATTTCCCCCGTTGTGCGCGTCGTGTGCGGGGGTTAAAAGGCATAGTGTGAAGCAATATCCATCCGTGCGCACTACAGGAAAAATGACCCCAGTTGTGCGCGTCGTACGCGGAGGTTAAAATGCCTAGGGTGAATCAATATCTATCCCGCACGCACGACTGGTAAATTACCCCCGTCGTGTGCATCGTGCGCAGTGGTTAAAAGGCCTTGTGTGAATCAATATCCATCCGCATGCAAGACGGGCAAAATTACGCCCCGTCGTGCACGTCGTGAGCGGGGGTTAAAGGGCCTAGTGTGAATCAATATCCATCCCGCGTGCACGACCGGCAAAATTACCCCCGTTGTGCGTGTCGTGCGCGGGGGTTAAAAAACCTAGTGTGAATCAATTTCCATCTGCACGCACGACCGGCAAAATTATGCCCCGGCGTGCGCGTCGTGCGTGGGGGTTAAAGGGCCTAGTGTGAATCAATCTCCTTCCCGCACGCATGACCGGCAAAATTACCCCCGTTGTGCGCATCGTGCACGGGGGTTAAAAGGCATAGTGTGAAGCAATACCCATCCGCACGCACATCAGGCAAAATTACCCCGGTTGTGCGCGTCGTGAGCGGCAGTTAAAATGCCTAGTGTGAATCAATATCCATCCTGCACGCACGACGTGCAAAATTACCCCCGTCGTGTACGTCGTGCACATCGGTTAAAAGGCCTAGTGTGAATCAATATCCATCCCCCACGCACGACCAGCAAAATTACCCCCGTTGTGCACGTCGTGCGTGGGGGTTAAAAGGCATAGTGTGAAGCAATATCCATCTACGCACACGACAAGCAAAATTACCCCAGTTGTGCGCATCGTACGCGGCGGTTAAAATGCCTACTTTGAATCAATATCCATCCCGCCCGCACGACTGGAAAAATTACCCCCGTCGTGCGCATCGTGCGCGGCGGTTAAAAGGCCTAGTGTGAATCAATATCCATCCGCGCGCACGACGGGCAAAATTAAGCCCCGTCGTACGCGTCGTGAGCGGGGGTTAAAGGGCCTAGTGTGAATCAATATCCATCCCGTGCGCACAACTGGAAAAATGACACCCGTTGTGCACGTCGTGCGCGTGGGTTAAAATGCCTAGTGTGAATCAATATCCATCCGCGCGCACGACCGGAAAAATTACGCCCCGTTGTGCGCGTGGTGCGCGGGGGTCAAAGGGCCTAAAGTGAATCAATATCCATCCCGCACGCACGATGGGCAAAATTACCCCCGTTGTGCGCGTCGTGCGTGGGGGTTAAAAGCCATAGTGTGAAGCAATATCCATCCGCGCGCACGACAGGCAAAATTACCCCGGTTGTGCGCGTCGTGCGCGGCGGTTAAAATGCCTAGTGTGAATCAATATCCATCCGGCACGCACGACGGGCAAAATTACCCCCGTCGTGCGCGTCGTCACGGCGGTTAAAAGGCCTAGTGTGAATCAATATCCATCCCCCGTGCACGACCGGAAAAATTACCCCCGTTGTGCGCGTCGTGCACGTGGGTTAAAAGGCATAGTATGAAGCAATATCCATCTGCGTGCACGACAAGCAAAATTACCCCAGGTGTGCGCATCGTGCACGTCGGTTAAACTGCCTAGTTTGAATCAATATCCATCCCGTGCGCACGACTGGTAAAATTACCCCCGTCGTGCGCATTATGCGCGTCGGTTAAAAGGCCTACGGTTAATCAATATCCATCCGCGCGCACGATGAGCAAAATTACGCCCCGTCGTGCGCATCGTGAGCGGGGGTTAAAGGGCCTAGTGTGAATCAATATCCATCCCGCGTGCATGACGGGAAAAATTACCCCCGTTGTGCGTGTCATGCGCGGGGGTTAAACGGCCTAGTGTGAATCAATATCCATCCGCGCGCACGACCGGCAAAATTACGCCCCGTCGTGCGCGTCGTGCGTGGGGGTTAAAGGTCCTAGTGTGAATCAATATCCATCCCGCGCTCACGACCGGTAATTACCCCCATTGTGCGCGTCGTGCGTGGGGGTTAAAAGGCATAGTGTGAAGCAATATCAATCCGCGCGCACGACATGCAAAATTACCCCGTTTGTGCACGTCGTGCGCGGCGGTTAAAAGGCCTAGTCTGAATCAATATCCATCCCGTGCGTACGACCGGCATAATTACCCCCGTTGTGCGTGTCGTGCGCGGGGGTTAAAATGCCAAGAGTGAAGCAATAACCATCCTCGCACACGACAGGCAAAATTACCCCAGTTGTGCACATCGTGCGCGGCTATTAAAATGCCTTGTGTGAATCAATATCCATCTTGCGTGCACGACGGGAAAAATTACCCCCGTCGTGCGCGTCGTACGCATGGGTTAAAAGGCCTAGTATAAAGCAATATCCATCCTGCGCGCACGACCGGCAAAATTACCCCAGTTGTGTGCGTCGTGCGCGGGGGTTAAAAGGCATAGTGTGAAGCAATATCCATCCGCGTGCACGACAGGCAAAATTACCCCAGTTGTGCGCGTCGTGCGCGACGGTTAAAATGACTAGTGTGAATCAATATCCATCCCGCGTGCACGACCAGCAAAATTACCCCAGTTGTGCGCATCGTGTACGTCGGTTAAAATGCCTAGTGTGAATCAATATCCATCCCATGCGCACGACCGAAAAAATTACCCCCGTTGTGTGCATCGTGCGCGGTGGTTAAAAGGCCTAGTGTGAATCAATATCCATTCGCACGCACGACAGGCAAAATTACGCCCCGTCGGGCGCATCGTGCGCGGGGGTTAAAGGGCCTAGTGTGAATCAATATCCATCCGCGCGCACGACCAGTAAAATCATGCCCAGTCGTGCACGTCGTGCGTGAGGAATAAAGGGCCTAGTGTGAATTAATGTCCATCCCGCGCTCACGACGGGCAAAATTACCCCCGTTGTGCGCATCATGTGCAGGGGTTAAAAGGCATAGTGTGAAGCAATATCCATCCACGCGCACGACAGGCAAATTTACCCCATTTGTGCACGTCGTGCACGGCGGTTAAAATGCCTAGTGTGAATCAATATCCATCCCCCGCACACGACCGGCATAAATACCCCAGTTGTGCGCATCGTGTGCGGGGGTTCAAACACCAAGAGTGATGCAATAACCATCCCTACACATGACTGGTAAAATTCTGACCCGTTGTGCGCGTCATGCGCGTGGGTTAAAACGCCAAGAGTGAAGCACTATTCTCGCTGCGCACGACTGGAAAAATTGCGACCCGTTGTGCGTGTCGTGCGCGGGGGTTAAAACGTCAAGAGTGAAGCAACAACCATCCTGGCACACGGCTGGAAAAATTACTCCCCGTTGTTCGCATCGTGCGCACACCGGGTAATTTGTTTGATAAACAACATCAAGCCATACAGATGACACGTGCACATTTCGGCAGACAAGATAAAAATTTATGCTACCATGTGGACACTATGATACAAAAATCTTATTACATTGATACAACGTTATAGCTTACAATAAATCAATGTTATCAATGGTAGCAATATGTGTAACATATCTTTTCCTTTCGGACTTTCAAAATTTCAGCCGGTCTCAGCGTGCTATTTGCCAAATCTCTCAATGATTCCACCTCCTTTCACTGCAACTTCCGGTCGTCGGAATGTCCCTCGACATAATTAGTAGCTAGATGGTTGTGCCTGCCATCAACGACTGTTAACCTCCACTCCTCAACGCCAACGCCGACGCCCACCATATTTCCACGCAATGAGAATGGGCATTGACACTTCTTGGTTTTAACTGGCCGTATCTGCATGCATGTAAAATCACCAAATTTCTACGTCATTTTCTACCCATTTGAATAAGAATTTCAACTACAGTGTATTTAAAGTATATGCTTACCAAATGGATAATTTCGAAAATCATTACTATCAGACGCAAGAAATCAAGCAAATGCTCCTTTATCCTAGAAGGTCTGCTGACCGCTGAGATCTTCTGGGAAGATTTGAAGGTGCATTTTCGTTGCGTAGTTAGCATGATTTCATTGGAGTCATTTTCTCCCGCCTTCCCATTCTCTTTACATGCATCTACATCATGAAGGATATGGTCCACATTGAAATTGTAGGAGTAACTTTCAATTTGTCTTCCATTAACCATGGTATATATCTACATCAAGCAGAACGAAGTAATGGTTAGAATTTGCCTTGTTAAACTGAGAAACAAACATATTGTAAGAAAAATAGGTAGAATACCATGGCTATACGAGGCAGATCAGATAAACAGAATACTTAGCAGATGTAATTGAAAGCGAAGTGGCGTGGGATGACAACAACCTTGAAAGCAATTACGGCGCGACCTCGGTGGTAATCGCTGTTGTCGGTGGCTCCCGAAGGTTAACACAACAGCCCCTGGACGTGTCCACTAGTGGCCAGAGACTTTGGATTTTGCACAGTACAGCTACCCATGAGAACGGGATGAAGCAAAGAAGAATTTTTGTAGGAAGCAATTTTTCCGTGTATTTTCTTGAGGAATGCAGAGGGATATATATAGTTCAAAAAATAGCTGTTATGAATTCAAACGGTCAAATAATAAACAAGTATTAAAATATTCTTTAAATGCTGCGTATTAAAGCGAGGCTTTAATTGCGTATTTATTGAGAGGTTTTGAATACTGCAATCAATTAGCCGTTTCTAACATTTAGAATGAGACTCCATTTTATAGACGAATTGGACTGCCCATGGATGAGGATGAGACTACAGTTGAGTTACTGTGAGTCTACGGAAAGAACCTGTGAGTCTACAATTTTTGTGCTCGTGAATATACAGAATATATAGATGTTGAGCCGTGAGTAATTTTTGAGGGTAATCTCATATTTCTTAATGTGCACAAAGCGACAAATCGATTGGATGGGTTTGATCGGTGAGTAATTTTCCAATCTTATCTGTTGTGCATGCTGAGTAAAGTCTGATACGTTTTATTTACTGGCTCTTTATGTAGAATCATGCGGACTCCACTGTACAGTGTACACACATGGTCTCACATCTGAGAACACCACTGTACACACATAGGCTTATAGTGGAACCAACTAATCCGCATGCACAACGGAAAAAATTTGATTATTTTTGTTGCGATGGAAAATAAAGAATTTTACGAGTTTTTGACGGAGAGTAAGGTTCTTAATAGCATCAATTTTTCTCAAGGTGCAAAACGGTTCAGTTTCATTGTCTTGTGCGGAGAGTAATTAACAACTTTTTCAGCTCAGCCTAAAATACTTGGTATTACGCGTTTTTCTCGGTGGGATTACGCGTTGAGTAAATAAGATGTTCATTCCTGAGATCCATGGCATAACTGTAGGATAACAGACGTATACTCATCAATTTGAATGGTCAATTTCACTCTAATAAATGGACCGTGAATGCCCTGGGTGCCCTGAAGATGCGTATGAAATCAGAGGAGTACAAGCTGATGCAGTCGTCTTCCAAATATGCTCCGCTCCCTGGTCTGCGAAGAGAAGAATTGCCCCTGGCCTTTGGGCCCTGGATGGCTGTCCTGGGGCACATAGGTTGGCTGTGCATGGCTACCGTCCCTCTTAGGCACAAGCACTCCCTCCTGTTCTTTTCGATCTCTTGGCTCGCAGCCAAAATAGGAAATCTGCAGGAGGAAAGGGACAATTACGATCTGCTTCATCCACAGTCAGATTTAGTAAATCTGACTGTGGATGAAGCAGATCGTAATTGTCCCTTTCCTCCTGCAGATTTCCTATTTTGGCTGCGAGCCAATAGATCGAAAAGAACAGGAGGGAGTGCTTGTGCCTAAGAGGGACGGTAGCCATGCACGGCCAACCTATGTGCCCCAGGGCAATCATCCAGGGCCCAAAGGCCGGGGGGCCATTCTTCTCTTCGTAGACCAGGGAGCAGAGCATATTTAGGAGACGACTGCATCAGCTTGTACTCCTCCGATTTCATACGCATCTTCAGGGCATTCACGGTCCATTTATTAAAGTGAAATTGACCATTCAAATTGACGAGTAGACATCTGTTATCCTACAGCGAGCCCTCATCTCCTCACAACTTCCTCGAATTCTTACCATTCAAATTTATGGGAATCGGAGTTCCTCTCAGTGTCTTTGAAACGACTACATACTTGACTGCAGGTTACAACGACGCCTGCCATGAAAACACTCATATCCAGCCGATGATGTGAGAAAATCGGCAACGACGGTAATAAACGGAACGAAGATGGTGGCCCGATGAACTCGTGGAAGTTGAAGGGTAAGCACGCAGATCACGCCGACAATTTATCCCGTAAAGAGCCCCTTCATTGCAAACATCTTACGAAGACAATCATATGTATCAGTTTGTAAGAGCATAGGCTAATGAATCTGTTTGGATCTGTATCAGTATGTACATCAATATATTTGAATGGCTGGGTCATTTTCAAAATGTCATCAATTTTTATGAGATTTAATCTAAAATTTTGCAAGCAGTTTCTGAATTCGATTGAATATGTCTTCAGATTGAATAAGTATCAGAATTAATATAAAAGTTTGCATGTAGTTTCTGAATCAGATTGAATAAGTATTCGGTTTAATCTACAATGTTTTCAGATTGAATAAGTATAAGAATTAAATCTAAAAGTTTGCGTGTGGGCTTGATTGGGATTCAGATTAAGTATGATGAAATTTGGAATGTGATTGATTCACTGCGGTGGTGCGCATTGCAATTAAAATTATTGCATCTCACAAATATGCTCAAAGTGCAAAACGGGCAAATTTATTCCCGTGGGGGGCGTTGAGCAAATTTCTCATCGATGCAACTTTAGCTTAACGCGCACAACGGGCAAAATTCTGCTGGTTGTGCACGTTTAACAATGGTTCATAAAATACCTTATATGCTCAAAGCGAACACCTGGCTTTTATTGTTGTGCGCATTGCGCAATTATGTTAGCCATTAAAAATTTGCTCAACTGCACAACGGCTCAAAGGGAACACCTGTCTTTGCTTGTTTTATGCTTTGAGCAATTATGTAAACCATAAAAAATTTGCTCACCGCGCACAACGGCCATAAATTTGTTGGTTCTGAGCGTTGAGCATTTATGTAAGCGGCTATAAATTTTTTCAGATCGCTTCCCAACGGTCAAGCATTCTTGGGAAAATCATATGTCTGGTATCAATCAGCTGTAGATTCACGAGCAGTATTTTGTATATTCACGAGAACCCCTCTGTAGCATGACGGGGTCTTCGGTGTAGCCACATAGTAAAACTCTACTACAGTCTCATCCTCATCAACCAAAATAATTCGCTGCCATGCGTTGTGCGTTGTGCGCATTGAGCAATTCCTGTTTTCCATGCGTTTTGCGCGGTGAGCAATTATAATAGTTACTCGCTTCTGTATTATTTAGTCCGGTGTGCGCGTCGAATAAAATGTATTAAAAAAGTTTAGTGGAGAGTAGTATTGTTGGGAGTAATTTTCCTATTAGCATCAATGTTGATCAAGATGAAAAATCGTTGAGTTTCCTTGTTTTGCGCGGAGAGTAATTAACCTATTTTGATCCACATGCTAAAATAATTAGGATTACACGATTTTCGCGTTGGTATTACGTGGTTTGCGCGTTGAGTAAATAAATGTTGATTCCCGAGATCCATTGCATTACTGTAGGATAAAGGACTTATTATACGCTTTATTTTGATTGGTCCAATTCCCCTATAAATGGCGGACAAGGAGCCCTCATCTTCTCACAACTTCCTCTACTTTCTTCTATCATC
Source organism: Scilla litardierei (assembly GCA_030789695.1). Taxonomy (NCBI): domain Eukaryota; kingdom Viridiplantae; phylum Streptophyta; class Magnoliopsida; order Asparagales; family Asparagaceae; genus Scilla; species Scilla litardierei. Next base: position 180,991,650 of record CM061142.1, on the reverse strand, counting down.
ATCTTCTTTATTTGCCCACACAACCTCCGTATGAAAGCAATAAGTTCTTCAGCTGTTCGTGCATGCTTGATATAGATATGGACGATAGAATTCATCCAATAGTCTTTTGTAAAGGTAAATGGTTGATGTTGGAAACGTACGCAATGACAGTAATAAACGCAATACGAAGTGCTATCGTCCATTTATAATCAGGCATGCCCGAAAAAGGCTTCCAGATGTGAGGATTTCGCCTTCCACCATGCCCGTCCCCGACACAGGGCACCAAGGGAAGCTGCCCAGGGCACAGGGTCAGGGGGACATCACCAACACATTGTGTCAAGTATGATACATACTTGACAGCCGGTTACAACGACGCGTGCAATGACGACACTCCTATCCTGCCTACGGTTGCCGAAAGTCGGTAACGACGTTAATAAATGCAACGAAGATGGTCGCCCGAGGTAACTAGATGGTTATAGATGGTTATGGCCGCCTCGCCCAAGCTTTTAACTGATGACTAATTTTTTTCATCTCCCTTGCTTCGCCCAAATTCTGAACTAAACCCTAACCCTAGATCCATCTACATCTGTCCGATCGAGTTTGCTTGCAGTTCTGCAATCGATTGATCCGCACGTCCGTGTTTTTTGTTGAAAGGTAATGATCACAGTTCCTGTTTTTTCTTTTCATTTCGGAATCGATTACGGATTGGTTGAACCGAGGGATATTGTTGAAGAGAAATTGAGGCGATTTTGGGAATGGCCCTCGACATAATTAGCAGCTTGATGGTTGGCTATCAACGACTGCTAACCTCCACTCCTCAACGCCAACGCCACCATATTACCTCCACTCCTTAGATTTCGTCTGAGCGGCCTTCTCGGTGATCAACTTCTTCATCTCATCCTTTGAAAGGCCCGACATTCTGCCTGCAATAATAAAAGGAGTCAGGGTAAGCCCATCGAAATAAGAAATACTAAGCTCGCCTTACCTTCGGGCCATAAGTGAGTGAGGATCATCTCATCGTTCCTAAGATCATCGAACTTTCTCTGCTCCTTCGGAATACCCTTCAAGATTGTAGCGCAAACAACGTCCTCGGGCCCAGGAAGTATTGAAATTTCTGTAACTGTTGATCCCGAGGTTATCGAATGCTTCATTGGATGCGAGCCCTTGTGCCCCCCTTTGTTCCAGGTTCAAAAATCCATCTTTTTTTTATTTATTGAAGTCGAGACTTCAATAAATTAAAAAAAGATGGAACCTGGAACAAAGGGGGGTGCAAGGGCTCGCATCCAACAAAGCAATCGATAACCTCGAGATCAACAGTTACAGAAATTTCACCATTTTCCATATTCCCACGAGACTCTTCTTCATTTTCTTCTTCAATTTGGATGCGAGCCAAGAGGTCGAAAAGAACAGGAGGGAGTGCTTGTGCCTTAGAGGGACGGTAGCCATGCATGACCAACCTATGTGACCAAGGGCCGCCATCCAGTGCCCAAAGGCCAGGGGTCTTCGCAGACCAGGGAGAGGAGCATATCTGGGAGACGACTGCATCAGCTTGTACTCCTCCGATTTCATTCGCATCTTCAGGGCATTCACGGTCCATTTATAGTGAAATTGACCATTCAAATTGATGAGTGTAAGTCCGTTATCCTACAACGAGCCCTTCATTGCAAACATCTACGTAGACAATCATATGTATCAGTTTGTAAGAGCATAGGCTAATGAATCAGTTTGGATCTGTATCAGTATGTACATCAATATATTTGAATGGCTGGGTCATTTTGAAAATGTCGTCAATTTGAATATGTATGAGATTTAATCTAAAATTTTGCAAGCAGTTTCTGAATTCGATTGAATATGTCTTCAGATTGAATCAGTATCAGATTTAATCTAAAAGTTTGAATGTAGTTTCTGAGTCAGATTGAATAAGTATCCGGTTTAATCTACAATTTTTTCAGATTGAATAAGTATCAGACTTAAATCTAACAGTTTGCATGTAGGCTTGCTTCGAAATCAGATTAAGTTTGATGAAATTTGGAATGTGATTGATTCACTGCGATGGCGCGCATTGGAATTAAAATTATAGTATCTAACAAATATGCTCAAAGCGTAAAACGGGCAACTTTATTCACATGGTCGCGTTGAGCAAATTTGTTATTGATACAACATTAGCTTAACGCGCACAACAGGTATAATTCTGCTAGTTGTGCGCGTTTAACAATTGTTCATAAAATACCTTAGATGCTCAAAGAGAACACCTGGCTTTGCTTGTTGTGCGCTTTGAGCAATTATGTTAACCATTAAAAATTTGCTCAATGCGCACAACGGTTCAAAGCGATCACCTGGCTTTGCTTGTTGTCCGCTATGAGCAATTATTTAAACCATTAAAAATTTGCTCACCGCGCACAACGGCTATAAATTTATTGGTTCTGAGCGTTGAACAATTATGTAAGCTGCTATAAATTTTTCCAGCTCACTTCCCACCGGTCAAACATTCTTGGGAAAATCATATGTCTGGTATCAATCATCTACAGTTTGAATATGTATCAGAGTTGATCTATAATTTTGCATACAATTTCTAAATTTTAGTGAATATGTAGCCGATTTAACCTAAAATGTCTTCAGATTGAATATTTATCAGAGATAATCATGTGTCTGGTATCAATCAGTTGTAGATTGACGAGCAGTCTTTTGTATATTCACGAGAACCCCTCTGTAGCATGACGGGGTCTTCGATGTAGCCATACATTAACTCTACTTCTGTCTCATCCTCATAAACCAATACAATTCGCTGCCATGCGTTGTGCATTGTGCGCCTTGAGTAATTCCCATTTTCCATGTGTTTTGCGCGGTGAGCAATTATGATTGTTACTCGCTTCTGTATTATTTAACACGGTGTGTGCGTCGAATAAAATGTATTAAAAAAGATTAGTGGAGATTAGTATTGTTGGGAGTAATTTTCCTATTAGCATCAATGTTGATCAAGGCAAAAAACCGTTGAGTTTCCTTGTTTTGCGTGGAGAGTAATTAACCTATTTTCTTTCCTTATTATACTCTTCATTTTGATTGGTCCAATTCCCCTATAAATGGCGGACAAGGAGCCCTCATCTTCTCACAACTTCCTCTACTTTCTTTTATCATCATCTTCTTTATTTGTCCACACAACCTCCGTCTGGAAACAATAAGGTCTTCTTATGTTCGAGCATGATGCATGAGGTAGAAATGGACGAGATGGAGATGGATATGGTGTGCAAAGATGAGATGGTCTTCTACTGTTCGGGTGTGATGCTTGAGATAGAAATGGACGATAGAATTCAACCAGTACTTTTTTCACGTAAAGATAAATGGTTGATGTTGGAAACTGCAATGCCGGTAATAAACGTAACGAATGTATATCGTCCATTTATAATCAAGCATGCACGGGGAACGACCATCTCCTCTTTACACTCTATCTCCTCCTCTAACCCCTTCATCTTTACAATATACCTCGTCTAAGACACACAAACACTTCCTCCTGTCCTTTCCGATCTCGAAGATGAAAAGCTCATTCTATTTATAACGCAACCATGTGTTGGTGTTCACCACCTCTTAGGAATCGGAGTTCTTTTCGGTGTCTTCAAACCGGCGTCATACTTAACAGCAGGGTACAATGACGCCTGCAATGACGACACTCCTATCCGGGCTACGGTAGCAGAAAGTTGGCAAACACGTTCATAAACGCAAAGAAGATGGTCGCTTCGTTGCGTTTATTAATGTCGTTGTCGACTTTCGGCAACCGTAGGCAGGATAGGAGTATCGTCATTGCAGGCGTCGTTGTAGGGTGAAGCACGCAGATCACGCCGATAATGTATCCCGTAAAGAGCCCCTTCATTGCAAACATCTTACAAAGACAATCATATGTATCAGTTTGTAAAGAGCATAGGCTAATGAATTTGTTTTTTTTGTATCAGTATGTACATCAATATATTTGAATGGCTGGGTCATTTTCAAAATGTCATCAATTGGAAAATGTGTGAGATTTAATCTAAAAATTTTCAAGTAGTTTCTGAATTCGATTGAATATGTAGCCGATTTAATCTAAAATGTCTTCAGATTGAATATGTATCAGAGATAATCTAAAAGTTTACATGTAAACAAGTTAATTTTCTCATAGACAGAATTTAACAACTTGCTTGGAGGGACATTTTCGCGTTCTTTACAATACATCGATAAAGATGCCATTGGTTGAGTAAGTGTGACGTGATCCGTGGACGGGCTGGGGTGCCGTTCCACTTTACTGTAAACTGCATCAGGATGTGCGACGGGAGGTCGAGGAGTGGAAGGCAGGCTGTTGGATGGTGGGCTGGGGTGCCGTTCCACTTTACTGTAAACTGCATCAGGATGTGCGACGGGAGGTTGAGGAGTGGAAGGCAGTCCGTTGGATGGCGGAGGGACCCGTTGTCTGGGAATGGTGGTGCCCAGTGGGGTGATTTGGCATGGCGATGCCTTCACCGGTGATTTGGACCGTCACCCCGCGGGTGGCGACGCCTCCCCCGGTGGTGGAGGTAGTCACGGAGTAGGCGCTGGAGGGGAAGAGCGGTCCGCCGTAAGTCCCTTGGCGCAAGTTGTCCAAGGGAAGTCGGGGAGTGGAAGGCGGGCCGCTCCAGGTGTAAGAGGAATAACTCGTCGATGATCCTCCTGTAAGAGGAATAATTCGTCGGGAAGTGTAACGCCCCGCTTCCCAAAAGACACCGGAAGCGAGAGCGTTACGTGGTCCGCTTGAACTGGAGCGGTGAAGCTCGAGTTCAATAAGCGTCTGCGATAAAAACACAGATGAGGTTCTTGCAAATGCTAATCAGAACAATCAGAAACACATCCAGAAATAAGCCACATCCAGAGATAAGAGTTCGTACACGAAATTAAACAAGCCACAGCTGGGCTAAAAGTAGCAACAAGAAAATGGAACGTACACGAAAACAACTATAACGTCTGAAAAAGGAAACTAGGAAAGTAGTAAAGTGCGGGGGACCACTAGTCCTCCGCTGGAAGAGGCACTAAGTCAGGTGCGAACTCCTGACTCTCCAAATCTGGCGTCTCGTACAGGTCCTCTGGGTACTCAAGCGCTGAATCTGACATACATCCACAAACAATGAATGTATGTCAGCTAGGGGTCTGCAAGAAAAATTTAGCATCCCAAGGCATGGTATATGACAGATATATGAATTTTAGAAGCATTAATAATTTAAGAAAGCGACTACAGCAATTTAATATTGAACAATTTTAGAAACAGAAACGAACAATCCTAACATGCAGTTCTAGATGGTTGCAAGATTAAAGTTAAGATTTCTGAGTTCAATAGCATTTCAATTTTCACGATGACCAAGTTAGCGTTCAAATTTCCATGTCAAGAGTTCACATCTAAGCTAGGGTTCTCGCCTTTAGGTCGTGATGAGAAGGTCGTTCCTCTCACGGGGGCTTACCGTGATTGACGCTAACCCACCGCGTTCGGGTGGTGCTCTTGAGGAGAGTACCCTTCATACGCCCAGTGGCCGCTCAACCCTAACCCCACCCAAAAGTTTGCCGGAACACGAGCCGGCCTAGTCGACTTACACGACATCACGATATCACGATACCGCCTTCGAGGCGCACGATTTCACGATGTCCATATTGTTAAGTATGTCAGGACTCACTGAACTTTACTGTTAACAATATTATAGTTTTATGGTGACAGTTCTACAAAGCGAAAACGGGTCGAACGACCGTTACCGTAATTTTAAATAATGACGAATATGTCCTGTTTGTTTAACTTGCTACAGAAATGATTTCTTTCTCTTATTGTTTAAAATGGGGATATATCGTATGATATACCGTTGGATCCTAAATTTCGTCCTAATCATTATGATGTCAATTTTGTACGTCATTTCACGCCTAGTTTTTGAGTTATACAGCAATACATACAGATGGCGCAAAAGTGTCAAAACTTCCGAAATTCATATAAAATAAAATACTTGCCTGTTTTCGACGTTCTTGGTGTCGTTGGAATCGTCTTGATGAGTACTACGCTACGGAGTGTTTGGTTCGCTGTTTTGGTAGAACATGAAATCAGAATAAGCGTTTCTTGTTCAGGACAGATTTACAAAAGAACTCCTACGACGTCTAATCACCCGGTTTTATTAAGTTTTCTATTTTACGGTGTGGGTTAAGAGTTATAGGGGTAGATCTACTAACCAGAAGTGCAGCGAGGGATCGGATGACGTCAACGGGCAGTGGCGACGCGTACGGTTTTGAAACTTCGGTGCCCACGCTCCGAACTTGATGCGGCAGCGAGTAACTGGCGGACAGTGGTTGTCAGCGAGCTCCGGGGGCTGTCGACGTCAGATCTGAGGGTATGGAGCTGTCGGCTGTGTGTCTGGGCCGTGAGAAGCTGCGGGAGGGGCCGTGGAGATGGAGATCGGTTGCCTGGAGGTTGATGCTTGCGTGGGGATGGAGGATCAGGCCACTGCTGCGTGGGGAAAGGAGGAGGAGAAGGAAGCGGCTGTGCGTGGAGATGAGAAGAGGCCGTGGGTGCTTTGTCGCGGCTAGGGGCTGTTGCATGAAGAGGAGGGGCTCGGCTGTGGGTGCGTGGAGATGAAACAGTCCTGGCGGCGGCTGGGAGAAGAGTGCTAGGGTTTTAGATAGAGTATGGTTTTATAAATAGAAAAATAGGGTTTGTGGAGATGGGTCGCTGACGTTGTAGGTTAAAGAACTAATAACCTAGTCTAAAAGTTTAGAGAAAGTTGTGGGGGGTAGTGCATCACGTGAATGGGGTTGCCTTAGGTTTCAAAAAAAGACCTGGGTCTAATATTCTTAGGATGTAGGCTGCTGTAGAGATAGGAGAAACAAAACCTAGGGTTTAATATTATAGTAGTGTAGAGTCCAAATAGGTTTGCTGCATGTTTGCCTTAGGGTCTTAGGCTTAGGTTTTAATTCCTTTGTTTCCTTTTTTTTGTAACAGGCCATGCGTGACATGGGGAGGGGTCGACCATGGGTAGGGCTAGTTAGGAAATGATGAATTTATTAGTAATTATTAGAAATATAATTTTAGGATTTAAAAATATTATTAATGAGATTGAATTTAATGGGTTATAATAGGGAATATAGCTAATCAATTTGATTTAAGTGGGTTTATAAATGGAAGTTTTCTTTTGACTTTTTAAAACGATTTGAAATTTGAAATTCGAATTTTGAAAGTTTATCCTTATAATATACAAGAGATATTCAATAATAATATAAATAACAATAAAAATAATAAAAATAAGAAATAAAATTAACTAGGGCATAATATAATGATAGGAATAATTAACATGGAAAATTTGCACGTGCACGGGGACGGATACGACTAATTACGGATACGGGCGAAAAAAACAGTAGAGAAATACAGATAATATCACCGATAAGAACCGGTTGTTACAGGAAGGAGAGGTCCAGTATCAACCGAGGGCCTATCCAACGATCGGGCCAACGATAGGTTTCTTTTGAGAGGGGAGGAGTGTCTAGAGGCAAATCGTCCCTAACGCCCTTGGTTTATGAGGAGAGATCGAATACGGGGGCGTCTCGCCCCCTTTCAACCTTCATGGTAGGGCTTTTCTTTCTTTGCGTTGAGCAATTATGTCTGAGCGTTGAGCAATTAAGTAAGCGGCTACAAAACCACTCATACCTTAGAATTGCTCACCGCACACAACCACTCAAACTCAGATTGCTCACCGCACAAAACCACTCAAAACTCAGAATTGCTCAGCGCACAAATCCACTCAAAACTCAAAATTTCTCATCGCACAGAACCACTCAAACTCAGAATTGCTCACCGCATACAACCACTCAAAAATCAGAATTGCTCAGAGCACAAAACCACTCAAACCTCCCGCACACAACCATTTTTATCCAGTGAGGTTGAACTGCCACAAAGCTCTCCACTGGGTCATAGTTGCTCTTGCTTTTGAGGACATTTGTGTCATTTTTTGGGTCAAAAGGTCTCCCTGAGAGCTTTCAAATCGCTCCAGCTACATCAATTCTCTCCCATCGCAATTAAGGGTCTCTTCATATGTCTGGTATCAATCCGCTGTATATGCATGAGCAGTCTTTTGTATATTCACGAGAACCCCTCTGTAGCATGACGGGGTCTTCGATGTAGCCACACAGTAACTTTACTGCTGTCTCATCCTCATCAACCAATACAATTCGCTGCCATGTGTTGTGCGTTGTGCGCATTGAGCAATTCCCGTTTTCTATGCGTTTTGCACGGTGAGCAATTATGATAGTTACTTGCTTCTGTATTATTTAGCCCGGTGTGCACGTCGAATAAAATGTATTAAAAAAGCTTAGTGGAGAGTAGTATTGTTGGGAGTAATTTTTCTATTAGCATCAATATTGATCAAGGCAAAAAACCGTAGGGTTTTCTTGTTTTGCGCGGAGAGTAATTAACCTAATTTGATCCACATGATAAAATAATTGGGATTACGTGATTTTCGCTTTGGAATTACGCGGTTTGCGTGTTGAGTATAAATGTTGATTTCCGAGATCCATTGCATTAATGTAGGATCACAGACTTTTTATACTCTTCATTTTGATTGGTCCAATTCTCCTATAAATTGTGGACAATGAGCCCTCATCTTCTCACAACTTCCGATAGTTTCTTCTATCATCATCTTCTTTATTTTCCAACACAACCTCCGTATGGAAACAATAAGTTCTTATGCAGTTCATGCATGCTTGATATAGATACGGACGATAGCATTCATCCATTACTCCTTTCACGTAAAGGTAAATGGTTGATGTTGGGAACTTATGCAACGAAGGGCTATCGTCCATTTATAATCAAGCATGCACGACAATGCTAGGGGTGTTGCAATTGTGTTGTTAAGAAAATTTGTCCCAAAAAGCACTATGAAAAATGTGTACGATGATCATACCATATTCTTTTGTGGTGATATTGGCTATGCTGTCTCATATGTTTCAGGAAAGCTGCTGGGTGTTGTACCATGTAAGATTGTTATTCCCTCCTATTATGAATTATGGCTATGTATTTGTTTTGCGTGTCTTGCTATACACTCCATATCCATCTCCATCTCCTATTTACACTCCATCTCCTCCATCAAACCCTTCATCGTTTCACTATTCATCATCTTTGACGCATAGACACTCCATCCTATCCTTTCCGATCTTTAACACGCCCAAACATAACTTCTTATGCAACCCTATGTTGTTTTACATCGTCTCCGGTAACGGAGTTCCAATCGGTGTCTTTTTTCATGACTTCAGGTTACAACGACGACAACAATGACGGTAATAAGCAAAACGGTCTGCCGACTTTCTAATTCACGGCGTCTCCTACAAAGGACAAAGTGCCACATCAATGCACACATCTACACTGACAATCATCTTGAGCAGATCAGGGCAGAAATTTGGTAACTGCAATGTAGATGCTGAGCGCATTGCCCGTGTGGTACATCGCCACAGGGGAATCGGCATACCAGCCGTTGTGTTTGACACGGCTATATACTTGACTGCAGCTTACAACGATGTGACACTCATATCCAGCCGATGATGGCAGAAAATAGGCAGCGATGTTAATAAACACAACGAAGATGGGCGCCCGATGAACTCGCAGAAGTTGAAGGGGGAAGCACGCAGATCATACGCCACTTCATTGTAAACATCTACGAAGACAATCATATGTATCAGTTTGTAAGAGTAAAGGCATATGTATCAGTTTGGATTTTTATCTGTACGTACTTAAGTATATTAGAATGGGTGGGTCATTTTGGAAAGGTCACAGTTTGAATATGTATCAGCGTTAATTTAAAATTTTGCGTGCAGTTTTTGAATCAGATTGACTAGGTATTAGATTTATTATAAAATGTCTTCAGATTGAATTAGTATCGGTCTTAATCACAATTAAGTAAAGTTTCTAAGTGAAGTTTGACTGTTGGCATGTTTCGGAATCACAATTTTAGTATGATGAAAATTGGAATGTGAATGATTGACTGTTGGAACAAAAATTACAGCATCCAACAAATATGCTCAAAGCGCACAACGGGCAAAATTATCCAAACGGGGCGCGTTGCACAAATTCGTTATCGACGCAACTTTAGCTCAACGCGCACAACCAGCATAATTCTACTAGGTGTGCGCATTTAACAATTGTTCATAAACTACCTTATATGCTCAAAAAGCGAACACCTGGCTTTGCTTTTTGTGCGCTTTGAGCAATTTTGTTATGGCATAGAAAATTGCTAAATGCGCAGACTTGCTTCATTTGAGGTTTTGCACGTTAATGAGATTTGTATTCCAAACGGAATTGTCACCGAGCATAAAGGGCATAATTTTGCCCGTTGTGCACGTTGAGCTGTTTTTAGTGGCTATCAGTTTATCCCAACGGGCACAACTTAGGCAGGCATTAATCATTATTGAGCAGAACATCCGGTTGGTAGCAATCCGCTGTATATTCACGATCACTGCTTTGTATATTCACCAGCACTGCTCTGTAGACTCGAGGGGTCTCTTAGGTAGACCAAAGGTCCCAATATATCGTCGTTGTGCGCTTTAAGAAATTATGTTAACCATTAAAAATTTGCACGGTACGTGCAGCAATTAATGTGGAGATATCAGCAAATAAAATTAAGTGGGCGAGTAGGAGTTTTGTTTCGCACTAACAAAATTGCTCACAGTGCACAACCGGTCAAAATTATTTATTCTGATCGCGGTGAATGGTGAGCAATGGTAGGACCAAAAAGGTGCTCTCTCTCAAGTGCAAGAGTCCGTACAAGTAATATAATCTGGGAGTCCAGATGTCGAATCCTCAGGAGGAAATCTGTTGCAACCACAGCTCAAATCAAATAGAAATCCGTCAAAAAGAAACTAACCACTTCAATATTGATGACGATGATAGTGATGTGAACACGCGAACAATATGAACAAGGAAAATCGTGTAAGAAAATATCTATAAACAATATGCACATGGTATGGGTTCGTTAGGATCAATGATTCGTATTAATTTGGTTGGCAAGTATAACGCAATGAATTCTCCTTTTGGGAGCAATTCACCGGAAAATACCAAAGGAAATTCGTGTCTAAAAATATCTATAAAAAGTATGCACATGGTATGGGTTCGTTAGGATCAATGATTCGTATTACTTTGGTTGACAAGTATAACGCAATGAATTCTCCTTTTGGGAGCAATTCACCAGAAAATACCCTTTTGGGGGTTCAAGCACAATATTCAATAAGATCGTCGCTAAAGTTATAATACGATATGAAACTCTCTTTTGGAGAGATCAAAACTACGATATGAAACTCCCTTTTGGGGAGATCAAAACTCACCCTTTTGGGGCGATCATCAACTCAATCACTTCTTTTGGAAGATGGAAAAGACGATTTACGAACAAAGATTACAACTTTAACGACGTTTAACGGTTTAGCACAAGGATTATTCAACCAAACGAACATAAATAATATCCCCTAACTACGCCATACAATGCACAATAACAATTTAGCTACTCATGGTGCAAGAATAAACAAGTTTCATAGCAAAATACATCAATCCAATAGCAAAATACAATAGAAAAGCTCCAAATACGAGGTTTAAGTTAAGAAATTCATTACCAAATATCCTTGAAAAGACACCAAAACTCTCTGGAAATAATAAAATAGCCTCTGGAATTTTACAGAATTTTGTGGTGGCGAAATACGGCTCCTAGAGCCTCCAATACGCTCAAAATACGCCAAAATCTGCTTGTATATGCCCAAAAACCCTAGAAATACCTTATATAGGCTCATTGCGGGTTTATACGTTGCTATCAGGTTTAGAATTCGCATCCGCTTCACTCAAAACCCTACCCATCAGCCGCTGAACGATGTGGGCCGTCCGATCGGATTTCAAAATGTGGGATTTAACGTAGCGTCAACACGTGTCCAACTTAACGGGTTTCCTCGCACCCGCGCCCTTTTACATCTTTGATTACGATTCAGAGTAGATCTGGACCATTGGATACGGATCCAAGCGATGTGGAGAGGCCACGTCACCGCTTTCAAATTCGAATTCGAATCGAATTCGTAATTGCTGTCAACCGTTCGATCGAAAATCGACCGTCCAGAGAATGCCACGTCGCGATAACGAGAGTCACTTCGAGTTCAAATTGCGAGGAAGTTTTGCACCATCCGATCGCCAATCGACCGCCCACGCGCTGCCACGTGGCCCCCTCTCCGTAGCGATCTGCGTTCGTTGCGTTTCGAGCGGGCGAAATGTCGGCCGTTCGATCGAAATCAAACGGCTGAAGGATTTTCACTTCGCCCGCTGCTGTGAGACGTTGGATACAGAGGCAGTGCACGGATGGCCGACATGTGACCCTCCGGATCTCGATCCGCTTCTCACATTCCGCTTTGATGAAGACCGTTAGATCAAGATCCAACAGCGATAAATAAGCCACGTCGCCATGTATTCAGCCTTCGCAGCCGACCGTCGAATTAACATCGGACGGTCCTTATTCTTCCACGTGGCTGCCAATAACTGTATGCTGACCGTATTTCGTATTTCAAGTGTATTTGTTCTGTATTTCTTTCTTTTTATTGGTATTCTGCATTCAAAAATACACAGTAATTAGCACAGATCTCAGAAAAATACAAATAAATAGTCGTTGGACTCGTGAGATCGAGACCAAGCTAGGAAAAATATAAAAAGTGCAGAAATGCGTCTTTAAATGCTGTTATGTGCTCAAATAGTGTGTTTTCTCTAATAAATAAATGTGTAGAAAATACGTATGAATTAGAGAACAATGTAGCATCACATGAGCACAAAGTAGGGCTAAATGGGGGGTTAAATATGTAATATTGAACCCGAATCACACCCCCCAACTAGCGATTTGCTAGTCTCTAGAAAAAAGAGCGATTAATACGGATGATAAAACAATAAATTCTATCAATTGCTTATGGCATGGCTCAATAATACGCATTCCAACCTGATCTTGACCATCAATATACACATCCATGAACAAAATCAATCACATGATATTTTCTCTAATTTAGTATGAATAAATAACATGCAAGCATCGTTTTGCGCAAGCGAAAGTATAACACGTCGTTATATACTAGTTTTCTTGTTTCCAAGGAATTGGCCTATCAAAATAATCATTCAAGACATGGGTATTGAAGGTGCTTAGTATATTCACCATTCTTTTCTTTTATTAGTTCTGCGTAACGCGCATCAAGCAACATTCGCAGAAAAAAGTATAACTTGGATCGCTCCATCAAATGAGTGAGGTTCCGGTCAATGGCTCCCAAATCAGACGATAATAGGGCATTAGGCCAAGAAGGACCCCTCGGACTGTACTACTCGAGCCAACCAAGTTATTTATTAGTGACATACTTCTTCATTTTCTTCATGCATTTTTTCATTCTTTCTTTTTCTTTTTGTAAGCAACTCAATACCCATCAATATGAATATAAACATTAGTACCAATGGCCAAATTCCTCTTCAACTTGAAGACTTTTCTTAATAAATCGTGTATACTTAAGCTTTTTCATCACATTAGCATGCATGAAATAAATTCAAACTATTTCGAGATATTAATCAAGGAAATTAAAAATTTTCATGAATAGCATATTAACGGTAATTCCATGAAGGAAAAATAATTTAATCAAGCCATAAACAAACTTTAGAACTCAATTAATGCGTAATCATCCGTATTTGAGGCATATGAAGGAGTTTTAAAATGATGAGATTTGGTGATTTATTCTTATCTTAACCTTATTTTTGAAAAAAAATCTTAAGGTCTCATACACACCCCCTAACTAAAGATGGACATTGTCCTCAATGTCAAAAGGGGTACGAGTTTATTCAAGCAAGCAACCTAGAAAGCATATAAAAACTACACTACTGGAAAGAACACACAGTGATCAAATGGCGGATCCCGAATCTTTAATTGTGGAGGAAGTTGTTCAATTTGTTCCTTGCGCTCCTCGGCGATTATTTTTCCTCCAAAAGCTAAATTGGACTCCAGCAACGTAACTCCAAGCATCTCTATAAGCTGTTTACCAATGTCCTGTGAGAGATGAGTTATGTCAGTCCAAATTAATTTAAAGTTCCTTTCAACAAAAATGTTCCAAATGTAGTCATCAAAATAAGTGAAAGAAATTAAAGCAAGTTGACGACTACTCCCTGAAAGATATGCACTACTCTCTGTACGATGCTCGATCAATGGGGAGAGGGGTAAATGATTTTGGGACAAAACTGGAGGAGGGCATGGTTCTGACTCCATGGCGATAATCTCAAAACCCTTGTCCCTAGCTGTCTCCTCCTCTCGTTCATCCAAGATTCCTAGCTCGTCCTCTCTTTTGCACACACTTTCTGCCATGTGGATATTTTTATTCATGTCCTCAACGTGACATGGCTTGCTCGATTTTCCTGCAATAGAAGATAAATTCGCATTAGATTCTTTAAGTTGAATATCAAAAGAATTATTTTCTTCTAAGCAAGCGGCAATCAAATTAAGATCTTCAATGGATTTCTGAATCTGCCGACTCCGAGCAAGGAAATTCTCTTGGAATTGAAGGGATGTGGCCTCCTGTGTCTGAATAATTAGGTAAGCTTCCTCTTTCAAGGATTGCAAATGTACGTCTACGCTTTGCTCTTCTTGATCAAGGCACGAAGGCTCCGTTGAATCGTACTTTGAAGTCTCTTCCATGGTTTCTTCATTTTCTTGCAGAGACTCCATGTAATGGTTTCTTCATTTTCTTGCAGAGACTCCATGTATTCCCACGCCTCTGTCGGCGTCATGCCTCCCAATAATTCCTGCAGCTATGGTCGTAGTCCATCTAGGAAGGACACCATAAGCTCTTCATTTGTGTACCCATGCTGCGGGTAGCTCGATACTATGTTTGTGAACCTCCTCCAGGCCTGAAAGAAAGTTTCACAATCAGTTTGATTAAAATTTATGATCTTGAGCTTTTCCATCCTATGTTTGTGTGCATTGGCATACCGTGCATCATACAGATTGTTTGTGCAATATAAATTCATATAATCCATTTTTAAAAAAACAAATGTTTATGTACAAAAAAATAAACAAAAATTTATATACATAAAAGTGGAAAGATCTCACCGAAGGTCCTCTAAATGAAATAAACCGTAGTCACAAACCATTCCTCCCCGACAACGGCGCCAAAAACTTGGTGGGACCGAAAAGGTGCCCTCTCTCAAGTGCAAGAGTCCGTACAAGTAATATAATCTGGGAGTCCAGATATCGAATCCTCAGGAGTAAATCTGTTGCAACCACAGCTCAAATCAAATAGAAATCCGTCGAAAAGAAACTAACCACTTCAATAATGATGACGATGATAGTGATGTGAACACGTGAACAATATGAACAAGGAAAATCGTGTAAGAAAATATCTATAAACAATATGCACATGGTATGGTTCGTTAGGATCAATGATTCGTATTAATTTGGTTGACAAGTATAACACAATGAATTCTCCTTTTGGGAGCAATTCACCGGAAAATACCAAAGGAAATTCGTGTCTGAAAATATCTATAAAAAGTATGCACATGGTATGGGTTCGTTAGGATCAATGATTCGTATTACTTTGGTTGACAAGTATAACGCAATGAATTCTCCTTTTGGGAGCAATTCACCGAAAAATACCCTTTTGGGGGTTCAAGCACAATATTCAATAAGATCGTCGCTAAAGTTATAATACGATATGAAACTCTCTTTTGGAGAGATCAAAACTACGATATGAAACTCCCTTTTGGGGAGATCAAAACTCACCTTTTGGGGCGATCATCAACTCAATCACTTCTTTTGGAAGATGAAAAAGACGATTTACGAACAAAGATTACAACTTTAACGACGTTTAACGGTTTAGCACAAGGATTATTCAACCAAACGAACACAAATAATATCCCCTAACTACGCCATACCATGCACAATAACAATTTAGCTACTCATGGTGCAAGAATAAACAAGTTTCATAGCAAAATACATCAATCCAATAGAAAAATACAATAGAAAAGCTCCAAATACGAGGTTTAAGTTAAGAAATTTATCACCAAATATCCTTGAAAAGACACCAAAACTCTCTGGAAATAATAAAATAGCCTCTGGAATTTTACAGAATTTTGTGGTGGCGAAATACGGCTCCTAGAGCCTCCAATACGCTCAAAATACGCCAAAATCTGCTTGTATATGCCCAAAACCCCTAGAAATACCTTATATAGGCTCATTACGGGTTTATACGTTGCTATCGGGTTTAGAATTCGCATCCTCTTCACTCAAAACCCTACCCATCAGCCGCTGAACGATGTGGGCCGTCCGATCGGATTTCAAAATGCGGGATTTAACGTAGCGTCGACTCGTGTCCAACTTAACGGGTTTCCTCGTACCCGCGCCCGCTTACATCTTCGATTACTATTCGGAGTAGATCTGGACCGTTGGATATGGATCCAAGTGATGTGGATAGGCCATGGCGCCGCTTTCCAATTCGAATTCGAATCGAATTCGTAATTGCTGTCAACCGTTCGATCGAAAATCGACCGTCCAGAGAATGCCACGTCGCGATAACGAGAGTCGCTTCGAGTTCAAATTACGGGGAAGTTTTGCACCGTCCGATCGCTAATCGACCGCCCACACGCTGCCACGTGGCCCCCTCTCTGCTGTGATCTGCGTTCGTTGCGTTTCGAGCGGGCGAAATGTCGGCCATTCGATCGAAATCAAACGGCTGAAGGATTTTCGCTTCGCCCGCTGCTGTGAGACGTTGGATACGGCGGGAGTGCGCAGATGGCCGACACGTGGCCCTCTGGATCTCGATCCGCTTCTCACATTCCGCTTTGATGAAGACCGTTGGATCAAGATCCAACGGCGATAAATAAGCCACGTCGCCATGTATTCAGCCTTCGCAGCCGACCGTCGGATTAACATCGGACGGTCCTTATTCTTCCACGGGGCCGCCAATTACTGTGCGCTGACCGTATTTCATATTTCAAGTGTATTTGTTCTGTATTTCTTCATTTTATTGGTATTCTGCATTCAAAAATACACAGTAATTAGCACAGATCTCAGAAAAATACAAATAAATAGTCGTTGGACTCGTGAGATCGAGACCAAGCTAGGAAAAATATAAAAAGTGCAGAAATGCGTCGTTAAATGCTGTTATGTGCTCAAATAGTGTGTTTTCTCTAATAAATAAATGTGTAGAAAATACGTATGAATTAGAGAACAATGTAGCATCACATGAGCACAAATTAGGGCTAAATAGGGGGTTAAATATGTAATATTGAACCCGAATCTAGCAATTGTAGTAACCACTAACAAATTGTCTAATAAAGGCGCTCAACAGGCAAAACTTATCAATGGGAGTTTGTGGTAAGCAATGTTGTCAGACAATAACATATATGATACAATAACCCTATTCTAACTTGGACTATTTGACACACTAACAATGATACATTCTCATCGCATAACAATTTGGAACAAAGGTTGATGTTATTAAAAAATACTCAGAGCGCAAAACCGGCACTAATATTGCCAGTTTTACGTGTTGAGCAATTTTGTAGGTAAAGACATAATTACTCAAAGCACAAAACGGGCAATCTTACTACAGTGTTGCGCTCAGTGTAATTGGTATGATACACAACATCAATCCATACCGATGATGGCATTTGCACATTTCGGAAGCCATGATAAAATTTCATGCTACAAAGTGGTTAATTTGAATAAAAAAACTTATTACATTGATCAAACGTTTTATCTTACAAATACTAAATAGCATCAGCGGTAGTAATATCCGTACCTTCTACCAGCGTACCGAATAACTGCATCCTCTGCTCATAACCAGCCGGCCATCCTTTGGCCATAGCGTCATGCTTTCTTGTCCACACAAGTGAAGTCGGAGGGACGGCACCAGTTGGGTCAAGTTTAACGGAAACAAAGTGATTATTGTTCACATGACCCAACGTTATGTGGCGTCTGTAGGCTCGGTGTACTGGAGGAGTTCTCAATGGAAAAAATGTCACACACATCTTAGGTACAAGCAAATGTACTACACAGTTGTAGCATGAGGCAATTGTAGGAGGATATATGCCCATAAGGCAATTTATCCTATGTATACGTCTTGTTCATACTGTATATGGTACCTATTATCCTAAGTATAAAATCGTTCGTATTAATATACTTAGATAATATCCATAGACTTATAGTTAGGTCCTTGCGTATCTAGATAAGATCTCGATTATGAGTAAGTAAGCGACCGAACAGAAACGTAAGTCTTAAACGGTTCGTGGTCTTAGATGTGTTGAGAACTGGATATCATCACATCGGATAGACCACTGTGTCTTAATCTTACCTCAGGGTAATGATGATCTCATAGTCATTCGACTTGGCGAAGTCGGAGACGAGACACATGTGCTCATTGGAGAATGAGTTCACTGAATGACCAACTAAGAGTTATTAAATGGTTAACTTTAACTAAACTGTCTTTAATAACTCTAGGGTGATGATAGGTAAGCTGGTCCTTAAGACCTGAAGTCATTTGTACAAACCTGTGAGTGAACGGTGTAGCTTAGACCTATGATCTAGCTTCGAGGCTAGGCCTGCTGAAAGATCTTAGGTTGAATTGCACCTGAAGCTCTCGAGGTGAGTAGATGACTAAGATGGGATTCGTCATTCCGTTAAAAGGAAGTTAGTGTTACAGGCTCAGTACGGTCTTTGTGTTAATCCTCGGCCGGGGTACGTTGTAAGAAGTACAACGTGAATACAACAAAGACCGCAGTATACTGAGCAATGTTATCTAATAGGGTTGACAGTAAACTGTACCCTAAGTCAACAGGAACACAGTCTTGACGAAGGGACTATAGCTAACGGAGTTTATCACTGACACAGCCAATGTAAACCCAATGATGCTTTTGTCAAAGGGTGGATCACGTTATGATGATTCTGAAACAGGGACGACAGCTACTGCTCGTGGTGATCGTCGTCTAAGGGTTCCGAGCCCCAACCTGTAGTGAGGTCAGGCTGTAGGGTCTCACACCGCGTAGCGTTCGTGTCTTAGTAATAGGAAGATTAATTAAAAGAGAACCATTTGATGATATTGAATAGTTAATATTCACAAGTCTAGTTGTGAAAATTAGTCGTAATCGCAATAGGGACAATGTTGCATTTGATGCAACCAAAGATTAAACGTGTCATAAATTGGTTACGACAAATTTAGTAGGAAAAAATATAGTGGAAAGGGTTACTTGGATGACGGGATCGTCCCGGTCTAAGCACAGGTTCAAACCGCGTCCAAATCGGAGCTCAAATGAGCCCAGAAACTCGAAAACAGTTCAAGGCAAGGTGGGTTAGACCCACTGGTCTAACAAGCCCATCAGCAAGGGAAAAACGGGCACAGCCCGCTGTAGGAGAGGGCTTACGCCCACTGCAGCAGCGGGCCAGCGACCGCCGCTGCCAGCGGGCGGGCGGCCCGCCCTCACTGCCTTGGGCGGGCGCGACCGCTAAGCTTAGCGGGCGCGCCCGCAACTTAAGTTAATTTTAGAGGTTTTGAAACCCCAAATGACGGCTACGAAAAGTTGATTTTTGCCCGACTTTGGGCAATTGTTTGAGGGGTCAAACAAAGTCAAAATTCGTCGCCGTTGGTTCCTACACGTTCACCATTCGAAGCCCTTCGGATTGATAGCTTGTTTGGTGTCTAAAGTTTAATGAGCGAAGAGAATTAATTAGTTGAAGTTTGCTTTTATAAAAAGCTCACTAACTTCAAATTAATCTAAATTAGCTTAATTGAATTTTCTTCGATTTAACTATTGTCCCACATTGCTCGTAACGAAATAAGGAGTGTCGGCTCCCTATATAAATAGGGGTGCACTCCTTTCGTTGAAAGATGTACCAAGTCCTCGATCGAGTAGCTCCAGATTTTTAGAGCAAGCTTGATCGACGACTAAACTATTCTCTCTCTCTCTTCTTCCTATTCTCCGGAGTAGTCCTAGCAAGACTACAAAGGGTGTTTGGATTCGGATCCAGACATCTAAGACGCGGGTTCTTCTCAAGTGAAACTTTCTACCGCGTGTGATCAGCTTGGAGGCGAAAGTCGGTTCGGACGGATCGGTTCGAGGGTGCGAGGCGGCTCAGGCGGATCGAGTCAAGGCGGCTCGACTACGAGGAGCATCAGAAGACGGTGTGGTACATCTTGCCTGCCCCAGGGCCAAGATTCTGGGTATGTGGTTAAGTAATTTTAGTGTAGATTTAATTTTGTCGCTTTAGTATAGATCTTTCTTGGGGTGATCAGATCCACCCCAAGTTAGCAAGATCAGGCTAGGTTCTGGCTCCCTTAGAGCCTAGCTAAACAATTTAGCTAGCTTAAAGTTTTGTTTTTGTTTTTCCGCTGCGTTTTAAGCCCCTGTGTTCCGTCCGACTTAGAACGGACACAGACCTGAGCTCTGAGGGTCCGCCAAAACCCCAACAGTGGTATCAGAGCCATGGTTATGCTATAGATCTATTGTAGCGACATTTTTAAATCTTTAAATTGCTTAATTTTAACATTCGAACTATTTTAGCTTTATGTTAAAATTAGTTTAAAATTGTTTTGTGTTTTAAAAATTGTTTTTGCAACACGAATTTTTTTTGGGACGATTTAATTTTATGCGATAAATCTTAAATTGGTCTCCAAGGTTTAAATGCTTTATAAAATTTTTTTTGAGATAAAATAATTTTTCCGAGCATTTGAAAGTTTTAAAGTTTATGTAACCTTAAGGATATATTTTATTTTTGAAATTTAAATTTTCTTAAGTTACATAAAGATTAGAAATTGTAAAACTTTATTTGAAAGCTTTTAAAACAATTTCTAATGATTTTAAAAGTGTTTTAAAATTGCTTTAATAGAAATATTTTATTTTCATAAGATGAAATGATAAATTAGTTTCTTTTAAATTACATACAGATTTAAGATTATTTATGCGATATTTTAATCTTAGAAATGTTTGATTAAAATTTTAAAGCCTAGGTTTTAAAATTATTTGATAATTTTATGAAACCTAGTTTTATGTGATAAAATGTTTTGAAGCTTTAAATTTTTTGATCTTCGAATTTAATTGTTTAATTTTAAATTTGCGTGTTTCTATTATGTACATAATTTTAACTTGCAAATTCTCATTGTATGTCACTGAATGAAACTTTTATTTATGCAGATAACTTAGTTGTTTCATTTTCTTTTAATAGACATGATGAATAATGTATTCATGAACCTTTAGGTTAGCCATTAAATGTTTAAAATTTTATGAGATGAAATTTTAATAAACTAGTGACATGCTATGTTTGATAAACAAAACAACATCAAAATCTAATACCAGATTAGGGTAGTCCCTTTGATTGTCAATCATTTCAATAAATTGTTTAATTGATGATTTTCATAAAAGACTATTTTTGAAATATGTTGTCAATTATTTTATAAAATCCTAATTAGATTGGGGTAGCACGTTGAACGAATGAACCTTATAGTTGATAAGGACTTAATAAAAATTGTTCATCCAATCCATAAAATTTCAAATTTTAGGATCCACTAGTTGATAAGGATTAACTAGTTCTTTTAATTAAAAGCCATTTAGCTGTTTGGACGAACATAGAATTGATGAAAACTCCTTCAATGGATCATGATGACGGTCAATGTGCTTGGCTAAGTTTGCTGGACCAACCTAGCTAGTCTGGGTACCAAGTGGTCCTGGCTTAGTCAATTCCCTGGTCGCATCCACTGGACCGCAAGGAGTCTATTCATAACTGTGTAAGTCCATCGACTATACCTAAGGCAAACACGATAATAATCTTGTTCAAGATAAATCGTAGCCCTCCTTGTTTTAGGAGTTGGCAACTGTAAGAAACGTGTTACGGTTGTTGAGCTACACTCAAGCCGTGACATGTCGATCTTATAGAAACCGATTTCTTGATTGACATCTTGACCTGACTAAAACCGTTGTCTCATCCTTCGAGCACCGACATAAGTCTAACCAAGAATGTAGGCTAAGTCCTGACCCAAATCGACGTGTCATGCATACACCGAGCGGCGGGGCAAGTCAGGCTAGACACGAAAACAAGGGTCCGACTAGGTTAGCCATTGTGATCCGGATGAGCACACTCATGATCACAAATGACTAGGGGTAAAATCGATGGGGAATCATATTTAATATGATTGACGACGAGTTCGTCTACCGACTGTAGAGTCGGACAACTTGTTGAGACACACTCAAGGTTGTCAGACTCAGGGTAATCGGATCCCTCTCTCACAAATGTTATTATATAATAAATTGTTTATTATTATGGCTTTAATAAATTTAGTGGGAGAATATAGTTTTATTAAAAAACCATTAAAACTATACAACGAACATGTACTGGCTAAAGTATCTATAAAATGCAGAATGGATTCGGGTCTTAGATATATGGTAGAGAAGAACGTGCTCGATGGAACGAACTACAAAGACTGGCTTAGGAACATTAAGTTGGTCCTTTCCCTAGCAGGGATTGGATACGTACTGTTCGAGGATGCTCCGGAGAAGCCCGATGAAGATTCGACCTTCGAGGAAAAAGAAGCATATAAGCTATACCAGAGGGATGCAAGAAGGCCATGTGCCTTACTCTGGCTTCGAGGAGTAACGAACTACAGAGGAAGCATGAACATATGGATGTTCAAAGTATGCTTCTGAATGCACAAGAGTTATACGGTAAGCGGTCTAGAGCTGCCAAGTTCGAAGCCACTAGCAACCTCTGGGGAACAAAAATGGAGACAGGGCCCATACAAGATCATGTTATCAAGATGATCGGGTACGTAGAGGACGCCACCCAGTTAGGATTTGTCCTGGACAATGAGATGTCCGTGGACATTATCCTTAAGTCTTTAACTCCTGAAATTAAGCCTTTCATCACTGGTTTTATAATGACCAGTCTTGAAACGGATCTTCCTGGTCTCTTCAATATGCTTAGGCAGTTTGAGGAGATCGAGAAGAAGCCGACTGCATTGGTTGTTGGCTCTGCTTCTTCCGACCAGCCAAAAGGAAAGGGTAAGAAGAGGCAGGTCCCGCAACCTACGAAGGCGAAGAAAGGGAAGAAAAAGACCAAAGGGGCCCCGTCAAAATCTGAGTGCTTCCATTGCCATAAGATTGGCCACTGGAAGAGGAACAGTAAGATCTATCTTGCAGAGAAGAAGAAGGGGCATACTGATGCCTCCACCTCAGGTACAAATTAAATTCAATAAAACGTAATTATTTCCAATCATATAGTACGAGATACTAAAGACATCTGTGTAATGTATACATGTGGCTGATATGAAGCGAAAATTGGAAGAAGTTCGGAGGACGGTCGGTAATCTGAGCAATCGTTGCTGCTGGGGCCGTTCAAAGACTTCGAGAGACATGATCAAGATGGAGCTGATACTTAATTTTAGTTGAATAAAATGTATCATTCCTCCAAGTGAAAACAATGATTGAGTGTTCAACACTCAAAGTTTATTTGATAAACATATTACGGTTCATCTTTATGAATCCGTTGTTTTTAATGACTGTCTCAGAAATTGTGTTTTCTGTTGGAATTAAAATTTGATTGAGATTGGCTTAAATTTTCTGTGATTGTGGCTTTCTGAGATGGTTGCGAAAATTCTCAAATTATGATGCGAAGCTTCGGGAAATGTTGTTTTGGAGCTGACTTAATGTTATAGTCAATCGGTAGTTAAGTATAGGTTCCAGGGGCGTATAAATTGTGTGTGAACACAATTATACGCATATTAAGATTAATTCTTAATAAATTGCATTTAGTTATTAAAGATTTAATATTAAATGTGCTTAATGAAAAAGTACATTGTAGGACGTTTGATTAAGCGAGTCAATGTCAAGATTCCTTAAACCGATCTGACTTGACTCATTCGTCAAACCGAACCTGACACTAGTACATTCCATCTAAAGCACTTACCATATGGTTATGTCTTTATATATAAATCTAAATATGGTTTAGATATGATATTGAAGCACTTAGCCAGGTAATTCTTAAAGTCAGTGGGAGCCAGCTCGTATACTTAGTTCTGGTCTTTCGGACTAAGTAAAAAGGATTTCCACCTTAAATGAATCATCTATATAAAACATTGAATCAAAATCGTTTTGATTTAATCGTATATATAGAGACTTAGGGTGTCAGGAATGTACTCGACATATTGACACAAGAAAAGTGGAATGAGCTGAGACTGACTTATAGAAATGTTAGACCCTACATCTAGATTGTATAAGCTAATTGTTAGCTATACAAAGAAGGAAAAATTGATTCAAATCATTTTTAAAAGGATCAACCTTGTGTGATCAGTAGATGTATAATAATCCATTAAAATACATTATAGATACTTGTTAGTAAATCCACTCTTAGGTTTGTTATATAAATGTCCAAGTGACTGATATGCTATAACGGTATGAGATACCGAGATAAATAGCCTAAGTGCAAGTGGGAGATGTAGGAGGATATGTGCCCATAAGGCAATTTATCCTATGCATACGTCTTGTTCATACTGTATATGGTACCTATTATCCTAAGTATAAAATCATTCGTATTAATATACTTAGATAATATCCATAGACTTATAGTTAGGTCCTTACGTATCTAGATAAGATCTCGATTATGAGTAAGTAAGCGACCGAACGGAAACATAAGTCTTAAACGGTTCGTGGTCTTAGATGTGTTGAGAACTGGATATCATCACATCGGATAGACCACTATGTCTTAGTCTTACCTCAGGGTAATGATGATCTCATAGTCATTCGACTTGGCAAAGTCGGAGACGAGACACAGGTGCTCATTAGAGAATGAGTTCACTAAACGACCAACTAAGAGTTATTAAATGGTTAACTTTAACTAAACTGTCTTTAATAACTCTAGGGTGATGATAGGTAAGTTGGTCCTTAAGACCTGTAGTCATTTGTACAAACCTGTGAGTGAACGGTGTAGCTTAGACCTATGATCTAGCTTCGAGGCTAGGCCTGCTGAAAGATCTTAGGTTGAATTGCACCTGAAGCTCTCGAGGTGAGTAGATGACTAAGATGGGATTCGTCACTTCCGTTAAAAGGAAGTTAGTGTTACAGGCTCAGTACGGTCTTTGTGTTAATCCTCGGCCGGGGTACGTTGTAAGAAGTACAACGTGAATACAACAAAGACCGCAGTATACTGAGCAATGTTATCTAATAGGGTTGACAGTAAACTGTACCCTAAGTCAACAGGAACACAGTCTTGACGAAGGGACTATAGCTAACGGAGTTCATCACTGACACAGCCAATGTAAATCCAATGATGCTTTTGTCAAAGGGTCGATCACGTTATGATGATTCTGAAACAGGGACGACAGCTACTGCTCGTGGTGATCGTCGTCTAAGGGTTCCGAGCCCCAACCTGTAGTGAGGTCAGGCTGTAGGGTCTCACACCGCGTAGCGTTCGTGTCTTAGTAATAGGAAGATTAATTAAAAGAGAATCATTTGATGATATTGAATAGTTAATATTCACAAGGCTAGTTGTGAAAATTAGTCGTAATAGCAATAGGGACAATGTTGCATTTGATGCAACCAAAGATTAAACGTGTCGTAAATTTGTTATGACAAATTTAGTAGGAACAAATTTATTGGAAAGGGTTACCTGGATGACGGGATCGTCCCGGTTTAAGCACAGGTTCAAACCGCGTCCAAATTGGAGCTCAAACGAGCCCAGAAACGCGAAAACAGTTCGAGGCAAGGTGGGTTAGACCCACTGGGCTAACAAGCCCATCAGCAAGGGCAAAACGGGCTTAGCCCGCTGCAGCAGCGGGCTCGCCCGTTGACTGCAGCGGGGGGCTCGCCCTCCCTGCCTTGGGCGGGAGTGCCCGCTAAGCTTAGAGGGCACGACTGCAACTTAAGTTAATTTTAGTGTTTTTGAAAACCCAAATGACGGCTACGAAATGTTGATTTTTTCCCGACTTTGGGCAATTGTTTGAGGGGTCAAACGAAGTCGAAATTCGTCGCCGTTGGTTCCTACGCATTCACCATTCGAAGCCCTTCAGATTGATAGCTTGTTTGGTGTCTAAAGTTTAATGAACGAAGAGAATTAATTAGTTGAAGTTTGCTTTTATGAAAAGCTCACTAACTTCAAATTAAGCTAAATTAGCTTAATTGAATTTTCTTCGATTTAACTATTGTCCCACATTGCTCGCAACTAAAGAAGGAGTGCCGGCTCCCTATATAAATAGGGGTGCACTCCCTTCGTTGAAAGATGCACCAAGTCCTCGATCGAGTAGCTCCAGATTTTTAGAGCAAGCTCGATCGGCGACTAAACTATTCTCTGTCTCTCTTCTTCCTATTCTTCGGAGTAGTCCTAGCAAGACTACAAAGGGGGTTTGGATTCGGATCCAGACGTTTAAGACGCGGGTTCTTCTCAAGTGAAACTTTCTACCGCGTGTGATCGGCTTGGAGGCGAAAGTCGGTTTGGGAGGATCGTTTCGAGGGTGCGAGGCGGCTCAGGCGGATCGAGTCAAGGCGGCTCGACTACGAGGAGCATCAGAAGATGGTGCGGTACATCTTGCTTGCTCCAGGGCCAAGATTCTGGGTATGTGGTTAAGTAATTTTAGTGTATATTTAATTTTGTCACTTTAGTATAGATATTTCTTGGGGTGGTCCGATCCACCCCAAGTTAGTAAGATCTGGCTAGGTTCTGGCTCCCTTAAAGCCTAGCTAACCAGTTTAGCTAGCTTAAAAGTTTTGTTTTTGTTTTTCCGCTGTGTTTTAAGCCCCTGTGGTCCGTCCGACTTAAGATGGACACAGACCCGAGCTCTGAGGGTCCGCCAAAACCCCAACAGCAATGACATGTGCCATGTCTGGCACATGCATCCATTTATCCTGTCCTGCACGTGCATGAGTAATAAGATAGTTCACTGCCTCCAAATTATCATTATATGCAGCCTCACCCATAACACGCCTGTACAAGACGATGTATGTCCGCTTCTCACGGAGCAATTCAGTTCTGACACGCAGCCATTCGGATTGATGAAAGACCAACTGAACTGCCACAGCCATGTACCCACAATTGCCATCTGCATCCACGTCTACGACGTCCACTATGAGGGTTTGTAGACAGGCAGGAAAATCCAAATAATATGGTATGAGGTATTTTTAGGCAAATCATCATCATAATCATCATGGAGAAGAGAAGGTTTCGGCTTCTTTATTTGAAGTTTCGCACGCCTACTACTTTCCGTCACAGGCTTCCTCTTCAATTTAGGCTTTTCCTTCGCCACCGCCTTATGCTCCGCAATCGAATGCAACAGTGGAGCCTTAACATGCTTCCTTGTCACTGTAGGCTTCTCCGTCTCATCTGAAAGCTGCTCAGAAATCACATTAACCAGTGGAGAAATTTTTTTAAGCATGACATTCATCTCCTCGTGCTTATCAAAATACGTGGCCAGAGCCGTCTCCTCCTCCCTCCCAGCAGTCTGAGCATCCACATTATGATCCACCGTCTCCACCATCGCCCCCAACTCCAACGTAAGCTCCGCTTGCATCAACCCAGCATCCACTATCTTCTCATCCTCCACATCCTCCACAGTCGCCTTATCCACCTTCGGCTCCTCATTCACCCCAGCTGCATTCTCCCCCTCATCCATCTCAGTAGTCTAGTCATCCACATTACGTTCCACCGTCCCCACCGTATCCACCAACTTCCCAGTATGCTCCTCAGAAATCAAATCAGTAGCCACTTCCTTATCATCCTCCTCCCCATTCTCCTTCTCCTCATACACCTTCGGCTCCACAGTCTCAACCACTGCATTATCCTCCACAACCTCCTCAGCATTCTGCACCTCTACGTTAAGGGAAACCGTCTCCTCCGTCTCCACCAACTCCCCAATAAGATAATCCTCTACAGTCAACTCAGCAGCCACTGCATTCTCAGCCCCATCCTCCCCATAAACATCATGCACCCTCGGCTCCACATTCTCCTCCGCTGTATTAACCTCATCCTCCTCCGCAGCATTCTGCTCCTACCCACTAAGAGCCAACTTCTCAGCAGCTTGCTCCATCACATTACGATCCACCTCATCATCCTCCCAATAAGCAGCCAATGTAGTCGCCTCCTCAGCCTCATCCAACTTCTCCTCATCTCCCTTCTGCTCCTCCTCAATATTATCCACATGCATCACAAGCTCATCACCCATAATTCTACACGGTGATGCTAACTCCTTCAACTTGTTTACAATATCCACACTCTGTCTCCTTAGTAATGGGGTACGTGCATTATAAATTGATTTGATTGGTGTTTCCTTGAAGGATTTAGTTTCCTTCAGGCCTTTCAAAATTGCTGACGGCGGCACCTTTCTATTTGCCAAGTCTCGCAATGCTTCCACCTCTTTTCCCTGCAACATTCCGTCATCGGAATAGCCATCGACATAATTAGCAGCTTGATGGTTGTGCCTGCCATCAATGACAGTTAAACTCCACTCACCGCCATCCCCACCTCATTACCACACAATTTGAACGGGCGTCCACACTTGTTGGTTCTAACTGGCCGGTTGCTCTTTCGTACTGGTCGGTGTCCCCTGTAGTTCCCGCTTCTTGCACATGCATAGTAGGCAGCAGGAGTCCTATTGGACGATTTACTCATACTCGACGCACTGGTAACAATCACATGCCCCTGTTGTCGTCTGACGCTCTTTATCCACTGAAAGAGCTCGTCTCTACTTTTAAAAAGTTGCATCGTTGTAAATTCGGCTGTATAATCCATATACACCTGTATCAAACAATTCATACAACTAATTGGACCGGGAACCAAACATTAGTTTCATTATTACCGTAAAGATAAATCAATATTACCTCGGAATTTTTTAGCATCTCCATCAATGTCAACTGTATCTGCAGGCAAGTAAAAACCAAAAATTTCTCCTTCTATTTCTACACATTGTAATAAGAATATCAAATAAAATGTACTTAACAGTATATACTTACCAAATCGCGATTTCGACAAATTTAGGTTGAAAACCCCTAAATCGATTGCTATCGCTTCACCGATTTGTTTGAACGCAGCAGTTGACACTGTGATGTAAATGTCGAGCCCAGTAATAAAAATCAATTCTTTGGAATTTCCGTCTGTGCGCCTTGAGCAATCTACGAAAAACTTGCCGTTTGATATTCCGCCTTGAGCAATCTGTGGAAGGTTATGTCTATGAGCGGTGAGCAGAATTTATCAAGGGGTGAAAGAGGGTCCTAACGGGTCCTAACGGGTAAAAATTTTAACCCGTTGTGCACTTCGAGTAAATTCGGTGGTTTAGTTGGCATATTTTACTCAGCGCGCACTACGGTCATATTTTAACACGATTTGAATCGTTTTGCGCGCTGAGTAATCTTACATGGATTGACATTAGTAACGGTAATCGTTATTAATCGCGACGCTGAGAACGATTTTGCCCGGTTGTGCGCGCTGAGTAATACTAAATTTTGTTTTAAATATATATTCTATTGGATTACTCATATTCTTATGCCGATGTTAACAAAATTTTGATACATATAAAATTATGTAATATCAACGTGATAACTATCATAATTTGTATTAATTAACAGCCTTAAGGAATACTGGATAGATTGCGTGTGTTATTAAGCATTCAAAATCTAGTATATATCAGTTTGTACCCGTTCACCAAAAAGTTAGTATGAGGCAAACTTGATTAGTAGGTCTATCGTTGAGCATAACTTATAGATACGATACACCACAACACGGCATACAGATGATAACATTTGCACATTTAGGCATACATGATAAAATTTCACGCTACCAATCTGTCAATATGAAATAAACAATCCATATTAAAATGATACAACGTTTTATCCTACAATATTTCAATAATGTTAACGGTTGCAATATCGTGACCAAATACTATTGACTGGAATTGATGCATCCTATCCTCATAAGCAGCCGGCCATCTGTCCGACACATCGAAACGATATCTTAGCCACATACTTAAAGTCGGAGGGACATGACCTTCTGGGGCAAGTTTAACAATAACGAAGTGATTATTGTTTACATGACCCAACGTTATGTGGCATCTGGATGATATGGGTACTGGAGGAGTTCTTAGAGGAAAATATGTCACACACTGATGAGGTGCAAGAATATGTATTACACAGTCGTAGCATGAGGCAATGACATGTGCCATTTCTGGCATCTGCATCCACCATTTAGCTTTTGGACGGTCTAACAAATGGCCCAGTGCCACTACATTCTTTTTAACTTCCACGGCACCCATAAGTTGCCGGTACAAGCCGTTGTGGTTCTGCATCTCCTCTCGTAAGTCATATTTGACCTACCTCCATTCGTCCTCACCCAGGCCCAATTGAGCTGCCACAGCCCTATACCCACAGTTTTCGTCTGCTTTCACATCTACTGCGTGCACTATAAGGGGTCGTAGACACTCAGGAAAAGCGTTCCAATAAGGTATTATTATGTCGACAGCCAAGTCCTCGTCACTATCATCATGTGGAATTGATTGTTTCGGCTTCTTTATTGTACATTTCCACAACGGTCTACTTCTTCCCTTACCCGGCTTACACTTCAATGTAGACGTATCCGTCATCTCAGCATGCTGCTTAGCAATCTCCGCTACCAGGGTAGAAATTTGTAGACGTAGAACCTCATGCTCCTTCTCAAAGGCCTTAGCCACTGCATTCTCATCCTCCTCAGTCTCAGCAGTCTGCTCCGCCTCATTACGATCCACCTTATCATCCTCCCCACCCATCTTCCCAGTATAATCCTCCTCCTGCAACTCAGCAGGCACTGCATTCTCCCAAAATGCCTCCCCCACCTTCTGACCTCCCCCTCATTATTCACAGCCTTCACATGCTCATCACCCACAATTTTATCAGCTGATGCTAACTCCTTCAACTGTTTTACAATACCAACCTTCTTCCCCTGTTGTAACCGGTTTCATGCATTATAAATTGCTTTGATTGAGGTTGCACTGAAGTTTTTATTTGCCTTCAGTACTTTCAAAATTTCAGCTGGCTGAACCTTGCTATTTGCCAAGTCACGCACTGTTTCCATCTCCATTCCCTGCAACATCCCTTCATCGGAATGGCCATCGATATATTTAGCTGCTTCATGGTTGTGCCTGCCACAAACGACTGTTAACTTCCACTCCTCAATGCCCACGCCCATCATATAACCACGCAATAAGAAAGGACATGAACACTTCTTGGTTTTAACAGGCCTGTTGGTCTTTTTTAGCTTTCGGTGTCCCCTATACTCACCTCTTCTTTCGCATGCAAAGTACACAGCATGATGCCCTTTGGCTGTTTTACTTAATATCTCCGAACGTGTAACAATCACATGCCCATGTCTTAACCCGACGTTCTGTATCCACTGAAATAGCTCTTTTCTATCCTTGAACAGTTGATTGGTGGTAAAGTCGTTTGTAAAATCCATATTATCCAACATCAAAGAATTCATAACCTGATTCTCAAAGATTTAATGCATTATTACCGAGAAGATAAATCAATATTACCTTGGATTTTTGTACCAACTCCATCAATCTCAACCGTGGATGAATGCATGTAAAATCAAAATAAGAAAGGTAAATAAAATGTACTTAAAAGTATAGACTTACCAAAGAGTCGATTTCGAAAAATTTAGGTCAAAACCCCCTAAATCGATTGCTCTCGATTCAACTCTTTGTTTGATCGCACCAGTTGACTAAGTGATGTATCCTTCGAGCAATGAAATAAAAATCAAATCTTTTGGAATTCGGTCTGTGCGACTTGAGTAATCTTTGAAAAAACTTGCCGTTTGAAATTCTGCCATGAGCAATCTGTGAAATTTTCTGTCAATTCGCTACGAGCAGAAGGTATCACGGGACAATTTCGGGTCCTATCGAGTCATATCGGGTCTACAATAATTTACCGTTGTGCTGGTTGAGTAAACAAGTCTAGTTTGAAATATTACTAGCAAATAACCCATCCACATGTGCACATGGACTTGATCAAAATGGTTGTGTGCGGTGAGCAATTCCGAGTTTTGAATGGTTGCGTGCATTGAGCAATTCCGAGTTTTGCGTGGTTGTGTGCACTGAGCAATTCCAAGTTTTAAGTGGTTGTGTACGGTAAGCAATTCCAGGTTTTGCGTGGTGGTGTGGGGTGAGCAATTCTGAGTTTTGCATGGTTGTGGGCGGTGAGCAATTCTGAGTTTTGCGTGGTTGTATGCGGTGAGCAATTCTGAGTTTTGCGTGGTTGTGTGCGGTGAGCAAACAGCTAGACGGTTCATAGAGGAGAACTTTTACATTTTTGCCATCCCATTGTTCGCGATGAGAAATTTACAATATGAACCAATATTTTTACGCATCCGTATATACAAAGGCATCATAACAGCTTCCATATGCGATCAGTTTTGTGACCTAAGGCGGGAAAAAGCTAACGAGATAGGGTTTGATCAACAGAAATTATTCTAATTCATTGATCTATATAGACTATAAGAGTTCCTGCTTATATTAAACGAAGATCCTTAAGGCAGAGCAAAAGATTTGTGTCATTGGGTTGGGGTGCCCTAAAATAGTTGACTGCGGACGCATTGCATCGTAAAGTTGGTAAGCCATTAATTGATGCTAATTAATTTGGTATTTATTAATAATTTCAGAAATTGATTGCTGCAATGTACATTTGGTACGTGATTGCGTAGAAATTACGAAGATTGAGATGGACTCATACACATTGAGGGGATTTGTGATGAAGCGGACAAAGAAGCAAATGTTAGAAATTATTTCGCTTTGTTAACTGACTAATTTACTAGAAAATAAAGGAAAAAATTTAGTGACTATGTTGGTATGTGGTACTTAATTCAGCGTATTGTTGAAGGCTCAGAGGTTAATGAAGATTATACAAATCAGTTCATAACAAATAAAACTTTCCCCAGCATAGAAGAGCTTGGTAAATGGGTAAAAGCAGTCAGTGAGAAAACCGGGAATATGGTTGTTACAAAATCATCAAATATGAGTACAAAGGGCAATAGGGTGCCAACTTATTATTTTTGTTGTGAAAGAAGTGGGACATATCAGCCACACAGGCCGGATATATCAGCCAAGAAATCAACTCGAAATTAGAAGTGTTCATGTCCCTTCTACTTGAGGGCTAATGGTGTGGCAACAGATAAGTGAATTTTGACAATTGTACGTGGCAATCACAACCATAAACCTGCAATGTACATCGAGCGACATCCAGATGAGAGGAGATTAGGAGGGGGGAGTGGCCACAGTGAGAGACTTGTCAAATAGATTGCTTAGGCCAAGGGAAATCTTGAAATACATGAAGAAAAATGATAATGCAACATCTACCACAATCAACACTATTTATAAAGCCAGACAGAGGATGAAGGCAGGGGAAATGGCCTGGAGAGCAGAAATGCAGCTACTCATTAATCTAGTGACACAGCGAAATTACATTGTGTATCATGAAGTGGACGAAGAGACAAATACAGTGATGAATGTATTTTGGGCACATCCGCAGTCGGTTGATTTATTACGAAAATTTCCAGAGATTCTGGTTATGGACTGCGCGTTGAAGACCAATCGCAACAAGCCACCATTGATGGAGATGTATGTGGTGACGTCCACAGATATTCAGTTCGCAGCTGCATTTTGTTACACGGAGTCCGTACGTGAGGATAACTACTTGTGGGCCTTGGAGAAGTTGAGCTCTTTGCTATATGGATACATGATGCCACGTGTAATTTTGACAGCACTGGAGCAAGCACTTATGAATGCCATTGGCCATGTATTTCCATCTGCGGTGCACCAATTATGTAGAATGCACATATCCAAAAATATTGCCAAAAATTACCAGCCCTCTTTTGAAGATCAAGAAAAATGGTTAGGTTTCATCTCTAGCTGGAATTTATTGGTGGGGGCACGCAAGGAGGAGGAGTATGTTGCTAAACTGAAGGCATTGAAGACAGAGTACAAAGATTACACAATGGCCGTGAGCTATGTGAAGACATCTTGGCTGGACAAGTACAAGGAGAAGTTTATTTCTGTATGGACAGATGGCAATCTGCACTTTGGAAATGTCAGTACCAACAGAGCGCAGACCAAAAGAGCCCAGACTGAACATTCTAAGCTTAAAAAGGCATTGGGTTCATCGGCCTGCAGTTTATCCGCTTCTTGGCCAACCATACATGAATCATTAGAGGGGCAGCATATCGAGATTAAGGCATCATTCGAGAAATCTAATATCATGTTGCAACATAATGTGCATGGGTTCTTGTTCAGGGAGCTGATAGGATTTACATCCGCTGCGGCGTTGAAGATAATGTCTGTGGAAGCTGATAAATCTGACTCTATGAGAACGGACCAATGCGCAGGTGATTGTCTAGCAAGAATGATTTATGGTGTATCATGTGCCAATGAGATTGGCGAATTCACAAGGGAAAATCGCCCCATTCCCTTAGATGCCGTAAATGCTCATTGGAAGCAGCTAGACATGGAGGCTAAGACGGAATTGATGTCTGAAGAAGATGGGCTATACATGCTGAATTAGTGCGCATACACAAGCTCTATGTTCAACTTGATAGGATGAGGAAGCAGGAGTTGTTAATTAAGTTGAAGGAGCTAGCTACCCCGACGACAAATCTGATTACAGAGCCGTAAGTTAATGTCCTGTTGATTAGGGTTGAATATTGCATATTTGACCCCCCATTTAGCCATATTTTGTGCTCATATGATGCTTAATTGGTCTCTAATACGTTCGTATTTTGTATATCATTATTTATTACAGCAAACTATTGATTTATGCACAAAGTATGAATTTTAGTGAGTATTTCTGCTTTTTATATTTTTCATGGATTGGTCTCAATCTCATGATTCCAACGACTATTTATTTGTATTTTTCTGAGATCTGTGCTAATTACTGTGTATTTTTGAATACAGAATACCATTTAATTGAAGAAATACGTTTAAAATACGTCCGCACGAATCTTGGCACTTTACGTGGCGCGTATCCATTGTTTCCCGCTCCATCGGATGGTGCTCAACAAGCGGAGACGCGGGAAATCATCCACCGTTCGATTTCGATCGAACGGTCCACATTTCTCCCGCTCGAACTCGAAGCATAGCTCAGCAAGCGGCGACATGGAGCTTTTAGAGCCGTTGGATTACGATCCAACAGTCCGTAAGCGATCAACCTTCTACAAAGCACAGGCGGGATTTCTTTGGCGCCGTTGCCGGGGATAACAGTACTTGCGATCTACGATTTCAGTTCGTTTGGAGGAACATTCGGTGAGATCCTTCCATCTTATAGTTTAGGATTTTTTTATTAGTTTTTTCTTTTGTTTTCTCTTTATAAAAAATTTCAAAAAAAAATGGAGGATGTGGAATCGATGGAGGATATGGAGTATATAGAAGGCATGAATTTTTATCGCACAAACAATGAGTATGATGCAGAGTACGATATTGCACACAAACATATAAAGGAGAATCTCAAGATCGTTGGATTTAATCAGACTGATTGTGAAACTTTCTTTC
Organism: Scilla litardierei; assembly: GCA_030789695.1. Taxonomy (NCBI): domain Eukaryota; kingdom Viridiplantae; phylum Streptophyta; class Magnoliopsida; order Asparagales; family Asparagaceae; genus Scilla; species Scilla litardierei. The sequence goes on along the minus strand of CM061142.1, from coordinate 180,956,148 downwards.
AAGCCTGGAGGAAGTTAACAGACATAATATTGAGCTATCTGCAGCATGGGTTCACAAAGAAAGAGCTTATGGACTTCTTCCTAGGTGGACTACGACCACAACTGCAAGAATTCTTGGGAGTCATGACGCCGACAGAGGCGTGGAATTACATGGAGTCTTTACAAGAGAATGAAGAAATCATGAAAGAGACTTCAGAGTGCAATTCAACGGAGCCTTCAAGCCTTGATCAAGGGGAGCAAAGCGTAGACGTACCATTTCAATCCTTGAGAGGAAGTTTACTTGCTCATTCAGACACAGGAGGCTACATCCCATCAATTTCAAGAGAATTTCCTTGCTCGGAGTCGGCAGATTCGGAAATCCATTGAAAATCTTAATCTGATTGCCACTTGCTTAGAAGAAAGTAATGCCTTTGAAATTCAATTTTCAGAATCTAATGTGAGTTTATCTTCTATTGCAGGTATACCGAGCGAGCCATGCCACGATGAAGTCACAAATGAAAACATTGACATGGCAGGAAGTGTGTGCAAAAGAGAGGACGAGCTAGAAATTTTGGATGAACAGGAGGAGGAGACAGCTAGGGACACGGGTTTAGAGACTATCGCTATGGAGCCCAAACCATTCCCTCCCCCAGTTTTTTCCCAAAATCATTTACCCCTCTCTCCAATGACTGAGCATCATACCGAGAGTAGTGCATATCTTTCAGGGAGTAGTCATCAATGTGCTTTGATTTATTTTACTTATTTTGATGACTACATTTGGAGTATTTTATTGGAAAGAGTATAAGACTAAATTGGATTGACGTGACTCATCTCTTGCAGGATACAGGTGAACAGCTTATAAAGATGCTAGGAGTTAGGTTGCTGGGATCCAGTTTAGTCATTGGAGGAAGAATACTTGCCGAGGAGCGCAAGGAGCAAATTGAACAACTTCCTCCACCATTAAAGATTCGGGATCCACCATTTGACCACGATGTGTTGTAGATTTTATATGCTTTCTAGATTGCTTGCTTGAATAAACTCGTACCCCTTTCGACATTGAGGACAATGTCCATCTTTAGTTGGGGGTGTGTATGAGACCTTAGGATTTTTTTCAAAAACAAGGCAAAAGAAAAGAATAAACAACCAATCTCATCTTTTAAAACTCCTTCACATTCCACAAAGACGGATAATTATGCGTTGATTGAGTTCTAAAAATTGTTTATGGCATGAATTAATTCTTATTCCCTCATGAAATTACTCGTTAATATGCTATCAAATTTTCAATTGCCATGATTAATATCTCGAAATAATTTGAATTTATTTCATGCATGCTATGGTGATGAAAAAGCTTAAGTATATACGATTCATTAGAATAGTCTTCAAGTTGAAGAGGAATTTGGCCATTGTTACTAATGTTTATGTTCATATTTATGGGTGTTGAGTTGCTTACAAAGAAAAAAAATAGAAAAAGATGATGAACATAAAAAAAGAATAAGTGTGTCACTAAATAAATAACTTGGTTGGCTCGAGTAATACAGTCCGAGGGGTCCTTTTCGGCCTAATGCCCTATTATCGTCTGATTTGGGAGCCATTGACCGGAAACTCACTCTTTTGATGGAGCGATCCAAGTTATACATTTTTCCGCAAATGTTGCTCTATGCACGTTACGCCAAACTAATAAAAGAAAAGAAATGGTGAATAAACAAAGCAACTTCAATACCCGTGATTTGAACGATCGTTTTGAGATGCCAATTCCTTGGAAACGAGAAAACTAGCTTAAAACGACGTGTTATACTTTCGCTTGCGCAAAACGATGCTTGTATGTTATTTATTCAAATTAAATTAGAGAAATTATCATGTGATTGATCTTAGTCATGAATTGTGTATATTGATGGCCAAAATCATTTTGAAAAGCGTATTATTGAGCCAAGCCATAAGCGATTGACAGAGTTTATTATTTTACTAATCATCCATATTCATCGCTCTTTTTGCTAGGAACTAGCAAATCGCTAGTTGGGGGATGTGATTCGGGTTGAATATTGCATATTTGACCCCCCATTTAGCCATATTTTGTGCTCATATGATGCTTAATTGGTCTCTAATACGTTCGTATTTTGTATATCATTATTTATTAGAGCAAACTATTGATTTGTGCTCAAAGTATGAATTTTAGTGAGTATTTTTGCCTCTTTATATTTTTCATGGCTTGGTTTCAATCTCACAATTCCAACGACTATTTATTTGTATTTTTCTGAGATCTGTGCTAATTACTGTGTATTTTTGAATACAGAATACCATTTAATTAAAGAAATATGTTTAAAATACATCCGCACGAATCTTGGTGTTTTACGTGGCGCGTATCCATCGTTTCTCGCTCCATCGGATGGCGCTCAGCAAGCGGAGATGCGGTAAATCATCCACCGTTCGATTTCGATCGAACGGTCCACATTTCTCCCGCTCAAACTCGAAGCGCAGCTCAGCAAGCAGCGATGTGGAGCTTTTAGAGCCGTTGGATTACGATCCAACGGTCTGTAAGAGATCAAACTTCAGCGAAGTGCAGGCGGGATTTCCTTTGCGACGTGGCCAACTCCTGAGCATTCGATGTTGATCCAAGGACACAAATCGCCCCGCAATTTGAAAATCGCAGCAGCGTCCCTTCAGGCGAGGTGGCTCAATTACATCGGTCCGCTCTTCATCCAACAGCCACTAAATAATTCGAGTTGGGTTCGAATTCAAAGAAAGCATATGCGGATGCGGGCAAAAATACTAACCCGCTAAGGACATGTGGCGCGCGGTAGGGCGATTCCGCATTAGGTGAGCGGCTGAAAATCACGCCGCTTGTGGGTGTGGGATTGATTGACTTTGGGTGTGGGGTTTGTGAACCCGTTAACTCATTAAACCCGCAATCTAAGTATATAAGGTATTTCTAGGGGTTTTGAGCGTATTCTGGCGTATTTTGGGGCTTTTGGAGCGGCTACTGTGCGTATTTCTCCAGGGAAAAATTTTGATAAATTCCAGAGGCTATTCTTCTTATTTCCAGGGAGTTTTGGTGTCTATCTTGAAGATTTGGTGATAAATTCTTGAACTTATACCCCGTATTTTGTGATTTTTCATTGTATTTCGGTGTGTGAACGATGTATTCATCTATGAAATCTGATTTTTCTTGCACCATGCATGGCTAATCTTCTTGTGCTATGGTTGTGATGTAATTAGGAGTATGTAATCATGAAATTTCATGTCTTTAGTCCTATTATCATGTCAAAATTGCTCGTAACATTGATTTCGACATCGTATTTGTTGGGTATTCTTCATTGTCGATATCTTTAATGTTCCCTATGGCTAGGCCCTGACATGGCTAGCTAATTCATGTTCTCTAATCAGGACATATCATCGTGCTTATCATTTAATGAAATCAACGTTGCTAGTAATGCGTATACGGCTATTTTAACTAGTTTTTTATCGATTCATCTTCCGACGTCTTCACGCCTTGACCGGATGAAGCGTTGTGTGATATAAAAGACATGATATTTCAGCGATTATAAACTCCTAATGAAGTCACAACCGTAGCACATCCATCTCATATGTGTTGGTGTTGACGTAGTTAGGGTGTCATAATTATTGCTTTCTATATCTTTTCGCCCTATTTGCATTGTATAATCACGTATTTTGTCAATTTCTACATATATCTTGTTTGGGTATGTTATACAGACACGTGTACATGCTTGAGTCGAATCTAATCTTTGCGGACTTATTCGTGATGTGATTGTGTTTATTTTCCTTATGAAATCGATGTTATACGTGATTAATTCTTTGGCACATGTTTATGCGCTTGATCATTATATTTTCCGACGTTCTCGTGCCCTGACCGGACGAAACGTTGAGTTATAGAAAAGATATTTATAATCATTGATTGCACACACCCTAACGAAATCAATACCGACACATACTCTCCATATTAGTACCCCATTTCGAATTCACCGTAGTTATCGTAGGATTTTCTTTTGTTATTCTAAACTCTTGATCCTATATCTTTATATTTTTAGGTGGTTGGTTATTATCGTTTTAGTACTCTTTACAAACTAAAGTCGTGGTTTTGCAGGTCAGTTGTCCCGTGGATTCGATACCTGGACTCACCAGGTTTATTACTTGTACGATCTCCTGCGCTTGGGAGTAGTGCTCACATCATTTGATACGAGGCAAGTTTTTGGCGCCATTGCCGGGGAAGCAGGAGTTGTTAATTAAGTTGAAGGAGCTAGCTACCCCGGTGACAAATCTGATTACAGAGCTGCAAGTTAATGTCATGTTCAATGGAAGAAGAAAAAGGGATAATAATTTGACAAATGCAGATACAACCACCCCCATTGATCCAGCTCATTTTAATCATGTCTTAGCAGATGCGGTTAGTTGCTCTGCTCCAATTCCAATTGAAGTCTCATCGAAACAAGAAAGCGTCGGCCGTGTCCAGCCGAGAAGGTCCCAAAGGATCAAAAATATGTCTGCTCCACCAATTCCTCCTCAACGTGCTAGAAAGAAACCAACTGTCATATCCATGCCATCTGGAAGTATTTCTGTCGTTTCTGCTACAGCTTTAATTGCAGTAGCAAATTATGCAGCTAAGGACGCTAGAGCCGTTCAAGGAGGCATACCTTATATTGAGCAATTCCCTGCTGCAATCACCAAATATATATCGAATGTCACAGATGTGAAGGTAGATGTGAACTGTGGTTACAGGGTTTTATCTTCACATCTAAGTATGGGAGAGGACCAGTGAATGGTGGTCAGAAGAGAGTTGCTTAAAGAGCTGCGTGAACACTATGATGTGTACAAGAACCCTGTAACTATATGGTGATGTGTACAAGAACCCTGCGTGAAAGGTGATGGGTGAGGAAATTGCACAAGAACAGGAAGAGTCAATTAACTATATGGATGACCACCCCCGAAGCAATATTGGATGGCATTCCCAGAAGTTGGACATATAATCTCAAGTTGTTATAACTGTGTAATACATCTGCTGTCAATGCAACAATGTCATTCATTTTTTTCTGTTAAGATCAGGACCAGACCAAGATACGAAATGTTGTCCCTTCACCATAGGTTTTGTAAATAATAATCACTTTGTAAAGATTCGACTTAAAGATAGAAGCCCGGTCCTACCGGTAATATGGCATTGGACGACTAACCACTTGCTTGCGACCAAAGGATGGGTGGAAGGTCTTAAAGAGAGGATGCGACAATTCGAGAAATTAATCGGTAAAGATGTAGGCAAATATCCCACTGTACTTACTATATCATCAGGTGATTGAATGTATAATTTTGTGCTAATGTAGTGTCCGAGTTTATAATGAAAGTATATATTGAAATTTTTGGGATGTGTGTACAAAATTTTTGGGATTTCTGCACAACGGGAACTCGACGTGCCATAATGGCTTTTCTTGTTGTGCGCGTTGAACATTTATGTTATGGGATAAAAAATTGCTAAATTCGTACGACTGGCGTAATTTTGCCAGATGTGCGCTTTGAGCAATTTATGTTACAACACTAAAAATTTGCTCACCACGCACAAAGGCCATAAAGGAGAATGCTAAGAGTTGGCTGAATAATTGTGTGCTTTGGTATGTTATTGATGATGAAGACATATGGTATACTGCATTAAAGGTGGTATTTATGTTGCATGAAGTGATTTCCACCTCTTTGTATTCTTGAATCTTGGTCTCCTTGACGATTGGTCTTCTTGAATTTATGGCATACGTCCAATAGCCCAAGTTTGTTTAAAGGAAAACTCTATACATAACAATGTCGATGCATGTAGAGGCTATGTGAATGCTGTAGAAAATGACTCGAATGAAACACACTGACAAATTAGATTCATCCATACACATCAGGTAAAAAGCGTGAGAAAAAATTGTATATATGGTACACTGTGATGCTAAGCTCAATTCCAACGCACTTCACGTGCACTAAGTACATTCCCGGGCAACTTCGATATTTCACACCATCCATGTCCATTTCTGTGATGGATGTATGCTAATAGTTTTAATAGACACACAAAATTAAGCAATCGGTGTACGAAGATCGCTAATGGTTGGCAAGCGGTAAAAGACTACACCAGCCGGTGTTCATTACCAATTGAATGTTCGGGGTTCATTACGAACGCATACACCATCACATGTTCACCTCTCAAAATATAAAACTACCAAAAACATTTGGTGTACTACGTTTGGGCTGATCCTCACCAGACTCCCGATAAGATGCTACGATTCACACAGACGCCTCGCTGGAGGGCTCGTTGGTAGCCACACCGTCCTACGTTTGGGCCGATCCTCCACCAGACTCCCAACCAGATCGCTGACGCTTCCTCGCCTCTGCCTCATGCCTCACGTCTTCAATCGAGTTTGGAGGAAGCGAGTTTCTCTCCAACTCGGCTATATGAGCCAGGAGGCTGCTCTTCTCTATGTACCATCGCTCTTCAGAGCTCTTTCGAACCGCTGACATTGAGGTCGTCCGATCTTTAGCTTTCGCAACCTCCCACTCTGCCCGAGATCTGCGGTCCCTCTCTTTCATCATCTGCTCCTTCAAATCCTTAAGTTGAGATTCGAATGAAACCACCTTTTTCCTCTTGGCAACCAATAATTGTACCACTCTGCGACGCAATTCCGCTCCGACCAATGATGTCTGCAGGGAATCATGGATAAGTAAGAGTAAGGAAACAACACAAAGAGACGACATTAGTAGTTAACCTGGTAACTGCCATAAACAACTGAGTTAGCGAGCCTTTCAATGTCAATTTGACCCAGGACACTTTGGTCAGTGGGAAGGATGGAGTTCTCCACCAGCCGACTGGCCACCCCCTATCCACCAATGCAGACTCGCCGTCCCAGACGGGGAAGAAGGGTCGTGACGGTTCCCCTTAGTACCTCCCGATGGAACGTCAGTGAGCGGATTCAACAGCAATGCCCCCTCGTATGCCGGGGGGACATAGCCGCCAGAACGAGACCTCCCCTTGGCCAAGTATCCCTTAGAGGAGTCTCAGGCAACTGCGGCCGCACATCCCCCATGTCATGAAGGGAACGGTTAACATTTACGTCATCGTCTCTTCTTCCCTCTGAAGACTGACCTTGTAAAGATTCTTCGTCCCACTGACACGATTTCTCAGCCATATCAGCAGTAAAGGCACAAATCAACACGAATGGTGATATATCCCCAAATTGGATATATATCCCCCACTTGACCGGACGCATGGCGGGGTTTTTGGGGCCTTCGAGGGGTTTTTTGCGGTCTACTACAGTAATACTCCGAATTTGACGGCAACTCAAATTTTTTGCCGAGTATGGCATTTTGGGTGGCCATCTCTCTCGCTCTACCGTTTGTTATTACAAGTAAAAATAAACGGAGAGCAAACATAATTTAGTCACACGCATTATGTGCATAAATTTGGATTGTTGTGCGCGGTGATCGATTTTGATTTATTATACGAATTTTACTCATCGCGCACAAATGGCATTACTGTATACAGTTGTGTGAGGTGATTTATTATACGAATAAATGTTTTACTTGTCACAATGGATATAAATATTTGCTGAAATGGCGCTTACGAGAAAAAAATTTCGCAAACAAATTATCAGCAAATTCGACAGATGGATGTGTCGATGACCCGTCGAATTCTGGTTTATGGTCCCACCAACATCTCACCTCATCCATCACGTCAAATCAATAACTCAATTGCCATTTTATTTATTTATTTATTTTCGTCTTATTAATGGCAACAAGTGAAAGTGGACCCCACAGAGGAATAACGATAGAATTTTTCAACGCACAGTCGAAAGACGCGAAACCTAATGCAACTTGCCTAGTTACCAACTTTCCAACGTGAAGGTACACATATAGTTTAGCGGGCCCCACAAGATATTCTCGACCCCACTATCCAACCCCATTGAATCTAGTTGGTAGGGGATATTTTAACTAAATATGGTAGATGATGTGACAATTAATTAGGTATTTTTTTTCAAATTTAGTTAACGTCTAATTATGCCATTTTCGACGACTCCATACAAGTCTAAACCGAATGTCCGGTTAAACAACACGCCAAATATGGCATTTTCCCTCCAGCAACAGCCCTGCAAAACTGGTAACATTTTACCGGTTTGCTACAGTGCCATCCAAATTTGGAGAGTCAATGTAGCAACCTCCGATGTATAAAAAAAGTGTAGGAACATACATCCAGTTTTTGTATGTCTGTTTATTAGACTATACTTAGCACATTCATTATGAATCTGTTTGTTTATTTCTCTCCCTCTATGGCATTATCCAAACGGCGGAAGTAAAATAACAACAATCGTGCCAAATAAGAGTCTAAAGATATATAAATAAAAAAAATCATAAAACCACATTATAAACTTAGGTGATAAGAGGAATGGGAGTTCAATATCAACTTTGAGTTACACGAAGGAAAACTAACGTCTCAAATCACACCACATATAGAATACAGCATACATGGAGACCATATCATAAAATTCACACATATATGATCAACAAGTATACAATGTGTGAAACCGAACAAAGAAACTGCAAGTTCATATATATATATATATATATATATATAAGATCACATGGGTACAGAAAGCATGCACATCACCATGTGCATCAAACCGAACAAAATACGTCATTCATCCATATGCCATCACTGATAAATATGATGACCTGTCAATAGAGAGGATTACTGCCGTAAAGGTGGAGCCCGATGTAAAAGATCGGGTGCCAAGCCACGTAAGGCTGGAAAGAATGGGCACCGCATGGGCATTTACGTTCCATGTTGGTTACACACCGCTTGTGCCTTGCACTGGATCCATTATATCAGTTGCCGCCTGATAAACATGATACCATGTCAATAGAGAGGATTACTGCCGTAAAGGTGGAGCCCATTGTAAAAGATAGGGTGCCAAGGCACGTAAGGCTGGAAAGAACATGCACCTCATGGGCATTTACATTCCATGTGGGTTACACACCGCTTGTGCCTTGCACCGGATCCATTATAACAGTTGCCGACTGATAAACATGATACACTGTCAATAGAGAGGATTACTGCCGTAAAGGTGGAGCCCGATGTAAAAGATCGGGTGCCAAGCCACGTAAGGCTGGAAAGAAAGGGCACTGCATGGGCATTTACGTTCCATATGGGTTACACATCGCTTGTGCCTTGCACCGGATCCATTATATCAGTTGCCGACCGATAAACATGATACCCTGTCAATAGAGAGGATTTCTGCCGTAAAGGTGGAGCCCGATGTAAAAGATCGGGTGCCAAGCCACGTAAGGCTGGAAAGAACGGGCACCTCATAGGCATTTACTTACCATTTGGGTTACACACCGTGCGTGTCTTGCACTGGATCTATTATATCAGTTGCCGACTAATAAACATGATAACCTGTCAATAGAGAGGATTACTGCCGTAAAGGTGGACCCCAATGTAAAAGATCGGGTGCCAAGCCACGTAAGGATGGAAATAAAGGGCACCGCATGGGCATTTACGTTCAATGTGGGTTACAAATCGCTTGTGCCTTGCACCAGATCCATTATATCAGTTGCCGACTGATAAACATGATACCCTGTCAATAGAGAGGATTACTGCCGTAAAGGTGAAGCCCAATGTAAAAGATCGGGTGCCAAGCCACGTAAGGCCGGAAAGAACAGGCACCTCATGGGCATTTACGTTCCATGTTGGTTACACACCGCTTGTGCCTTGCACCGGATCCATTATATCAGTTGCCGACCGATAAACATGATACCCTGTCAATAGAGAGGATTACTGACGTAAAGATGGAGCCCAATGTAAAAGATCGGGTGCCAAGCCACGTAAGGATGGAAAGAAAGGGCACCGCAAGGGCATTTACGTTCCATGTGGGTTACACATCGATTGTGCCTTGCACCGGATCCATTATGTCAGTTGCCGACTGATAAACATGATACATTGTCAATAGAGAGGATTACTGCCGTAAAGGTGGAGCCCGATGTAAAAGATCGGGTGCCAAGCCACGTAAGGCTGGAAAGAACGGGGACCGCATGTGAATAATTTCCATGTGGTTTACACACCACTTGTACCTTGCACCAGATCCATTATATCAGTTGCCGACTGATAAACATGATACCCTGTCTATAGAGAGGATTACTGTCGTAAAGGTGGAGGCCGAAGTAAAAGATAGGGTGACAAGCCACGTAAGGCGGGAAAGAACGGGCACCTCATGGGAATTTACTTTCCATGTGGTTTACACACCGTGTGTGTCTTGCACCGGCTCCATTATATCAGTTCCCGACTGATAAACATGAATCCTTGTCAATAGAGAGAATTACTGCAGTAAAGGTGGAGCCCGATGTAAAAGATCGGGAGCCAAGCCACGTAAGGCTGGAAAGAACGGGCAACTCATGGGCATTTACTTTCTATGGTATTTACACACCGTGTGTGTCTTGCACCGGCTCCATTATATCAGTTCCCGCTTGATAAACATGATACCCTGTCAATAGAGAGGATTACTGCTGTAAAGGTGGAGCCCGATGTAAAAGATCGGGTGCCAAGCCACGTAAGGCTGGGAAGAAAGGGAACCGTATGTGCATTTACATTCCATATGGGTTACACACTGCTTGTGCCTTGCACTGGATCCTTTATATCTGTTACCGACTTATAAACATGATAACCTGTCAATAGAGGAGATTACTGCCGTAAAGGTGGAGCCCTATGTAAAAGATCAGGTGCCAAGCTACGTAAGGCTGGAAAGAATGGGCACCACATAGGCATTTACGTTCCATGTGGGTTACACACCGCTTGTGCCTTGCACCGGATACATTATATCAGTTGTCGCCTGATCAACATGATACCCTGTTAATAGAGAGGATTACTGCCGTAAAGGTGGAGCCCGAGGTAAAAGATTAGGTGCCAAGCCACGTAAGGCTGGAAAGAATGGGCACCTCATGTGAATTTACTTTACACATGAAAACACATCGCTTGTGTCTTTCACTGGATCCATTATATCAGTTGTCGCCTGATAAACATGATACCCTGTCAATAGAGAGGATTAATGCCGTAAAGGTGGAGCCCATTGTAAAAGATCGGGTGCCAAGCCACGTAAGGCTAGAAAGAACGGGCACCGCATGGGCATTTACGTTCCATGTGGGTTACACAATGCTTGTGCCTTGCACCGGATCCATTATATCAGTTGCCGACCGATAAATATGATACCCTGTTAATAAAGAGGATTACTGCCGTAAAGATGGAGCCCGATGTAAAAGATCGGGTGCCAAGCCACGAAAGGCTGGAAAGAAAGGGCACCTCATGGGCATTTACGTTCCATGTTGGTTACACACCGCTTGTGCCTTACACTGGATCCATTATATCAGTTGCCGCCTGATAAACATGATACCCTGTCAATAGAGAGGATTACTGCCGTAAAGGTGGAGCCCATTGTAAAAGATCGGGTGTCAAGCCACGTAAGGCTGGAAAGAACGGACACTGTATGGGTATTTACATTTCATGAGGGTTACACACCGCTTGTGCCTTGCACCGGATCCATTATATCAGTTGCCGACCGATAAATACGATACCCTGTCAATAGAGAGGATTACTGCCGTAAAGGTGGAGCCTGATGTAAAAGATCAAGTGCCAAGCCACGTAAGGCTGGAAAGAAAGGGCACCTCATGGGCCTTTACGTTTCATGTTGATTACACACCGCTTGTGCCTTGCACTGGATCCATTATATCAGTTGCCGCCTGATAGACATGATACCCAGTCAATAGAGAGGATTACTGCCGTAAAGGTGGAGCCCATTGTATAAGATCCGGTGCCAAGCCACGTAAGGCTGGAAAGAACGGGCACCACATGGGCATTTACATTCCATGTGGGTTACACACCGCTTGTGCCTTGCACCGGATCCATTATATCAGCTGTCGACCGATAAATATGATACCCCGTCAATAGAGAGGATTACTGCGGTAAAGGTAGAGCCCGATGTAAAAGATTAGGTGCCAAGCCACGCAAGGCTGGAAAGAAAGGGCAACTCATAGGTATTTATGTTCCATGTTGGTTACACACCGCTTGTGCCTTGCACTGGATCCATTATATCAGTTGCTGCCTGATAAACATGATACCCAGTCAATATAGAGGATTACTGCCGTAATGGTGGAGCCCATTGTAAAAGATCGGGTGTCAAGCCACGTAAGGATGGAAAGAACGGGCACCACATGGGCATTTATGTTCCATGTGGGTTACACACTGCTTGTGCCTTGCTCCGGATCCATTATATCAGTTGCCCACCGATAAATATGATACCCTGTCAATAGAGAGGATTACTGCCGTAAAGGTGGAGCCCGATGTAAAAGATCGGGTGCCAAGCCACGTAAAGCTGGAAAGAAAGGGCACCTCATGGGTATTTACATTCCATGTTGGTTACACATCGCTTGTGCCTTGCACATGATCCATTATATCAGTTGCCGCCTGATAGACATGATACCTTGTCAATAGAGAGGATTACTATCGTAAAAGTGGAGCCCATTGTAAAAGATCGGGTGCCAAGCCACGTAAGGCTGGAAATAATGGGCACCGCATGGGCATTTATGTTCCATGTGGGTTACACACCGCTTGTGACTTGCACCAGATCCATTACATCAGTTCCCGCCTGATAAACATGATAACATGTCAATAGAGAGGATTACTGCCGTAAAGGTGGAGCCCGATGTAAAAGTTTGGGTGCCAAGCCATATAAGGCTGGAAAGAAAGGGCACCACATGGGCATTTACGTTCCATGTTGTTTACACACTGCTTGTGCCTTGCACTGGATCCATTATATCAGTTGCCGCCTGATAAACATGATACCCTGTCAATAGAGAGGATTACTGCCGTTAAGGTGGAGCCCATTACAGAAGATCGGGTGCCAAGCCATGTAAGGCTGGAAAGAACGGGCACCGCATGGGCATTTACGTTCCATATAGGTTACACACCGCTTGTGCCTTGCTCTTGTTCCATTATATCAGTTGCCGATCGATAAACATGATACCCTGTCAATAGAGAGGATTACTGCCGTAAAGGTGGAGCCCGATGTAAAAGATCGGGTGCCAAGCCACGTAAGGCTGGAAAGAACGGGTACCTCATGGGCATTTACTTTCCATGTGGTTTACACACCGCGTGTGTCTTGCACCGGCTCTATTATATCAGTTCCTGCCTGATAAACATGAATCCCTGTCAATAGAGGGAATTACTGCCGTTAAGGTGGACCACGATGTAATAGATCGGGTGCCAAGCCACGTAAGGCTGGAAAGAACATGCAGTGGCCACTAAACAATAGATATTTATTGATCGGTTGTAAGACGCAATCGGTATGCCATGTAATGATGAAAGTACAACCGCCACCTCGTACAATCTCATTTCGGAGGTACGAAATATAGGACATTTTAAATGCTTTCTTCTTTCTTCACAACAATGTTCAAGTGTGGAGACTGGAAAATGAGTCAAGTAGAACCCGGTTTCCGTGTAAGCCCTTCATTACGATTTTTTGGCCATCTGAACGGACGCTTTACCCCAGCTGTCTGATGAGATCGTTTAAGTCAGTTCCACTTCCCTATGTAATCCAGCGGCTGAGATTAAAATAACCAATCGTTATATATATGTGGAATCAGTAGACCAGGGGTTTTGCGGAAAATTTCATTCCTCTGCCGTTTGGTCTGTCGTTCCGTTTTCTTCTTCATCTCAACACTCTTGCATTTCGTACTAGGGTTTCTTCATGCCGCCAAAACGATCTCGTGAGTCGGGTTCTTCTGACTCTTGGAGAATAAGTGATGATGATTCAATGCCAAAACGATCTCGTGAGTCGGGTTCTTCTGACTCTTGGAGAATAAGTGATGATGATTCAATGTCACCTGAACACGATGATCCTCATCCCTCATCGTTCCCAGCCAATAGTGTAAGGATCATGACTATGGAGAAAACACTAGAAGGGGGGTTGAATAGTGTTTAAGTAATTTAAAACGATAGTTACACCACATTAAAATGCTAACCAACAATATAATGCGGAATTAGAATTAAACACAAATAAGAAACAAATGCAAACACAATTATGTTTCTAGGGTTCGGATTACCCAAGTCACTCCCGACTTGTTCCCGGTAATCCTACGTCCCTTCTACCCGGATACCTCCGGATACTCAAGTTAGAACCCTAACTTGAGGTTTCCTTAAAACCCACTTGTAGCAACCCTACAAGTGAAATCGAATACAATCGATGTCCTTGACTCCCATAACTTGGGAGCAAGCAAACCACTCTCACAACCTGAGAGCAAATTCAATTTACGAAAGTAATGAAATATGAAAGCAACAATTATAATCACCTATGCCTTGAAGTAGAACTTGAAGGAGAAGTGATGTGTGTTGAAGACTCTCTTGGAAGAGAGGAGAAAGCCCTTTCTCTTGACTGCACCAAATACCTAGAGGATCACTCTTTGGTTCTAGGTTGGAGAGCAAGAGATCAAAGATTTGGAATTCTTAGGGCTTTGGATTTCAGAGCTTTAGACTTTAGAAATGAAAGCTTAAGAGATTTTGCAATAGCTTAGGTAACCTTTCAATGGAACAGTAGAAGCCCCATTTATAGGTTTCTCAAATCCACAAAACAGTTTAGGTAAAAACACTTTTGGAATCCGTGAGAAAATTCTCAACGGATAGAAATTGAACCCGCAACAGTCGACTGTTGAAGAAACCACAGTCGACTGATGCAAAGTCAGCATGGGTAGGTAAGAATTCATAACGGTAACTTACCACGTGGACAGTCGACTGATGAAGCAAAGACAGTCGACTGTTAAACCAACAGGCGACTGTAATTACTTCTACAGGCGAATGTCCGAAAGAATGGTAAGTTGAAGAAATCTGGAAATCCTATAAGATAACAGGACAGGTGACTGATGAGGATAATACAGTCGACTGTTAATCAGAACAGGCGACTGTAAATCCTTATACAGAGGACTGTCAAATACCCTGAGAATTTCCAGAGAGCTGAGTCAATAAATTGGCTCACAGACTGACGACTGATGCATCATACACAGTCGACTGATCCAAGAGACAGTCGACTGTATATTCAACATTAGTTGACTGGCCGTAAGAGGCAGATCAAAATAGATTGGGATGAAGGATAGACAGGCGACTGATTTACAAAACGCAGTCGACTGTCACTAGGACATGCGCCTGTGAATCGTTCATCAATGGCGTGTGCGAAATAAACAGAAAGGCCCAAAACTATATTGCTAAAGCTTGTGCATAACAGGCGACTGTAGAACAAAACACAGTCAACTGTTTTTGAGACAGATGACTGTAAAATGTTCAGCAATCGACTGTTATAAACAATCCAAGAACAATCAATAAGGAAATGAATTGGGGTCTAAGGGCAATTGATCTAATGATGTCCTAAGACTGAAATGAAGATGTGTGTGAGTGCTCCATCAAATTTCTACTTCTAAACTACATACTAGAAGAGATAAAAGAAATTTACATTCAGGAAATCTCTCTTCTATCAATCGCATGAGCTTGAAGTCTTCATGAAGCTTCAATCAACATCTACGATCATCCATTCCATTTTCATTTGCCTTCAATGATCTTTGTGAGTCATCCATTGCTAGTAGATCTTCATAAATAGCTTATGCAATGGATTAACTGCAAAATAGAGGATTAGTCACAAGTATTTATGTTTTCTCATCATTAACACCAAGTAGGGAGAAGTCCAATACTCAACATTCTCCCCCTTTTTGATGATGACAAACAAACATAAACAAAAAGATAAATAATTGTGCGTAATGAAAACTTACTCCCCCTACATAGATGCCAATCAAGTTAGTCAACAAATAATAGGGCATCTATATATCAATTGAAGCAAATGAGTAAGATATGCATGAATATAATTCAAGAAATCTAGGAATTAAAATCCATATTCATTGTAATCTTACTCCCCCTGAATCTAAGGCAACTTCATTCTTAGATGCAAAGTGTTAGAACATACTTAGCACATTCATTATGAATCTTGTATGTTTATTTCTCTCTCCTATGGCATTATCCAAAAAGGTGGGAGTAAATAACAACAACAATAATCGTGCTAAATACAAACGAACAACAATCAAGGAGTATAAAGATATGGAGAATCAAAGACTCATAAAAGCACATCATATACGTATGTGAATAAAGGAATTAAAGTCCAATATCAACATTTTAGATATAAGAAACAAAAATAGTTTCAAAACTGCATCACATCAGAGATAGCATGAAATATCCAATAACAAATCCACATTGTCTCAACAAAACATCAAAAGCGAATAAATCATTCAAGGAGACAATGAGGCAACCATCACAGAGAAAAGATAATCACTCAAACATGGTGTGACACATGAGATTCAACAGCAGCATCATATATCTATTATACATTTGACAGCGATTTTTGAATCCTAGGGCTGACTAGGACAAGATAAAGAATGGCTGAGATTTGATCTTGGTAAATCAATGGTTGAGATTGTATTTTGTAAAAAAATTAGTGGGAAAACTTAAATTTTGGTGGAAAAAGTGTCTTGGGAAACAAAACTTTGAAATTAAAAGTATCTTGGGAAAGGGAGAAGTGCCTTGGGAACCTAAACTTTGAAATTAGAAGTGCCTTGGGAAAGATTGTGGAGATTAAATTTGGAGGGAAAATTGCCTTGAGAACATAAATTTTGAAATTAAAAGTGCATTGGGAAAGATTATGGAGAAGCATGGGATTTGTTGTTCCGCACAAAACAATTTAGCAGAACAACAATTTAGTGTAAAAATACCCTGAGGTGTGTTGTTTCGCGTCCGCGCCGAAGGCGCCCGCTAAATTTTTTTACGATAATTTATTCTGTGCCGAAAGCACGTGGACCAAATTTGTTGTTTGACGTCGAATTTGTTGTTACGTGTCGAATGCACATGCACCGAATTTGTTGTTCCGCGCCGAAAACGCCTGCGTCGAAGGTGCCCGTGCCACTAAATATTTTTATGCTAATTTATTGTTCTTCTATGGAAAAAAATTTGGTGAACAAAGATTTTGCGGGGGAAATCTTAAATGAACCGTGCCCTCGGGCACGGGTTATGACTAGTATAAATATATCAAAAGATGTGAGTACATGGCAACCGGACATCAACATGTCCAACACAAAAAAATATATACATCAGGATTCCAAAAAAAATCATGGTACCACATACATCATCAGATACATATAAACCAAACATCATCCAAAGTATCCAAATATCGAAACATATAAACTCCAACACAAACCATTCAAAAACTAAAACACAATCTAAGAGTGAGTGTCCCCATGTGCTGCAGAGGAAGAACGCGGCTCTGTGACAGCAGGGGTATCCTCTGGAGGAGGGTCAGCAGCAGCAACAACATCAGCAGCATCAGCAGCAATAGCATCCTGAGTGGAAGCTCCACCAAGAGGCTCAACTACATCAGTGACGATGGGTTACAGAGGCTCATGAGGCTGTGGAGGAACGAAGCGTCTCAGGTGCTCAAGGAAGGGAATTCCCCGATGCTGGAAGGAAATAGAAGACAACTCAGGTCCTGGGAAGGGACTCTGGTCTCGGAGGGTAGCGGGAAGGAGGAGGGGAGGAAGGGCGTGAAGGGGAAGAGGAGGAGGAAGGGAAGGAGTGAGGTAGGACTCGGCGGAATGGAGGAGGATCTCGGGAGGGGGGGGGTCAGGGAGGGTGCAGGGAAGGAACTGGAGGGGCGGGGAGAGGCTCTTTAGAGGACTGGAGGAAGGGTAGTGGGAGGGGCTGGTTTGATAGCCTGGGGGGGACTGGTGGAGGAGGGGGGGAAATGGCGGTGGAGCGAAGATGGTGTGGGGGAGGGGTGGAAGAGGGAAGGGAGTGGCGTAGGGTGCTTGAGGGTGGTATGGAAGACTGGGTGGAAGGAGGAGGATGGCTGGAGTGAGGTGCGGGGATGGTGGAAGTGAGGCTGGATGGGGGGGGGGGGCCAGGGACCCGAGGATTAGGGAGGGGTTGGAGTGGGGAAGGGAAGGTTGGGGATATGGGGGGGAGGGAACGGGGAGTGAGGGACTAGGGATCATGGTGGAGGAAGAGGGACGGAGGAGTGGGGGAGGGTGGAAGGGGGCTGGGGGAAGGCAGGAGGAAGGGAGGAGGTGCGGGGGGGGCTGGAAGATGGAAGGGAGAAGGGCGAGGAGGACTTGGTGGGGGAGGGGAATAGGAGTGGGGAGGAGGATGGGGGGAGGGATTAGGGTCGGCGGGGAGGTGGGATGTCGGAGATCGGAAGACTGGAAGGGAAGGGGGGGGAAGAATGGGGGCGAAGGAAATAGAGAACAACTCATAAAGTCCTGAAACCATCTCTAGAAGAGTGTCAAAAGCGGGAGGAGCAGATGTAGAAGGCACGTTAGCAGGTGGAACTGTGGAGGAAGATGCAGTTGAAGCAGACTTCCTCTTCTTTGATGCAGACTGCAGAGCCGAAGAGGAATTCGACTTTGCAGAAGCATCAAGGAGAGGAGCAAATGGCATGAGCTCGTAAGGAGACAAATCGATGCCAAAGTGACGGAAAACAGGAGTCAAAAGGCCACCATATGGAATGTGCGACGAGGAAGAAGTAAACTCGACCTTGTCCATCCTGTCAAGGAGGACACCGGCCCAGTTCACGGGCATGCCAGAGAAAATCACATAAATACACTTCAGAATATCCTGAGAAGGCTGGTCAGATGATCCATACCTCGGCAGGATGTTGGACTTCACTACTAAGTGAACTGCCCAACCTCTAGTCGAGAACATAGAAGACCTGATACCATAATCCAGGGCTAAAGGTATCTCACGAAACATATCTCTAAGGACAGAGGGGTCAAGCTCGTTAATATCAGAAATGGATAAATCAGAAGGAAGAGAACCGGTAGAGGGAATCCTAAGAATGGTCCCTAAGTGAGTGGGAGTAATCTGGATGTGGGTTCCCTGAACAACGGTATCAAGAACTCTGGTAGTGGAATACTCACCGCGAACGCGGTTAGCATAGAAGAGCTTCACCAGAAATGGATAGGCTCTAGGGGACTCGCTCTGAGAGAAGCAAAAAAAGATCGGCCAGATGAGTAGCAGATAAGATGTCAGAAAGTCTCTCAGCAGTAAAGGCAGGAAAAGCAATGTACCGCTCCCTAAGAAGCTTGATCCCTAAGAGAGAGTGAAATTTTGCCAAGCAAAGATCATCTCGGCAAATATGAACTAGGGGATCAGTAGGGGGTACAACAGGAGGCTCTTCTGAAGAACTCGAAGCAGAAGCAGACAGATGGGGAGCGACAGCAACAGGATCATTGATGGCAACACCAATGCGCTTCCGCTGACACGTGATCAAGGGCTGAGCGTCGGAAGAAGTTGCTGAAGGAGAATATCCTTGCGAAGAAGAATGCAAGGGAGACTCGGATTGTTTGGTTCGGGCTTTGTAGGGTTTCTTCTTCTTGGCTATAGGTTTCTTGGGTGCCCTAGGTTGCTTATGAGCAACGATCTTCTCTTTTCCCTTGGTTTTGGGTGCCATGGAATTGAGAGAGAGAGAAACGATGGACGATGAAATTGAAAGACAAAAAAATCGAACGAAAGACTTGAGAGAGAGATACAAACCAAGTGGAGGAGACACGAAGAAGCAACGACGAAACGATCGACTTGCAAGGAGGAGGAGATCGACGGCAACGACTGAGGAAACGAGCGGGAAGACGAAGCAGTTCAATCGGAGGAGAGAGAAACAAACGTGGGGAAATGAACTGTCTCGATGAATATATGAAAGAGGGAATGAATCTGGGACGTTGGATCAAATAATCGACGGCTCAGATCAAAGCAGTGAACCGACACAAACAGGAGACAGTCGACTGATGAACAAACGTTAGTCGACTGGATGAAGTGATAAGAATTAATCTCCGGAAGACAGACAGTCGACTGTTGGTTAACATACAGTCACCTGTCCGAGGGACAGTCGACTGAACTTAACACAACAGTCAACTGACCGAGAATCAAAGAAACTTCATCAAAAATGTAGAGAGCTCTGTAGAAAAATTGACAGAGAGAACAGTCGCCTGATGACTAAAATTCATTCGCATGTTAAAATAACAGTCGACTATAAAACAGTCATCAGTCGGCTGTGCGAAAGATACAAATTCTCAGTTTGAGGAGATAGAGTAGGGCAGTCGACTGTCGAAGGAAAGACAGTCGTCTGTCCTGGTCCAAAAGTTCACAGTGAGATAGAAATCCAGAGAATAAGAACACTCACCCTAGGACCTATACTCTAATCACAAACTCAGCATAAAAAACAATGTAATATGATAAATCAATTGTAACATACATCTCCAAAAACAATCTCAAAGAAATCACGAAATCACATAAATCACAATAGCCTTTCTTAAACACAAATATAGCATATATCAAAAGAAGAAAGACAATATGATGAAATGAGCTCAAAAAGGTGTTATAACATGAAAGTTGAGCTTCTAGATTTCAGATTCACCCATAATTCTTAATTCTCCATGTAACCTCACAAATGAATCTTCTTTAAGAGGTTTTGTGAAGATGTCGGCAATTTGTTTTTGGGTTTCAATGTACTCTAAGATGATGTCCTTCTTAGCTACATGATCATTTATGAAATGGTGTCTCACGTCTATGTGTTTGGTACGGGAGTGGTGTACCAGATTCTTGGAAAGACATATGGCACTTTGGTTTCAACCATGATCGGGCAAGTATCACAGTTGACACCATAGTCCATAAGAGTGTGTCTCATCCAAAGAACTTGTACACATGCAAGACCCGCGGCAATATATTCCGCTTCAGTCGTGGAAAATGACACTGAATTCTGTTTCTTAGAAAACCAAGAAACAAGAGAATTTCCTAGAAAATGGCAAGTGCCACTAGTACTTTTCCTGTCGGACTTGCATCCGGCAAATTCGGCATCACTATATGAGATTAACTCATATGTGCTGGATTTAGGGTAAAGTAACCCATAATCTAGAGATTGATTGAGATAACGAAATATTCGTTTAACTGCAATCAAGTGTGACTCCTTAGGTTTAGCTTGATATCTAGCACAAAGGCATACGGAAAACATGATATCGGGCCTACTAGCGGTTAAGTAAAGTAAGCTACTGATCATACCTCGATATAGACGAACGTCTACATCTTTTCTGCTTTCATCCTTGTGTAGATGGGTAGAAGTACTCATGGGAGTCCTTTTGCTTGAAGACGATTCCATTCCGAATCGCTTGATAAGCTCACCTGTGTACTTTGTCTGAGTATGAAGGTGCCATTCTCCATTTGTCGAATTTGCAGTCCAAGGAAATAAGTGAGCTCTCCCATGTGGCTGATCTCGAATTCATCCTTCATTGACTTAGAAAATTCTTGACAAAGATTAAAGTTAGTAGAACCAAAAATAATATCGTCTACATAAACTTGAATCAAGAGAATGCCATTTTCATAACCTTTAATGAAGAGTGTAGAATCAACTTCTCCCATTTTAAAACCTAAATTCAAAAGAAATGTCTTAAGTCGATCATACCAAGCTCTAGGAGCTTGTCTCAACCCATACAACACTTTATTGAGTTTGAAAACATGGTTGGGAAATTTTTCATGAATAAAACCGGGAGGTTGAGAAACATAAACTTCTTCATTGACAACCCCATTTAGAAATGCACTTTTGACATCCATTTGAAATAGTTTAAATTTCTTATGGGATGCAAAAGATAAAAGTAATCTAATAACTTCTAATCTAGCTACGGGGGAAAAAGATTCTTCGAAATCAATACCTTCCTCTTGCCGGTAGCCTTGAGCTACTAACCTTGCTTTGTTCCTTGTGATCACCTCGTTCTCATCCGTCTTGTTCTTGAAGACCCATTTGGTCCCAATGACTTGGTGACCACTTGGAAGAGGAACAAGTTTCCAATCTTCATTTCTCTCAAATTGCATTAGTTCTTCTTCCATTGCCACTATCCAAGAGCTATCCTCACAAGCTTCTTGGATGTTCTTTGGCTCAATGGTAGAGACAAATGTGCAATGAGAGAATTCTTCAATTCTCTACATCGTTCAAACACCCACACCAATATCTCTAATAATTTGGTTATGGGGATGGTTACGAACGGTCGGATAAGCTTTGGGTATTCCTGCATCACTAGGAACATCTTCAACAATTTCGTTAGTAGGGTTAGTATCAATTAATCGAATCATTAATCTTAACACTACTAAGAGAATCACACAAAACATCTACACTATCATCATCAACACGAGAAAAATCAAAATATTCATTAAATGAAACGTGTAGTGATTCCTCAATCGTTGAAGAAGTTTTGTTGTATATCCGGTAGGCTTTGCTACGTGTGGAATATCCAACAAAAATTCCTTCATCGGATCTTGGCTCAAATTTATCTAGATTACCGAAAGTGTTCTTGATAAAACATTTTGAACCAAAAACACGAAAATATTTTACTTGAGGCTTTTTGTCATAAAACAATTCAAAACAAGTTTTGTTCATTCGAGCTTTCACTAGGATCCTATTGAGCACATAGCATGCCATGTGCACCGCCTCTGCCCAAAATTGTAGTCCTAGATGACTATCATGGAGCATAATGCGTGCACACTCAATAAGAGTCCTATTCTTTCTCTCTACAACACCATTTTGTGGTGGTGCTCGGGGGAAGGAAAAATTATAAGTTACCCCGGTGTCATCACAAAACTTAGTAAAAGATTCATTCTCAAATTCTCCTCCATGATCACTACGGATAGTGATAATGGTGGATCCTAAGAAATTCTGAATCTTCTTTGCAAATTTGGTAAACTCTTCATAAGCTTCATTCTTATTCGTTAAGAATGAAACCCAAGTAAATCTAGAAAAGTCGTCTACGACAACTAATCCATAATGAGCATTATCTAAAGAAGTGGTTCTAGTTGGCCCAAACAAATCTAAATGAAGAATTTCTAGGGGCCTCTTAGAAGTAATCCCTTCTTTAAGCTTAAAGGAAGATTTACTAAGTTTACCTCGTTGACATGAATTACAAAAGTTTTTCTTATTAAAAACGATTTTAGGAAAACCTTTGACTAGATCTTGCTTAGCTAACTTATATAAGTGCTTAAAGTGAACATGACCAAAATGGCGATGCCATAATAGTTGTTCACTTGTGTTAGCAACTAAGCAATGTTCTACGGTTTTAGGGAAGCTCAAATAATAAATATTTTTACGCCTAATACCGGAAAATAAAATATTTGAATCACAATCAATAATTGTACACAATCATTCTCCAAAGTTAATCTTATAAACTTTGTCACAAAGTTGACTAATGGAAATGAGATTGTGACACAACCACTAACTAGAAATACATTAGTAATTAAGGGTTTTGAAGGATTACCAACGATACCTACTCCAATGATGGTTCCCTTTTGATTTCCTCCAAAAGTGACCGTTGCACCATCCTTGATGCTAATCACTTCGGAGAGCAAAGAGGGATCTCCCGTCATGTGTATGGAGCAACCACTATAGAGAATCCATCCTTTCCCTTTAGAGCTAGTATGACTTTTATTGCTCTTCTTCTTTCTCTTGGGTACCTATATAATATGCCATAAGCTCACGGTACCCAATGTTTGTTGGGTCCAAGGGGATTAGCCCTTTAGAAGCCAAGTCCAAGTGGACTTCCGCTTCCCAACATAATTATTATTCCTAATGATATCATGGAAATATGAATCAATATAAGCATTCATATCATTTAGGCTAGTGTTCTTAGGACCACAAATAGTGTAAATCTTGGGAGTCCTTTTCCTAGCTGCATGCATACTTGTTGAATTTCTATGTGATGCATGCTTTTTAGGAACATTGTTTCTAGCATAAACATGAGGAGGTGGATATGCATATGACATATGAGTATTATAAGTATGCTTAGGAACATGCATATTGTATGGAACATATTGATTATGCATGACATGAGGAGGATGTGCATACTTGTACGAATGATGCGTATGAGCATATGGGTGTGTAGGAGCACGCACATGAGAATTTCTCATGTGTGGATTTGTACGTGTCTGTGGGTGTGGAGCATAAAAAGTGTCATGATTATTCACTTGTGAAGTAGGAGGTTTCCTACGTGGATGAGTGTTAGTGTACATGTAAGCATGGCCTTGCTTTTGGTTTCCACCCTTAGTGGATTTCTTGCCAAAAGGAAGTGAAGATGAAGTGGTGACTTTCTTGGTAGGTTTGCTACCTATAGTGTCTTTGACACCACTTGTGGATGAGCCGGAGGAAGACCTCACAAAATCTATAGTGACACCACTATAGGAGGTGCGACCATTGGATGCATTCGCATTCACAAACCCAAGACCAACACGATGTGTGGTCGGAAATTGGTTTGCAAGCAAATCATCCAATTGTCCTTTTTCCTTATTGAATCTCACAATACGGGAGGACATGAGCTCATATTTCTCCTTTAGAGAAGAAATGTTGGTATCCAAGGTGGACACACGTGCTTTGAGCTCGTGCACTTGGGTTTTAAGAGAGTCATTCTCTAAACCCAATTGTGTGTGTCGTGTAACTAGATCACTATTATCGTTGGGATGTGTTTGATCTAGTTGAGATTTGAGGTTATTCACCTCATCTCTCAAAGTGACATTTTGAGAAGCTAAATTTGCTTTCTCAAGAGTTAAAGTATCAATAATGGTGTCATTGTTGATAATGCATGGAATGGATGACTTGCTAACATTAGATTTCTTTAATCTAGTATATCTAAGCATTAAAGATTGATATTTAGCAAATAATTATTCGTTTGCAATACGAAGTTCATCCATTATTACCTCTTCATCCGAGTCGGAGTCACTCTCATCGGAGAGTGGATCTTCTCGTGCCATGAAACACATGTGGGTGCTCTCACCCTTCTCATCATCAGAATCACTCGATGATTCTTCACATGAGTCATCGAATGTACCTACGAGTCCTTTCTTCTTGTCTATCTTGTTTTTATCGGACTTGTGGTACTTCGGAGCCTTCCACTTCTCTTTGTTCTTTAGCATTGGGCAATCCCTCTTGATATGACCTGGCTTATTACACTTAAAGCAAAGATAGGAAGTAGTATTAGTAGACTCAAATCTTTTATAAGATGGAAATTTACCTTTGCGAAAGAAGCGTTGAAACTTCTTCGCCATTTGGGCCATTTCACCCAAATCCATCTCATCTTCCGAATCTTCGCTATCGGAGGATGATGAATTGGCGTTGAATGCCAAAGCTTTCTTCTTGGCCTCTGAGGGATTCATCATAGCTCGAATCTTTAATCGGTTCTCCCGTCTTACTTCGTAAGACATGAAAGTCCCGATAAGATTCACAACTGTGTAATTCTTCAAGTCATTGACCTCCTCGATGGCGATCGCTCTCCTTTTCCATTTGTAGGTCATTCCCATGATGATCTTCCTTACCTTATCATGTTCGGAGTATATTTGGCCAAGAGCTTCCAATTCATTGATGATGTTGGTAAAATGGACGTACATTGATGCAATGCTCTCATTATCCTGCATATGAAACAAATCGAAGTTTTGCACGGCAACATATAACTTTGAAAGTTTTACCTTGTTCGTTCCCTCATGGGTAACGATGAGATGGTTCCAAATTTGATATGTACTCTTACATGTACATATCTTGTTGAACTCATTCAGGTCCAACGCACAATGAAGAGCGTTCATTGCTTTAGCGTTGTTGACTTCGGCGGACTTCTCGGAAGACGTCCATTTTTTGAAATCCTCTTCGGTGGGCTCGACGTATTCCTTGTGGAGGGTTCTCCAAAGGGAAGCGCTCCTTAGGAATGTCTCCATCATACACTTCCAATAGCCAAAGTTAGTGCCATTGAAACGTGGAGGACGCACCGTTGATTGACCTTCAAAAAGTGTGGACGCTCCATCACGGTCGTGATTGTTGTACGAAGTCGTCGAAGGAAGGTTGTTGTTGTTGGATGCCATAGCTATAACCTTGAGCTCTGATACCAATTGTAAGGATCCTGGCTATGGAGAAAACACTAGAAGGGGGGTTGAATAGTGTTTAAGCAATTTAAAACTATAGTTACACCAAATTAAAATGCTAACCAACAATATAATGCGGAATTAGAATTAAACCCAAATAAGAAACAAATGCAAACACAATTATGTTTCTAGGGTTCGGATTACCCAAGTCACTCCCAACTTGTTTCCGGTAATCCTACGTCCCTTCCACCCGGATACCTCCAGATACTTAAGTTAGAACCCTAACTTGAGGTTTCCTTAAAATCCACTTGTAGCAACCCTACAAGTGAAATCGAATACAATCGATGTCCTTGACTCCCATAACTTGGGAGCAAGCAAACCGCTCTCACAAACCGAGAGTAAATTCAATTTACGAAAGTAATGAAATATGAAAGCAACACTTACAATCACCTATGCCTTGAAGTAGAACTTGAAGGAGAAGTGATGTGTGTTGAAGACTCTCTTGGAAGAGAGGAGAAAGCCCTTTCTCTTGAATGCACCAAATACCTAGAGGATCACTCTTTGGTTCTAGGTTGGAGAGCAAGAGATCAAAGATTTGGAATTCTTAGGGCTTTGGATTTGAGAGCTTTAGACTTTAGAAATGAAAGCTTAAGAGATTTTGCAATAGCTTAGGTAACCTTTCAATGGAACAGTAGAAGCCCTATTTATAGGTTTCTCAAATCCATAAAACAGCTTGGGCAAAAACACTTTTGGAATCCGTGAGAAAATTCTCAACGGATAGAAATTGAACCCGCAACAGTCGACTGTTGAAGAAACCACAGTCGACTGATGCACAGTCAGCATGGGTAGGTAAGAATTCATAACAGTAACTTACCACGTGGATAGTCAACTGATGAAGCAAAGACAGTCGACTGTTAAACCAACAGCCGACTGTAATTACTTCTACAGGCGACTGGCCGAAAGAATGGTAAGTTGAAGAAATCTGGAAATCCTGTAAGATAGCAGGACAGACGACTGATGAGGATAATACAGTTGACTGTTAATTAGAATAGGCGACTATAAATCCTTATACAGACGACTGTTAAATACCCTGAGAATTTTCAGAGAGCTGAGTCAATAAATTGGCTCACAGACAGACGACTGATGCATCATACACAGTCGACTGATCCAAGAGACAGTCAACTGTATATTCAACATTAGTCGACTGGCCGTAAGAGGCAAATCAAAAAAGTTTGGGCAGAAGGATAGACATGCGACTGATTTACAAAATACAGTCGACTGTCACTGGGATAGGCGCCTGTGAATCGTTCATCAGTGGCCTGTGCGAAATAAACAGAAAGGCCCAAAACTATATTGCTAAAGCTTGTGCATAACAGGCGACTGTAGAACAAAACACAGTCGACTGTTTTTGAGACAGACGACTGTAAAATGTTCAGCAGTCGACTGTTATAAATAATCCAAGCACAATCACTAAGGAAATGAATTGGGGTCTAAGGAAACTTGATCTAATGATGTCGTAAGACTGAAATGAAGATGTGTGTGAGTGCTCCATCAAAGTTCTACTTCTAAGTTACATACTAGAAGAGATAAAAGAAATTTACATTCACGAAATATCTCTTCTATCAATCGTATGAGCTTGAAGTCTTCAAGAAGCTTCAATCAACATCTACGATCATCTAATCCATTTTCATTTGCCTTCGATGATCTTTGTGAGTCATCCATTGCTAGTAGATCTTCATAAATAGCTTAGGCAATGGATTAACTGCAAAATAGGGGATTAGTCACAAGTATTTATGTTTGCTCATCATTAACACCAAGTAGGAAGATGTCCAATACTCAACAAATAGACCCATTCTTCGTGATGCTATGCATCGGGATGTGCTTTCGCTTGGTCCAATGCAAGGTGAACACAAGGTGATGTTTCCTCCTTCTAGGTTTCCTCCTGCATAGGCAGGTTCATCAATTCCATTTCCAGCTGAAAAAGCTCCACTCGAGGACATCAGTACCAGCCTCCGCTTTATGGTTGGGATGTCTCACCGTCAGGACTCTGTTCTGCACAACCTCCGTAGCAAACTCGCGGCGCTTACTAATTCTGTCTCTGTACTTACCGATGAACAACGTCAGCTTAAGGATATACGCATAGGCAATGTAAGCCCCGCATATGCTCCTTCATCCTCCTCCCATCAGCCGGTGAACTTTACTCATAGATTAGGAGAAATTGAAACAAATCTCTCCAACACCAATCTGGCGATCTCACTTCTGCGTAGCGACTTCAACACTATGATGCTCATAATGTTGAACCTACAAGAGAAGATGGAGACTCTGGTGCCCTCTCCTATAGACATCCGTACTGTTGCCCCACCATCACCACCTCAACCTCCTCCTCCTCCTCCTCCTCCTCCAGGTTTTTGAGGTGGACGGGCCGTTGCCGCACCAGCCTTTCTCTTGTCTTATAATGTATTTTTGATCATTGACGGAGAAGAGTGATTGTGGGTAGATATTCTTTGGTGTTTTATGTCATAATGTACGAAATGTAGTTTCAAATTTGTTGTGTTATGTACATTATAACGTATAAATGTTGTAGTATGATAGAATTCAGACCTTAATACAATGTCATTTAATTTGATACAATTGCATGACATTACAAAATTGATATATGTGATATATACATTGATGCTTACTTGAATCAATGTCCGAAATTGAAATTACCTAGTAAAAAACTTTTTACCAAAATATAAATTACCCAGCGCGCACAACGGATATAAGTTGTGACCGTCATGATATACGTTGTGATAAAACATTTATGTTTGCACACAATTACTCAACGCGCACAACGATCACATCATTTGTTTGACCGCTGGCGGGCTGTGAGCATAACCATATCTGGTTATCCACAATTACTCAGATCACACAACTGCACGTAATTGTGACCTTTTTACGCACGGAGACAAACTATATGCAATTAAAACGACAATAATTCATCGCAACCAAACTTCAGATGCCATGACCGTTATACGCGCTGAGTAAAACTGTATTACATAATCCATTACCCACAGTTAATCTTCCTGTCCTGTGCGGTGTGTTAAAAGGTATACCTTTTGGAAATATAATTCAGCTCGCACAACTGCTAAAATTTCACCCACCTGTTCGCGTTTAGTAAAACTGTCGTAACTAATAATTTCTCATCGCGCACCACGTTCAATAAAAAATCATAATAATTAAGAAAAAAACACAAAATCGAGGGAAAATTAATGTTCAGATTGACATGCGAAATAAATATATCCACATTGAAGCAAATATTAATGCGCAGACGGTCAGTTGATTGATGCGTGTAGATACATATAAGTGAAAAGACAACACATATCTTACTGTTTACAGAATAAGACAGCATATATCTTTGAGAATGATACTCATGTGTCACGCTGTTGGATGTGATGGTGTCCCATTTTGTAACATCACACTATATAGAATTATGAGTAATATTGTATAAACATAAATAATTTGCTCAACTCGCACAACTGCCATAATTTTTCCCGTTGTGCGCGTTGAGCAAATTTGTTATATGCCATCAATTTTGCTCAACGCGCACCATAAAGGTCAAACATTCTTGGGAATAACATCTGGCTGGTAACAATCTGTTGTAGATTCACTCGTCTGTATATTCAATACAATATCACTCCTCACAGGTTCTTAGGTAGACGCATAGTAACTCTACTGTAGTCTATCGTCCTCATCAATAGGCCAGTCCAATTCGTCTATAAATGGCCTCCCTTCCCACTAGACCTTATCAACCACTGCACTTCTTGATGATAGTATTCTATCTGATTCTATCTGTTTCTACTTTATACAATATTTTTTTCTTCACCGTGTTAAATTTATCCCGTTGTTCATCACTGCTTCGTCTTCAACACACAAAGATGGCCAATATACTACCGGCAATTGACGTGATGAAGAAATTGAATCCATCGCATGTATATGTACTGGAATATGTTATTTGCTCCTTCATATGTTCTACAGCAGCGGGATTCTTCTGAGAAGAAGTAACCGTGATATATTTTTATATCAGTGCCTAAACGTAAAGTTGCATGTCTTTATACCCAATTTTTTACTTAAATTTTCTTTTTAGCGTTCATAACTGATGCTTCTTCAACACATACAGGGACATGCGCTGAAGAATCCAGATCAGCCAACTTCGTTAAAGGAGTGGTTACTTATATCCTGATGGACGATCTGGATGCAATTGATGATGGTGCGCGCTATTAGAGCTGATCATAAATGCCATCTTGCTTGAGCTGTTCAGCATTACTTTGAACAGTTTTGCGTAATGGGATTCAATGTACCATTAGGATATTCCCGTGATTGAATTTCATACCAGTTCTAAACTGTGAAGTTGTAAAATGTTTAGCTGTAGTTTCAACTTTGTTGTGTAATGTACATTATAATACATAAATGTTGTAGTATTTTGGAATTTAGACCTTATATTTGATACAATTGCAAGACAATACAAAATTGATATAGGTGATATATATGTCCGACATTGATATTACCGAGCAAAAACTGTTTACCAAATTATAAATTACATTTATGCATTATGTAAATTATAATGCATAATGTTGTAGTATGTTAGAAATCAGACCTTAATACTATGTCATTTAATTTGATACAATTACAGGACAATACAAAATTGATATAGGTGATATATACTTGGATGCTTACTTGAATCAATGTCTGACATTGATATTACTGAGCAAAAACTGTTCACCGAACTATAAATTACCCAGCGCGCACAACGGGCTCATGCTATATGTTGTGATAAACTATTTACGTGTGCACACAATTACTCAGCATGCACAACGGTCACATCGATTTGTTTGACTGCTGTGCACGCTGAGCAAAACTGTATCTGGTTATCCACAATTACTCAGATCACACAACTGAACGTAGGTGTGACCCTTTTGCACGCAGAGCCAAACTGTATGCAATTAAACACAATAGACCATCGCACAAAACAGTCAGATGCCATGACCGTTCTGCGTGCTGAGCAAAACAGTATCACATGTTCCATTACCCACAATTAATCATCCCGTCCTGCGCGGCGTGAAAAAATGTATACATTTTGGAAATATAATTCAGCGCGCACAACTGATCAAATTACACCCAGCTGTGCGCAATGAGCAAAACGGTCGTAACGAATAATTACTCAGCACGCGCTCACAAAGTTCCATAAAAAATCACAATAATTAAGAACAAACACAAAATCGAGGGAGAATTAAATAATGTTCAGTCTGACATGCCAAATAAATAAATCAACATTGAAGCAAATATAATGCACAGACGGTCAGTTGATTGATGTGTGTAAAGCTATATAAGTGAAATGACAACACATATGTTTCTGTTTACAGAATAAGACAGCAAATATATATACGTATCTTTGATTGGTTTAATATGACCCGTTCTACGCAGGGTGTAAAAAGATATCCTTTCGGAAATATAATTCAGCTCGCACAACTGCTAAAATTTCACCAGCCGTGCGTATTTAGCAAAACGGTCGTAAGTTATACTTTCTCAACGTGCACAACGTTCAATACAAAATCACAATAATTAAGAAGAAACACCAAATCGGGGAGAATTAAATAATGTTCAGATTGACATGCCAAATAAAAAAATCAATATTGAAGCACATATAATGCGCAGAAGGTCAGTTAATTGATGGGTGTAAAGACATTTAAATGATAAGACAACACATATCTTACTGTTTACAGAATAAGACAACATATATCTTTGTAAATGATACTCATGTGTCACGCTATCGGATTTGTTGGTGTCCCATTTTGTAACATCACTCTAAATGGAATTATGAGTAATATTGTATAAACATTAATAATTTGCTCAACTCGCAGTCATAAATGCCTTATTTTTACATGTTTTGCACGTTGAGCAATTTTTTAGAGGCAATCAATTTTGTTAGAGGCAATCTCTGTAGCCCACAGTAACTCTACTGTAGTCTCAGCCTCATCCATACGGACCATACCCAGTCCAATTCATCTATATAAAGTGATTCCCTTCCTACTAGACATCGTCAACCACTACACTTCTTGATTATAGTGTTCTATATGATTCTATATGATTCTACATATACAATATTTTTTATTTTACATGCAAAATTTTTGTTCTTAATAATGAATGCTTCGTCTACGACACACAAAGAAGGCCAGCCAATATACTTGCGGCAATTGACGTGATGCTGAAATTGAATACATCACATTTATATGGCATCAAAGATGGTGTTTGCTCCTTCAGAAGAAGCACCCGATGTTCTCGAATTATTCACATTGACATTAGCTTGAAGGTGCCACCAAGGTATCCTCTCTCAAACTGAGCAATCTGCTCCGAATCTGTGCAGCCTCATTTCTCTCTATGCTCCGAAGAATTTCTTACGAGTGCCATTATTGAATTTCATACCAGTGCATAAATATGAAGTCGCAATATTCTTTATGATACTAATTGCTTTATCTGATTATTTCTGATTCTAATTATAAAATATATTCGTTTCTATTATGTTTTTTGTGTTAATCATTGACAATTGTTCAAAGAATACAGTGGACAGATGGCCAAGATACACGCGACAAGTGATGATGGTGAGCGCTAATGGATCTGCTCATAACTGCAATGTTTGTGGAGAAAAGGTTCACGGCATGAGAACTTTTCGTATGAGCAAAACTGTATTCCATTACACAAAGTTAATCAGACTGCCCTACGTGCAAAAGTAGTGACCTTTGTGTGCACTAAGCAAAAATATTTACAATACTGTGATTTGTTACAGTTATTGTCTTCTGATGTGATGCTGTATGCTTTTTTTTAAAACATTAGACAAGCGCCGCAAGAGTATCGGTGTATTTAGTCCATATCTATAGATTTTGCTCTTTGCTAATCGAAACCAGATGTTTTTCCCGTTGTGCGCGTTGAGTAAAAAGGTATACGTTCAAGAAATTTTTCTCATCACGTACCACTGTAGTCAAATACTATTTGGAACAACATCTGGCTGGTATCCATCTGCTATATATTCACGAGCACTAACAGTTACTCTACTGTGGTCTCATCCTCGTCCATGGTCAGTCCAACTCATCTGTAAATGGCTTCCATACCCACAAGACCTTATCAACCACTACCCTAGGTGATGATAGTTCCTTTATCTGATTCTCTCTGATTCTTCTTATACAATGTTTTTTTCTTCAAACTTGTATTTTTGTTGTTGTTCATGAGTGTGTTGTCTACAGCACACAAAGATGGCCAATATACTAGCGGCAAGTGCCGTGATGCAAAAATTGAATACATCACATTTATCTGGAGGCGAAGATGTTCTTTTGCTCCTCTTCGCCTGATCTTTTCATCTTCATTGCAAACATCACATGAAGGCGAAGATGTTCTTACAACCACAACAGCTTCATTCTCGTCCATCCCAACTTGCAGATATTCTTTGACCCTTCGTAAGTTCTGTTCAGATTCATTGCATACATAGCTGCTTGATGATAACAAATGTTCTATCTTAAATCTAAGTCTAAGTCTAATTATACAAAAATTTTACTTTTTTATGCTATTTTTTCCTAGGGGAGTTTGTACTTGATAGTATCCCTCCTGCTCCCAAGGGTGTTCGAAGTGTCATTGTTTGCCTTGAGATATATGCCGATGGTATCTTGAATGCCTCTGCAGAGGAAAAGACAGGTGTGCAGAAAAATAAGATCACAATCAGCAACGATAAGTGCAGGTTAACCCAGGAGGAGATTGAAAGGATGTTCCTTGAGGCAAAGAAGTATAAAGCAGAAGATGAAGTGAACAAGAGAAGGGCGGAGGCTAAGAATGCATTGAATGATTATATGTACGACATGAAGAATGTTATCAATAAGGATTACATTGCCAGCCGTTCCAGTTTCCATCCGGAAGTGCTCAAACTGGCATCTGAAGTCCCTTGCTACTTTTCTCACATTTCTCAAGCTGCCCATAACCTGGGCAGACACATTTCTCTCTGTGCTCAGACGAAGGAGCCCATGAGTAAATTTCATACCACTGCCAAAATGTGATGTTGGAATATTCTTTACGATACTAACTGATCTATCTCATTATACAATATATTTACTTAATTATGAATTTTTTCTTTTCATCACTGCTTATTCTTCAACGCATACAGGGGACAGAAGGCCAAGATACTAGTGGCAAGTGACGATGGTCAGCGCGAATGGAGCTGTTGATTGGTGCCATTTTGCAAGAGCGGTTCATACTAACTTTGATCAGTTTCTCGTATTCGGAATCCATGTAAAATGTGAAGTTGCATAATGTGAAGTTGCAAAATGTTTAGACATAGTTTCTACTTTGGTGTGTTATGTACATTGGAATGCATAAATGTTGTAGTATGTTGGAATTCAGACCTTAATACAATGTCAATTAATTTGATACAATTACAGCCCATTACAAAATTGTGATTGGTGATATATACATTGATGCTAACTTAAATCAAATTCCAACATTGAAATTTCTTGGGAAAAATTAGTGAAAGTAATATACATTACATTTACACAGCACGCACAAATGGCAAAAGGCGTGAACGTTATGCACGTTTAGAAATTTTGATCGAGGCCAACAATTTTGCTTATCGCTCACCACGTCAGTGGATCATTATTGGGAACATCATCTGTCTAATATATACAATAAATACCCGAGGTACAAGATGACTCTTCTGTATATTCCCGAGACCTTGTCTGTTAACTTTCATTTAGTAGAAGTGATACTTGTATTTATACCAGCTTCCATTTACACCTGGACACTAATTAATCACCCCAAATAATTACTCAGCGCCACAACGTGCAACAGATATGAACGTTGTGCACGCTAAGCAACGCTTTCTACAATTACCAAGTTTTGCTCATCGCACACAACAGTGTTATTTAACAATCTGTTGTGTGCTCAGAGCAAAACTGTATACAATTACACACAATTACTCATCGTGAGCATATACGGAAGGTCATTCTCCTGCCAGTCTCGTCCTCGGTGACGGGGCACTGTCGGCCGTCGTGCAGGGTTCCCGGGTGTCGACATGGAATCAGGGGGAGAGGAAGTAAACACTCTCACTCGTCGTCTGTTGCAAAAATTCCCTTCATTAAATTTTGGAAAATTACATATGAATCGCTCGAGAGCAGTCTTACAAAAGTAACGATTCGCAAAATTTAGGAAGACGACGCATCGTCGGCTATAAACAGGTCCTTTATCTCTCTCGCCACCCTATCCATCTTGGCGGTTGGCTGAGCTTTGAAAGCATCGATCTCTTGCCCCTTCTCGAGAAGATTGGCCTGAAGGTCAGCAACCTCCTTCCTCGATTCCTCAAGATTAGCTCGGAGTTGAGATTGCTCTCTACCCCACTGAGCTTTCGACTGCTTCCTGGCGCTTGACACGGAGGCGAGGCTGGATTTCGCCTCCGAGGCCGCCCAATCCGACTTGCCCTTGGTGGCCATGGTCTTGCCCAATTCTTTCTGCAGCTTCATCACCTGAGCTCTGAGCTCAGAAGCCTGGTTCTCGACATTCGCCAGCCGGTGCTGCCCCTCGATCAGTTCGACGGCCCTGCGGCGCAGACCTGCCCCGAAAATGGTCACCT
This sequence comes from Scilla litardierei, assembly GCA_030789695.1. Lineage (NCBI taxonomy): Eukaryota > Viridiplantae > Streptophyta > Magnoliopsida > Asparagales > Asparagaceae > Scilla > Scilla litardierei. The sequence goes on along the minus strand of CM061142.1, from coordinate 180,920,558 downwards.
GCAGATGGAGACAATCAACAAAACCAGAAGGGGAAGCAAAATTCGGAAGGCCCAGTGGCAACGAACCTGAAGGCCACTGCGAACGAAGCAGTTGGCCATCGTTTCAAGGTCGACCCTATTCAGGAAATAGACATCCCTTGGTAGAGTGATATTCTCCGCCAGACGAGCCCCCGTCCCAAAGTCCAGGAGGGCCGACTCGGCCGTCCCTACGACGTACCGTGGCCGATAGGTCTCCCCCTGAATCTTCCCATGATGGCCAGACAAAATGCGGTTCGACTGCAGAAGGTGGTCGAACTCTGTAGATTTGGGCCGACGGAAGGGACCGGAGGAACAATGTCCTCGTATGGCCACCTGTCGTGTGGCATGCTGGAGGACGATGCGGCCCCAACTCGAGGATCATAAGGAGTCACCTTCAATGTCCGAGCAGCTTGACTTGAGGAGCATCTAGCCTCCCCCAACTCCAAAATGAGGTTCCCCGATTCCTCTGATTCCGATTCCTCCTCTTCCTCCTCAGTCCTCTTCCTCTTACGGCCTTCTTCACTGGCCCGCTCCATCACTGAAGTAAAATCTCTGTCTGCTCCTCCAGCCATTTTTGTTTGCTGGAAGAAATAAGAAGAAGATGAGATTTCCTCGAGTTAACCAGAGACAGGAGCACAAAAACCATTGGCTTCACAACTCCAGTTCCTTTTATTTCGCTAAGGAATAGTACACGATGATCGACACGTGTCGGAAATTTGCCAAAAACAACGGTTGAGATCAACTGAAGCCGAGAAGTTTTGGCGGCACGAATCAAATCAGATGCTTCGATTGTCGTGCCCCATTAAATGAAAGTACTCATCATTCGGCCTCGATCCGCGTTATTTCTCGAGAACGAATCATGTGGGCCAATGTGGATACACGGGTATGTCCCCTGAAACAGCTTGGGGCAATTGCTCAGCGCACTCAACGACTTAAATCGTAGAATTTCTCACCGCACACAACAACTCAAAACTCACAATTGCTCACCGCACACAACTATTTTTTTCTATTCCACGTTCACATGTGCAAGGGTAAATTTATTAGCCGTTGTGCGCATTGCGTAATTATTAACACTGTCTTTATTTTACTCAGTGCGTGATTGCGATCCATAACCCGTACAAAAGATCGAAAACGTACAGACATAGGGTTTATTCGCTTCGTAGGGTTTATAATATTCTTTGTCGATACTAGTTTATTGTTTATGATTTATACATGCTTTCCCAAAAACATGGGGTTTAATGTACTGTTGGTTGCAATTATGATATAGTAAAACACATGTATCACTATGCAATTTCATTTCTTTATTCTGTTGAAGTGATACTTTTTTCTATATCAGCTTGCATTTACAGCTGGACACTAATCATTCACCACACAAAATTGCTCAGTGCCCACAACGGGCAACAGAAAGGAAAGTTGTGCGAGCTGAGCGAAACTTTCTACAATTACCCTTGAGCAAAACTTCCTAATCAGCTCAAAATGGGCCTTCAACGCGCACAACGGGCATAAAAATTCGGGGTTTAATGGTACAATTTGGGCTGGTACCTAATTCCGACAATGCACATGGGCTTGGATCAGGGAATTGACCAGTTTCGTCTTAGCCCATTGTGTGTGTGTTGGCTCAACTGGCCGCCATCGCTCGACGCCGTTCAGGTTTTGACGGCTTGGTCTGAGGGAATGTGATTCGTGTGTATTTGACGTACACTTCAGTTTTGAGGCAATCACATTGAATGAAGGCCAGTAGCACGAAGTTGGAATTCTCCCGCCCTTAGTGAGCGGGATTCGAAGCGCCGCCTTCTGTGAGACTTTGACACGCATCCCTTTCTGACGGCTAGGATTCGAAGTGACCTTCCTATAAAGCCTTTGGCCTTTTAAATTCTGCTTTCTCCATTGCTTGTTACCCTGATTTTCAGCTTTTTTGCTCAGATGGCGGGTCGGGATTTCAGTCAAGACGTTCAGCAACTCAACCTTCGACGACGAGGATATTCGGGTGGTCGGGGGAGTTCCTCTGGCCATGGGCCTGGTGGCACTATGGGGGAGGACATTCTTGCAGGTGACCCACCGATTGGGGTGTCAAGGCAGGTGGGCGTTCCTCACCATCCGCCCTTGGGCACGGCCGAACCTTCGCCCTTCGTGGCGGATCAGATTGATGCGCCCTCCGGTCTCGACCTCGGAGAGGGGGATGTGGCGGCCATTGAGCTGGGTTCCCGTGTGTTAATTGGGAATGAGGAGGAGAGGAAGAGACGCTCTCACTCGTGGTCTGAAGGTCCCGAGGGGAAGAAGAAGAGGAGTGAGAGTGGTCCAGCTGGCGTGGCCGACCAGCTGGCGCAGGGATCTGTCCTTCAGAGTGACCGCTCCTTGTTAGTGGGGGTTGCTTATTGGGAGAAACTGGCAGATTCTCTGGTATGGCATATCCAGCATGTCGGACCCTTTTTTCTTCTACAACTGTTTTGTTGAGGGGGACATTCACCCCTTCGGTCTCGCAGGTTTCCACGGTTGATGTAGAGGCGCATCGCTTCTCAGAGAAGGTAGATGGTCTTGAGGCGGCCTTGGCGCAAGAGTGCCTGAGGGCTGAGACGGCTGAGCAATCAACCAAGGATGCCCACCAGTTCAAACTAAGAGTTGTAGAGCTCACCTCAGAGGTGGGATGTTTGACGGAGGCTCTGGCTGTTGCCGAGAGATCGGCCAAGTATGCTGAGGATGCACTGTCCCTCGCCCGGGAGGAGCATAGAAAGGAGAAAGGTGCTCTTTGGTCCGATATAGGCGACCTACGGGAAGTGGCCCATTCTCGGATTGTAGTTGAGGTCCAAAAGGGTTATGGGGATGTTCTGGCTCCGAGGATCGCGGAGTCTCTCCGTGAGGGATTCTGGGCGTTCTCGGACATTTTAGCTGCGAAGATTGAGAGGTCCTTCCAGGATGGTTTCATAGCATTTGAGGAGCGGGTCCGAAGAATGCTTCCCCGACCACCGGTTGTCCCTGGTCAGTCTACTGGTTTGGGAGAAGACGAATCGCCTGGGGACGCCTCTTCGTGACCTCCTGCATCATAGGTGGATCGAAAACACACAAAAATGGCCCGCGCACATCTCACATGCTTCATCTACGACACACAAAGATGGCCAATATACTTGTGGCAAGTGACGTGATGCTGAAATTGAATACATCACATTTATATGGAATCGAAAATGTTGTTTTCTCCGTCATAATGTTGTTTTCTCCCAGAATCACCCGATGTTCTAGACTGTTTCATATAACATTGCCAGTAGCATGAAGGTGCCACCAATGAATCATCTCTCAAACTAAGCAATCACCTTCCCCGCGTTGCTCGAAAACTGTGCAGCCTCATTTCTCTCTATGCTCAGAAGAATTTCTTACGAGTGCCATTATTGAATTTCATACCCCTGCCAAACTGTGATGTTGCAATATTCTTTATGATACTACATGATCTATCTCATTATACAATATATTTACTTAATTATGAATTTTTTCTTTTCATCAATGCTTATTCTTCAACGCATACAGGGGACAGAAGGCCAAGATACTTATGGGCTTCATTACATCAATGCTTTTCATACCCCTAACATTTTTTCTTTGGTGATGAGCTTGATGACTGAGCCCACAGGCATGGCCAAACAGCTGAAGAGGAAATCGACAAAATCTTTGCCAGCTTCAGCGAACAACACTCTCTTCATCCTCTTGTCTGTGAAAAGCTTCAACCTCAGTTGGGTGGCCATCATCACTGCTGCAGCAAACATGTTATGGTTTGTTTAAGCTATTATCTCTGGTTGGGGGGTGGGGTTGGGGGTGGGGTTACTTGAATATGGTCAGAGTAATATTTGACCAAGGTTACTTCTTCCTCATGCCTTTCATAGCACTCGAAGTGTTGTGGTTGAATAGTTCTTGTGGGTAGGGAAGCCATTTATAGACGAATTGGACTGCCCTTGGATGAGGATGAGCCTACAGTCGAGTGTAGCATTACTTCTTCCTCATGACTGATAAACATCACCCGAAGTGTAGAGGTTGCAGAGGGCTTGTGCGTAGGGACGCCATTTTATAGACGAATTAGACTGCCCTTGGATGAGGATGAGTCTACAGTAGAGTGACCGTGAGTCTACAGAAGAGACCCCGTGAGTCTAAAAAGCAGTGATCGTGAATGTACATAAGATTTTATTCATCGCGCACATCTTCCTAAATTATTTGCTCTCCACACACAACGGCCATATTCTTGCCGGTTGTGCGCATTGAGCTATTTTGTTTGAGGCTATCAATTTTGCTCAACGCGCACCACTACGGTCATACATTATTGGGAACAACACTGGCTGCTATCAATCTGATGTAGATTCATGGGCATTCTTCTGTATAATCACAAGAAATTTGCTATAGACTCATGGGGTCTCTTGTGTTTCCTCCCAGTAACTCTACCGTAGTCTCATCCTCATACAATGGCATCCAAATTCGTCTATAAATGGCTTCCCTTCCCACAAGCCCTCGTCAACCACTACACTTCTTGATGATATTATTCTATCTTATTCTATCTGATTCTAATTATATGATATTTTCTCTACAACATTCTATTTTTTCCTTCATCACTGCTACGTCCTCAACACTCAAAGATGGACAATATACTAGCGTCTAGTGACGTGATGCAGAAATTGAATACATCACATATATATTGATTCGAAGATGTTCTTTGCTCCTTCATATGTTCTGTTCGTCGTCATTGAAGCTATCACCTTCCATGCACACCCGCTTCTTCACTGCTTGTATATATTCTTTGATACTTAGTTGCAGACATCACTGCTTGATGATAATAAATGTTTTATCTTATTCTTAGTCTACCCGTACCATATTTTTACTTAATTATGCTTTGTTATGTGTTCATCACTGATTCTTCTTCAACGCAGACAGGGGGGCGGATGGCCAAGATACAAGAAGCAAGTGACGCTGATGCAGTTGATGGAGCAGCTCATAAATGGCAACAAAGTTTAAATTTTTTTCATGGTGGGAATCCATGTATCCCTAGTATAGTCCAGTGCTTGAATTCCTTAGTCGGGCAAAAACTGTGATGTTGCAAAATGTTTAGATGTAGTTTCTACTTTGTTGTGTTATGTACATTTGAATGCATAAATGTTATAGCATGTTGGAATACAGATCATAATGCAATGTCATTAAATTTGGGGCAATTGCATCACATTACAAAATTGCGTGATGCTAACTGAAGTACCCACAATTACTCAGCTCGCACCAACGGCAACAGCATTGAACGTTGTACGAGCTGAGCACAACTGTCTACGATTACCAACATTTACTCAACGAGCATAACCGTCAAAGTTAGTAACCGTTGTGCACGTGGAGCATAACTGTTTACAATTACCCATATTACTCAGCATGCACATCCGCAACATTATTGAACGTTGTGTGCGCTTATTAGGAAGACTGTAAAATTACCATGTTTTGCTCAGCGCGCACAACAGGTAAAAGTTGTAAACGTTATGCGCGCGGAGCTAAAATGTATACAATTACCCACCATTACTCATCGCGGACAGCTACATGTCTCATTCTCTTCATTCTCTTCAGCTCTTCTGCTTCTTCTTCTTACTCCTTAATCCCATTAATTTTCTTGACAATTGTCAGGTTCTGCATCAACAGAGAAATTATAAGATATGAGATCTGCAGTATCGGATATAGGTCTCGAATGATAGGCATCATCCTCATAGGCTTATAATTAAGACTTTGTGTTTTAATGTTCAATTTAGACCCCCAGCCCTATTAATTCAACTCCACGATGGCTGCATTTTGGACTAAAATATAGGAGGCTGTCATTTTCAGGTGACCATTTTTAAAGAGAACCAATTTACTTACAACACATTTACACTGATATGTCCGTAACAGATGCATGTAGTATATTTCTTCCAAGCTAATACAAAATTGTTGCCTATAGGATATAAAAATGTCGGCCTTCATATCACAGCCTTGTTAAGTCATCGGGCGAAGATTTTTCCTACAGAGAATATGGAGCAATGATGTTAAAATAATTTATACAAGTATATAAAATAGTAACCAACTGTGCTCATATATACCTTCTTTCTACAGCTGTGCTCATACGACAAGTTCTCATGTCATGACCCTTTTCTGCATAAACACTGCAAGTCCTTGTTCTTATTTGACTTTGTTCTTGTGAGACTTGTATTCCAGATGGAATCCTTGACGCCACTCGTGGTCGGCCTTTAGTTCTTGCTTTTGCAGGATCATGCATAATGACATCATTTACTCCCACTTCTTGTTTGATAGGTGCACTGTGTTGAACGCAACGATCTAGGATCTTTGGTTTGATGATGACAAACGTGTTGTTATATTTGACGTGTGTGCTTAGTGTGTTTCAGGATTGGCGAAATGATGATTCTTTCAACATTTGGGGAAATTGCTAAACATATAGCAACTGGAGAGAGGATGAAGTATTGTGCGCAAAGCAATGAGGACTATGTCCAATATGAGATGAGTATGGAGTTGGTCAATATTGGGAGAGATGATTCATTTGGATTCACCCACATCAAGACCAAGTCATTACCCATCTTGGTCTCCTCCAAATCCCATGGCAATCCTTTTTCTATTCAAATACCAATTAAAGATTGCATTAAATCCAAAAATATCAAAACAACTCCTATAGGGAACGTACACAAAGTTTAAAAAAAGCCCTACAATTGCCTAGCACCAAAAGCTTGCGGCGGCTAACAGATTCTTCCAAAAGGCCAAAAGAAAAACTCTTGTCTACCCTATAAAAACAACATCTCAACACACAAAAAACCGTGGCTCCACAATATACATTGCGGCATCAAAAAAACTATCTTACGGCCTATCCCTTCACGTTATCATCCTTGAGCCGCAAGCCCCATCTCCAAGAGCTCACGAAATTTTATTAAGCCAAAACCTTCGAGCTTCTAAAAATCAAAAACACCATGTCTCCTCACAAACATCAAGTTCTCTCCAAGCCAACAATTTCTCCAAGCAGCAAAACTTATCCTACGGCCACAATTTTCTCCAAGAAAAACTCATCTTCAAAAGAGAACCGCCAGCTTCTTCAAGTTCGAGTCATCGCACGAGAAGCCCTAGCCGTGAAGCATCCGCAAGCATCTGTAATTCGCAATCGCCGTGAGTCCATTGCTCGAAGCTGTCAACGCCATCCAGGAGATCACGTCGTAGGCGCCGTCAAGTTCAAGTCATCGCCGGAGAAGCCCTCGTCGTGAAGTGTCACAGTCGACATGCAAAAGTCGAAGAAGACCACTGCTCTTAAAGAAGACGAAGTCGACACCATCTTCGATGCTACCCTAGTTCGAAACGAAGAGGTCATCGTGAAGTCGGAGTCCACCGTGATCAGTTGCCGTCGAGGTTGGGTCGCCTGGATAAGTCGGTGAGAAGATTCAGGGTAGTCCGGCACCGTAGAAGATCGCAGAAGCTCCCCGTCGTTGTTTTCCACGAAGATCGTCGCTTGGTGAAGGCAACCGGAGATCTTGAAGCATCACCGTTGCTTGTTCGAAGATGCCGCCGTGCTCTTGAGTCTCCACCGTCTCGCCTAGAGTTGCTGCACTCACGAATAGCTCGCCGAGTTCGTGTCGCCGTCGAGAAGAACGCAGAGACGTTGGACGACGAAAGCGATTGCCGCTGCATACCCTAATCACAGCGGACGGGCACGATCACACGAGACACACAGATCAACAGCGGGGATCGTTTTTGCTGCAAGCGAAATTGAATCGCTGCGAAGGCGAGAAAACAAAGTCACGTGAAAATCGCAACGAAGGCAAAAACTCTTAGCGGGCTGACGTGGAAATTGTTTATTAAGGGAATTGCTAAGCTCACCGACCTCTATATTAAAGGAATTTCTCTGCACACCGACCGATTTATTAAAGGAGCTGCTCTGTGCACTGACTGGCCTATATAAGGGTTTGAACTGAACTTTCTTTACAGACAGACTAGTGCACAACTTGACATCCAGGAGTCTGATTGAGACACTGTTTGCGTCAGATTGGAGCTGACGACGTGCTGATTGACAGAGACGCCTACACAGACACGAACTGAGCATTTCTAAACAGTTTACTCTTTATTTTTGCGTCTTAGTGTAACGTTCTCTGTAGGGGAAACTTTACCTATTTTGGGGACTATTTTGGGACTTGTCTGGTTGGGGCTAGACAAGTGGGACCCAGCTAGTTTGGGACTAGCTGGTTGAAAGTGTTACTAGAATTGATATTGAGAGAAAACACAGTGAGTGGGGTACTGAGAGCCTGGCGAGTGTAGAGACGTAGAGGGTGCTCTGAGCGTGCTCTAACTTGTGGTTTTATACCTATTGCGCTATTCAATACTAGTATCTGCTTTGGGGGCTGGAGTAGGTCGTTGGGGCGACCGAACCAGGGTAAACATGCTGTGTACTCTGTGTCTGTATTTTATTTACTCTGCTGCTGCTATAACTGCGTGAGTTTGTTCGTGGGTTGCACGAATTATTTTATAAGCCTATTCAGCCCCCTCTAGGCTAGGATCCAGATCCAACAAGTGGTATTAGAGCAGGTTAGAGGATCTAGTCTAGTCTAGCTATCATGAAAACCCCAAAGTTAGTATTTCCCCATGGCATGCCTATTGATTGTCCTCCTCTTTTTATTGGCCATGATTATATATACTGGAAGGATAGGATGAAAACTTATTTACTATCTGTTGATGTTGATACCTGGTACATTATTGATAACGGATATTCTATGCCTGAAAGTAATATGAATTTAAATGATAAAAATGTGTGTGCTATAAATGCTAGAGCAATGAATATCTTATTGTGTGGGTTGAGTAGAATAATATTTGATCGTATCTCACATTGCTCTTCTGCGCAGGATATATGGAGGACCTTGGAAACTGCATATGGAAGGGAGAAATCCATCAGCCGCAATGAAAAGAATCAAAAGGGAAGAAATGCTGCTTTAAATAACTTTGATGCTCTTCTTTGTGACAATACTAAGCATAAAGTTATTTGTTTTAAATGCAGAAAGCAGGGACACTTCGCTAAACATTGCCCACAAGAAACAGCTGGTGTCGTAGAAAAGAAAGGAAAAGATGTAGTGCGAACGTGGGACATGGATAGTGGAGATGAGCTCGAGAAAAATGAAGCACATGCATCCCTCTGCTTGATGGCAAAACATAACGAGGTAAAATCTGGTTGTAAAGCTGAACTCCTTATTCTTTGTAAATAAATGCAAGACAAAATAGTAGAGCTTGAATCCACTATAGATGATTATCAAAATGAGAACTTTGAAATGCAACAATCTGAATATGATATGTCTAAGGAGATTGAAAATTTGAAAATTGAAATTGTTGCTCGTGACTCTACTATTAATATATTGAAAAAGGAAAAATCAGACTTTAATGATGAAGCACCTTGTCTCTCTTGCCCTTCCTTGTTGAATAATATTAGCATGCTTAAACTTGATTTGATTAAGCTTGAACCTAAAAAAGACTATGTGATTAGAGAGCTTAATGATAAATTCTGCATGTTGGATAATGACTTTAAAAGAAAAATGATTGAATTTGAAAAGAAGGAAGAGGAAAACAAGAGAACTTTTATAAGTAAATGTACTTTGCTTGTGGATGAAAATAAATTGTTAAAATCTAAAGTTTCTAATCTTGAATTGGCCATTAAGAAATTCTCTATGGGAAAACAATCGTTAGATACCATTTTAGAGAATCAATTATATGGCAATAATAGAAGAGGACTTGGATTTGGTTTGAAAAACGTTGAAAAGCCAAAATTCAATGTACCCTCTATTGCAAAGAAATTACATGCAAAGTGTTTTACTTGTGATAGTGTTGGTCATACATCATATTATTGTAAATTTAGGAATACAAATATCAAGTTTAAACAAGTGTGGATTCCTAAATCTTTAATGGCTAACACTAGTGTACCTTGTTGGATTCCAAGGTCACACTTAACACCTTTCATGTAGGTGTGATGGAGATTTGGCGAGGAGCGATAAACTCAATGTCTCATTCTTTTAGCTCCTTTGTTAAATAGCGACGAGAAGGTATAATTCTTATCCTTCTTTGTATTTCATTGCATACCTTCATAGATTGTTTTGTGTGCTTGATTTATTTTTGTTTGTGTGCTTGTTTGCATGGTTTTTAATGTTTTTATTTCTGAAAAAAAAATATTTAAAAAATGAGCTTAAAAGAATACCCTTTATGATTTATCATAAGTGGTATTGTATGAATGTTCAAATCTATCCCTTGTAAAAGTTAATTCATTATTGTTGTAGTTACATGAACATGTTGTTATCTTTTTAGTAGTCATGACATGTCTCATTAATTTCAAATTTGATGTCTACACCTACATGCACACTTTCACGAAATATTAGACATTTAGTACTTTTGGAGATTCTTTTGAAGAATAATGGAAAGTGAATATAGGAATGATTAATTTCTAAATTTTCTAAGGAATATGAAGTGTTTAGCCATGAATTAAAATTGAGCTCAAAAGAATTGAAAAAAAAATTATACACTATATTTGCTCTGTATGAAAAATGGATACACTTCATGGCCAATACACAACCCACGAGTATCCAACTTATGCTAAATGGGTAATCATTAGTGTTGGTGTATATAACTCGTCAAGCAATGCCACCCCACATTTAAAAGTCCTTTTAGGCCATGTTTTGGGGCTTGGTAACTTGAACTCATCTTTGATGAGGTGGGAAAAATCAATCCTAGTGATATTCACGAAAATTGGAAAATGTGGATTGATTTGGTTGATTTTCTTAAATTGAATCTCCTCTTGTACTATATTGTCTATATCACTACACTTACACAAAGGTGGAAAGTCGTGTTATGAAATTCTATGAGCTTGAATTGTCTATTCTTTGGAAAACTCATGCAAATTGCACGAGACAATTAATAATGGTTTATTTTTACATGGAATATTTTTGTGACTTCATTAATCCACTTTTGGTGATTACACAGGGAGAGAAAGAAAAAAAAGATTTGACTTGATGTTGGTATTATTTGTTGAAGGGGGAGTATGAGAAATACTTGAATATATGTTGAAGGGGGAGCTTGAGAGAAGGGGGAGCATGTTGTTATACATACTATTTGTTGTGCATGCGTTGTAAAACTTGAATGACTCATCCATACATCATATTGCACTACACCCCTCAACACACTTCACACACCCATCTATTTCTCAAATCTTTTATGGGTTTGTCATCACCAAAAGGGGGAGATTGTTGAACGCAATGATCTAGGATCTTTGGTTTGATGATGACAAACATGTTGTTATATTTGACGTGTGCGCTTAGTGTTGTTATGAGATTTATATTCCAGATGGACTCTTTGACGCCACTCGTGGTCGGCCTTTAGTTCTTGCTTTTGCATGATCATGCATAATGACATCATTTACTCCCACTTCTTGTTTGAAAGGTGCACTGTGTTGAACGCAACGATCTAGGATCTTTGGTTTGATGATGACAAACGTGTTGTTATATTTGACGTGTGTGCTTAGTGTGTTTCAGGATTGGCGAAACGATGATTCTTTCAACATTTGGGGAAATTGCTAAACATATAGCAACTGGAGAGAGAATGAAGTATTGTGCGCAAAGCAATGAGGACTATGTCCAATATGAGATGAGTATGGAGTTAGTCAATATTGGGAGAGATGATTCATTTGGATTCACCCACATCAAGACCAAGTCATTACCCATCTTGGTCTCCTCCAAATCCCATGGCAATCCTTTTTCTATTCAAATACCAATTAAAGATTGCATTAAATCCAAAAATATCAAAACAACTCCTGTAGGGAACGTACACAAAGTTTAAAAAAAGCCCTACAATTGCCTAGCACCAAAAGCTTGCGGCGGCTAACAGATTCTTCCAAAAGGCCAAAAGAAAAACTCTTGTCTACCCTATAAAAACAACATCTCAACACAAATAAAAATGTGGCTCCACAATATACATTGCGGCATCAAAAAAACTATCTTACGGCCTATCCCTTCACGTTATCATCCTTGAGCTGCAAGCCCCATCTCCAAGAGCTCACGAAATTTTATTAAGCTAAAACCTTCGAGCTGCTCAAAACCAAAAACACCCTGTCTCCTCACAAACATCAAGTTATCTCCAAGCCAACAATTTCTCCAAGCAGCAAAACTTATCATACGACCACAATTTTCTCCAAGAAAAACTCATCTTCAAAAGAGAACCGCCAGCTTCTTCAAGTTCGAGTCATCACACGAGAAGCCCTCGCCGTGAAGCATCCGCAAGCATCTGCAATTCGCAATCACCGTGAGTCCATTGCTCGGAGATGTCAACGCCATCCAGGAGATCATGTCGTAGGCACCGTCAAGTTCAAGTCATCTCCGGAGAAGCCCTCGCCGTGAAGTGCCGCAGTCGACGTGCAAAAGTTGAAGAAGACCACCGCTCTCGAAGAAGACGAAGTCGACACCATCTCTGCTGCTACCCTAGTTCGAAACGAAGAGGTTATTGTGAAGTCGGAGTCCACCGTGATCAGTCGCCGTCGAGGTTGGGTCGCCTGTAGAAGTCAGTGAGAAGATTCAAGGTAGTCCGGTGCAGTAGAAGATTGGAGAAGCTCCCCGTCGTTGTTTTCCATGAAGATCGTCGCTTGGTGAAGGCAACCGGAGATCTTGAAGCATCACCGCTGCTTGTTCAAAGACGCCACCGTGCTCTTGAGTCTCCACCGTCTCGCCTAGAGTTGTTGCACTCACGAACAGCTCACCGAGTTCGTGTCGCCATCGAGAAGAACGCAGATACGTTGGACGACGAAAGCGATTACCGCTGCGTACCCTAATCATAGCAGACGGGCACGATCACACGAGACACACAGATCAACAGCGGGGATCGTTTTTGCTGCAAGAGAAATTGAATCGCTGCGAAGGCGAGAAAACAAAGTCACGTGAAAATCACAACGAAGGCAAAAACTCTTAGCGGGCTGACGTGGAAATTATTTATTAAGGGAATTGCTAAGCGCACTGACCTCTTTATTAACAGAATTTCTCTGCGCACCGACCAATTTAATAAAGGACCTGCTCTGTGCACCGACTAGCCTATATAAGGGTTTGAACTGAACTTTCTTTACGCACAGCTAGTGCACAACTTGACATCCAGGAGTCGGATTGAGACACTGTTTGTATCAGATTGGAGCTGACGACATGCTGATTGACAGAGACGCCTACACTGACACGAACTGAGCATTTCTAAACCCTTTACTCTTTATTTTTGTGTCTTAGTGTAACGTTCTCTGTAGGGGAAACTTTACCTATATTGGGGACTATTTTGGTACTTGTCTGGTTGGGGCTAAACAAGTGGGACCCAGCTAGTTTGGGACTAGCTGGTAGAAAGCGTTACTAGGATTGATAGTGAGAGAAAACACAGTGAGTGGGGTACTGGGAGCCTGACGAGTGTAGAGACGTAGAGGGTGCTCTGAGCGTGCTCTAACTTGTGGTTTTGTACCTATTGCGCTATTCAATACTAGTATCTGCTTTGGGAGCTGGAGTAGGTCGTTGGGACGACCAAACCAGGGTAAATCTGCTGTGTACTCTGTGTCTGCATTTTATTTACTCTGCTGCTGCTATAACTGCATGAGTTTGTTCATGGGTTGCACGAATTATTTTATAAGCCTATTCACCCCCCTAGGCTAGGATCCAGATCCAACACACTGGACCCCACTTGTGATCTTGGATCTTCAGAAGCAGTTTGCGCTTTATTAGTCATATTATGTTGGTCCAAAAAACTGTTTACCCACCCAAAGACGTCATCAAATAGAAGGGGATCTCTTGTAACCGCCTCTACGACTTTATCGAATGATGATCGAAGTCTTCAGGCTTGAAGTGGAGTAATTTGAGTTGGACGCACTCCGTGTACTGTGCTAGTCGAAGAGGCCCCAAGACTCATGATGCTATGTCTTGCATTTTGAGTCCACCTTGGTAAAATATATCTCTCAGGGATGGCTTGCATATCATACTTTTGCTTCATGATATATAAAATTTGCGTGCATAGCAAACCTTCAGTCACAGCCCTTGCACACGTACACCTAAACATTCCCTTAGATATATTGCATTGAACATTATGTACGTAGCTATTTCCATCAATCCGCATAGTTACTCTATACGTGGTCGTATCCCCATCCGTGCTCACCCTTTCATGCCGACAGTATAAAGTATTTTTGAAACGATTTTGAAAAATGGAAAATATGTTTCTAGTATATACCTTTGCGGCATGAACCTCTAACTCATGCATGCCGCTAAATTCTGGTTTGTTCCTTAAACAAAAAGTATCTTCTCTCTCCTCTTTGTCTCGCTGAAATTTTACGGCTTTATCATATTGATCAATGAACTCGTATAATGGAGTCATACAGTTTACGTATCCATCAAAATACGTGTTCATGCTTTCACTCCTTTGGCTGGACGCCATGCCTATACACAACACAAGAAATGAATACCATGTGCTGAGTTTATTTTGATCATATATTTTTACAACAATCTCTATCGTATTAACATTTTCATACCCGCAAAGAAAGTATCCAGTAGGTATGCCTTAATCCAATGATGTGCTTTCTCATGCATCGTATGCAACCACTTCCAGGCTTTCATTTCATTTTTTTTGTTTTTCTGTCAATGGCTCCTGAAATTCCGTTTGGTACTTCTCCATTAAGATGTGCCAACAATTCTCAGCTTCTTCAACATTTTGACTGTTTTTACACCAGTTTGCATAGTCTTCAGCAAATTCAGGGTTATAAGAAGACCGCAATGAACGTAGATGCTCATCTTCGTGCAGACTGATATGCCATAAGCAATACATGTGCTTTGTAGTTGGAAAAACTCTTTTGATTGCATTGCATATTGCCGAGTCTTTATCAGTGATGATAGCTCCTGGTGCTTTATCCCGCATACATGTTAACCACTGCCCAAATAACCACACAAAGGATTCTTCCTTCTCATTAACAAGAAGAACACATCCAAATAAAATAGACTGTTTATGATGATTGACACCTGTAAAAGGTTCAAAAGTCAACATGAATCTATTTGTCTTATAAGTGACATCAAATACAACAACATCTCCAAACTGACTGTATGATGTCTTCGCCCTTCCATCAGCCCAAATTATACTCCTACATACATTCTCTTCATCTTGCTCAATAGAATAATAGAACTGAGAGTCTGTAGCTTGCCTTTTAATAAATTGTTCTATTACTCTAATGCATTCATTCCCAATGTTGTTCTTTCTTGCTACTGTCCCATGATCAATGCATTGTTGCGTAGTAATATTGACATTACTACTACTAGTGGCATTTAGAATCCTTGCAATCTTTGCAGGTCCTACTCCACATCCACACATCTGATCAACAAAATTCCTACATGTTCCGTCCATATGCGATCTTTTATATGACTGTAACATCTGGATCTTCGCTGTTTATCAACTCATGATTATGATCATCATTAAAGGAGTTTATGTGCCATACTCCAGCGGCGATTTTATGAACTGTCATTCGAGCCATACAGCCTTCTCTCTCATTTTTCCTTCGATTAACGTCCCTCCCTATCTCCCTCTTATCTTTTAAGCTTTTATACCTTTCTTTGTTGCACGTATACTTCCTCCTCGTGGTATTGCCATCTTTTCCCTTTCCCGTATATCCCTTTCGGGTTGCAAAACCTTTTATTGCTGCATATGTATTATAAAATTGATATGCATCTTCTTCTGTTTGAAATGTCATTCCAATATGTGGGCTGCCTTTTTCATTATCACTATGCCTATCCTCTTGATATATGCTGTTTACACTATCATTTTCAGCTTCAATCTCATTTGGCATCTCCTGATCATGCACAAAGGGTTCACTCTCTTCGATTTTCATTTTCTACATTAGAAACAAGTAAAAATATCAGTAATATTGATGCAGCATGCCTACTATACATGTCTATCCAAGTAGCAGTAGATTATCATCAGCTTGTTAGTTGAAACCACCTACTATTACTAATCATGTTAAAACCTTGCGTATTATAGCTATTCTTTTTTAATCTGATCTAATTGTTACCATCATATTTGATGACCGGATCAAATACATCAAAAAATCAAACATATCACCCGTTTTATGTGGTGGGCAATATTATTTATGCCATTCTCTTTATGTTGTTGTGCTATATGAGCGGCTTCGGTAAGTTTTGATGGACATCTCATATTGCTCAACGCGCACAACGGGTGATATGTTTGAAGGGGTTTGCGCGGAGAGTAATTTCCATCGCAACACTTCGCTAGTTTGGAAATTACTCACCGCAGAAAATGGTATAAAAATTTAGCCCGTTGTGCACGGAGAGGAATTTCCAGCGCTAATCGTCCAACGGTTGGAAATTAATCACCACGCAGAACCCTTCAAAAATTTATCCCGTTGTGCACGTTGAGCAATATGAGATGTCCAACAAATTAGGGATGACGATCCTTACCTCGATGGAGGAGAGTAGGAGGGGAATCAACGAGCGTGTGATGGCCTGGATTTGGGGGCGATCTTAGGCGTAAGCTGTTGAAATCGACGACCTTGTGCAAAACTGTGGATCTACTCCAGCTTCTGCGTTTTGCGCGGGAGTGAGCAAAAGAATTGGTGGCGATTTTATTTCAGTACAAAAGGGCTTAAAGGTAATTTAGTACAGAGGCGCGTTGAAAAGAGCTTAAAGGGCGTTTTGGTAATTGCACCAAAAGGTCAGATATTACCATGATCGTGGATCGAATCGGACGGTAGGGAGGGGTCGAGCACAGGAATTCCATCTGAGCACGAGCTCAGGCACAGTTTACCATACATACATACATACATATATGTGTGTGTGTGTGTGTGTGTGTGTGTGTGTGTGTGTGTGTGTGGAACTTGTTGTTATCATTTGCTATGTGGGAACTTCTTGTTATCATTTGCTATGTGTCAATATGTTTTCTACATTTTCTTTACACTTCCAATGAAAATTTTAATATTGTCCCCATGTGTTTACTTTTGATGATTGTTGTCATAAACAATTGGATTGATACACCTTACTTTCTGATTTTTTTCATAATAGTATCACTCAATTGTTTATCCTAATCAGTCACTCATATGTCTTATATTGTTTTCTCCTAGCACTAGTTGTTGTTGTTTCTCTACCTCCCACACTTGTTAGATTATAAAAAAGGGGGAGACAAATAATCAAGGAATAATATTTCATGTGCTATGAATTTATAAACATTTTCCATGAATCATGGCATTTCAACCTTTGTTGAAACCATTTCATTACAATGTGTATTGTTACATTCAAATGAATTGATTCCAGTCTTCATGTATCATTTCCCCTCCGTGTGTCACCATTATGCCATGACATGCGTATTCATTTATGTTTAAGGTTATATGTCTAGTATACATATTTCATGTGGTACACACAGAATTGATTTGCATTCATGTTTCATTTATGGACTAATGAGATTGGCATCAATGCAGGGGGAGTAAGTGTTTAATTTTCAAGCACAATTATTATCATTAATTATTTTTGTTTGTTATCATCAAAAGGGGGAGAATGTTGAGTATTGGTTTCCCCAATTTGGTTTTGATGATGAGCAAACATAATTAATTGTGACTAATCCCATATTTTGTAGCTAATGAAGGCATCATCAATTTAACTCAAACAATATCAAAAGCAACGATGGCGAAAGTTAATGATGCAAGGAAATCAAATAATGAACTCAAGGAAATCAAGTGGAAGTCTTCAAGGCATTCAATAGGAAGTGAATAGGATTAATGTGTAATTGTTCTATTTCTTCATCTTCTCACTGAATTAGAGTGTTTAGCCTTGAATAGACTTGATAGATTCACTTTCATAACACTCACAACATTAGAGTTCAGTCATCATTTGATTCCCATAGGGTTAGAACTATAAAAGCTTGAATTAGAGTTTTTCAACATCCCCAGAAGACTAGTGCTTGAGACCCAGACGTCTGGCATGCATGCAGTTTTCATTGGCTAAAATCTAACCCGGACCAGTCGTCTGAAGTTCTCATACCAGATGACTGCACAGTATGTTAGACGACTGGTTGAAGAACTCCAGACGTCTGGCGCTTCATGAGCCTTAAACTCCAGTAGCTTAGTTTACACAGACTGATTGATCGGAGGATTTATGTTCTCATACTAGACGTCTGCATAGTGAGACAGACACCTTGGTGATGATCTCTAGACGTCTAGCTCCTATAGTCAACATATTTCCAGTAGCCTTGTTTCTACAGTCTGACTGATCAGACGTATGAAGTTATTATCCCTGACGTATGCATAGTGTATCAGACGATTGGATGATGAACTCAAGTCATCTGGTGCTTGATGACCAAAATTCCAGTAACTCTGTTAGTTTCCAAAGCTGACTGATCAGACGTCTGAAGCTTTACATCCAGACGTCTACACAGTGGAATAGATGATTCGTAGTGAAAAGTGTATATTTACGCCCCCTAACTACCCCCATTTTGTGCTAAAGATTAGTAATCTTGCTCTTTTGAGTATATACTCACTTTATGTTTCATATAAGGGCTTATTTGCATTCTTTGCATAAAACATCATTATATGGACTAATTTCTCCTTCTCCTATTTTTCAGGTACTCCTGGGAGTCTTGAGATTTTCCAAAATTTTCTGGGATTTTTTCAGGAGTCCTGAAGGGGACAAAATCAAGTAAATGGAGAAGTGAATCTGGAGCCAGGACAGTCGACTGTCCTTACAATGACAGTCAACTATCATCTCGAAGCCTCGTTTGAAGAAAACTATAGTACAACACAGGCACCTGCAGAAGGATCGACAGGCGCCTGTACGACTACACAGTCGACTGTTCTTTCAACAGCAGTCGACTGTTTTATCTCCTCCTGAAGGGCGAAAGAAAGCCGATTTACTGTCGATTTGACCATGACTGCAACAGGCGACTAAAGCACAAAAGACAGGCACATGTGTCATTCATAGTCGCATGTGCAATTCACAGCAGTCGCCTGCCTAACCAACGACATGCGACTAACAGTTGTTTGACAGTCACGTGTCTCGGGTTTTTTCTGCCAAATCTGGGTTGCGAGAAATGGGTTTTTCTTAACCCAATTTCTCCCTATTCGCTGTGAGCCCTTGGATGATTCTTTCGAGGGTTAGGATGCAATCCCTTATGGGTTTAAAACCCCTAAACTCTGATGTAATGGGGATCATTCGGCCAGTTATTGTTTCATTGGGGGTTTAGACCCCCATCTTCTTTCCCAAAGGCTAGGGCTAGAGTTGGAGGCCATTGGAGCTGGGAGAGCCTAGAGGAGCCTCAAGGAAAGGGAAAGCATGGTTTTCAGGGCTTCTTGGTGATCTCTTCCCTTCTTCCTTGTACCATTTGAGCTTTATTATTTTTTAATGAATATTATTGAATGATTATTGAATGAGAGTGACACCCGTTTAATAGTTGTTTGATTTCTGGCTTGTAATGAATGTTTATTTGCTTTTCTTGAATGATTATCAAGCTTCTTTCATTATGAAGGCATAGAGCCATTTGTGTGTGGATTGTGATTAATTAAGGCTTGTGTGGTTGATTAGTAATTTCTCATCTCTTGCATTTAATTGGTCTAGCATGCCTTGAAATGGATGCTAGTAGTGTTGATTGATAGGTTGTGCCCTAGGTTTAATTGAGTCTTGCAGTACTCTTGGTGGGGCCGTAGAACAGCGGTATACCTTAAGGGTCACACCTACGTGCACCATCCTTGCATTCTATTGACACAGATGCAAGGATCGATTCACGAGCTTATGTTAGGGATTTCAACCCACTAATCAATACATTAATGAATCGTGCATTACCCTTGGTGGGGCCGTAGAATGGCGGTGTGCCTTAAGGGCATTACCTACGTGTACAACCCACGCATACCTTGAAATGGATGGAGGGTTGATTCATTTGGTAGGAGCCTATTGCTAATCAACCCATAAACCTAACGACATCCCATTACACACACTCTTCCTTGCTTGACTAACTCCTACTTTGGTCTCCACCCTACCTACCTTGGGTTTGGCTCGATTGTGTCACCAAACACTTTTCCTCACACTACACTTGTTAGTGTAGTTGGTTGTACCAACACTTTTAGCATTCCTTAACTAATCAAGATTGTGATTGTGAAACGAGTTGTCTCTGTGGATTCGACCACGTACTCACGGGTTTATATTGCATTTGACTCTCCTTCTCTTGGGAGGCGAGCGTGTGCATCCTACTTGGATTGTGCATGCCCCGCGATCAATCATTTGACGCCGTTGCCGGGGACAACGGTTTTCACATTCACATTTTTGGTTGGTTTTGGACACTTTAGGTGTAGTACTTCTAGATTAGTGTTGAGTCTTTTTGATTTTTTATTTTATACTTTTTGAGTCATTTTTCTTTATTTCTTTCTTTTAGTTTAAAAATATTTTGTAAATAATTTTTTTTCTTATAGATTCTTTTTCAAACTTTAGCGATGCTTATGTAGAGGACTCTCAACTTCCACCGTTCTTTCATGGCATGTGGTTGGTAAATCCTAGTTCATTTATGCAAAAGTTTGAAAAATGGTGTAGAGAAGAGTTTGTGGATTTGTTTGATGAGAATATTTGTGCAGATTTTTTTATTTTAAAGTGTTTCCACTTACTTTAAGAGATGATGCCACGATTTGGTTTGGCGCTTTTTCTCGAGATTCTTTTCATACTTGGCTTTCTTTTTAGACTGATTTCCTTCGAGCTTTCTTTCCTATTTATTACAGGAATCGGGTACAGATACGCCAGGCATTTGAGCAACACATGGCGAGCTTTATCCAGTTTGACGGTGAGACTTACTGTCAGGTTTTAGAGAGGTTCGATGGTTTAGTGCTTGAGTGCCCATGCCATGCTTTCAGCGCAGAGGATCTACTTTGGATTTTCTACACATGGTTTCAGCCATCTACGCGAGACTTTGTACAGATGAGCAGCAGTAGAGATTTCTTTGCATACACGATAGAGGATGCATGGTTGTACCTGAGGGACCTTGCAGAGTGGGAGCGGACTGTGCTATCTGGAGAGCCATCACTTGGATATGAGGATGATGGCCAGTACCCACTTCCACTTCAGGATTAGAGCAGCATGCCCAGTGTTAGTTTGAGGAGCCACCTTTGGGCTCTTTTTCTTGCGACCCCATGGGATACCGAGCAGAGTAGGACGTTGGGTTGCATAGGATCCAGGTAGAGGACGTTGAGAGACTGCATATTGATGATTAGGAGGAGATGGATGATGGAGTGTATGTCACCCATGTTGGAGTCACGATGCAGTTTCGTTGGGTTGGTGGTGATGATGAGATGGAGATGTGTCCAGGCGAGAGTGAGATAGCTGACATCGGAGTGCCTGAGTCACATTGCCATTCTGATCCATTACCACAGCTGAGGTGTGCGATCATCTTGGGTGGACTACTGAGATGGTTTACTATAGTGGTATTGAGGAGGATGAGGGCACATGATACAGCCTACAGGCTACTTTGGAGCCCGAGCCCTCCCTCCCCACAGATTCAGTTCAGCAGCCATCACTTCAGACACCTCAGGACACGCATCAGTCCATCATCCAGGATGATGAAATTCAAGGTAGACCACAGAGTCCAGGGATGACTGCACAGGCCATTACCTTCGATGGCAAGGATGTGGCAAGTGACAGTGACTACGAGATGATCTACATTGAGCCTACGCTGCCTTCTCCTCCACACTTGCCCCTGCAGCCATTTCACCCTCCTCCTGAGGATTCGCATCAGCCAGGTGATAGCATCACCATTCAGGGAAGGTCTCATCACACTTTCCCTTCATTTCTGAATCTCAAGGTTCATTTCCATATATCTTAGATTCAGATTGTCGTCATTCGTATTCATATACATATTTTCATTATGATGACCCTCTTTGGACTTCCTTCATTGGAAGTCAAACTTATTTTCCTTGGATTGACACAGCTTGTCTCCCGTAGGACACATGAGCATATTCTAGGGAGATGCTGGGAGCTGTGTTGCTAGGATCCAAGGAAGCTGGAGGAGCTTCGTTTCCAAAGCAGCTGGCAGAGGAACGAAAGGATATGATAGAGCAGCTGCATCCACCATTACATATTCGGGATCCGCCTTTTGCTAAGGTGTATTCTTTCATTTACTTAGTGTAAATAAAGTAAAATAAAAAAGTTAGTTTAGTTTGTTTTTGCATATTTGCTTTCATATGTGTGTTTTCCCTCTAGCATCGTTGAATAATATCTAGTTTCACTTCAACCATTGTGGACAATGCTCATTTCTAGTTGGGAGGAGTGAACTATGAAGTTGGATGCTAGTTTTGGGTAGTTTCGAAAATTTTGGTGTTAAAAAAATTCTTATTCGTCATCATTCATTCATTCATTTTGAGCATATCTTTTTGGTGCCTCCATCCTTGCCTCCATCACATTTCTTTTCCTTAGTCCCTACATGCTTAATGCCATGCAATTTTTTCGGATTATTATTTTGGTATCAACTTTATAGATGTTTGATTGGCATGTTTTAATTTCTTTTCCATTTTGGAGTCAAATGTTAATATGCCATGTATGAAACTATTTTATATGTTGTGATACTCTCTTTGAGATAATTTGGGAATGGTTTGGTGTAAGTGATTGCATGAATTGTGATTAATGGCTTAGTTTTTTATTGGATATGGTGTGGCCAATGGTTTATGTTTTTTTCCTCCTAAGGAGTGTGTGGATGAGTTGATAACTCGTGTTTAGAATGAGAAAGAGAGTTAATATAAGTGAATGTTTCTTCTAATCAAGTCAAGTAGCCGGTGCCCCACGAAACATTGGGGATGACGCCAAAGATGAGATTTGGGGGACCATTCTATCCCTTTGTCTATATAGCATTATCGCGTGTATGAAAAAGGTGTCCGTGTTTGCATTTCATAGCATGATTGCGTGTATGCAAAACATAAACATACTAAAACAAAAAGAATACAAAAAAGAGAGAAAAAGAAAAGAAAAAGAAAAAGTGAATGAATAAACGAGGCAATAAGCTACATGAGTGATGAAATCTCAATTCCCACAATTTAGATGAAATTTCTTTTATTTGGCCATTTCCATGAAAATTGAAAACTTTGACATTGTGATATATCCCAATATATGTGATACGATGCTTATTACTTCACTTTTCTTTGAATTTGATTGAGGAGAATGTCATTTATTGTTTACTTTCATACATTGTTTATATTGGCTTTGAAATCATTTGGAAATAACATGTGGAGTATGCCATGATGATATTTTGAGTTTGGTGCATGTTTTTCATTTAATCCGAATTTAACGCTTATTTTGCTAGGGACTAGCAAAATGCTAGTTGGGTGGTGTGATTCGTAGTGAAAAGTGTATATTTACGTCCCCTAACTACCCTATTTTGTGCTAAAGATTAGGCTTAATCTTGCTCTTTTTGAGTATATACTGACTTTATGTTTCATATAAGAGCTTATTTGCATTCTTTGCACAAAACATCATTATATGAACTAATTTCTCCTTCTCCTATTTTTCAGGTACTCCTAGGATTCTTGGGGATTTTCCAGAATTTTCTGGGATTTTTTCAGGAGTCCCGAAAGGGACAAAATCAAATAAATGGAGAAGTGAATCTGGAGCCAGGAAAGCCGACTGTCATTACAACGACAATCTCTTGTCATCTCGAAGCCTCACCTGGAGCAAACTAGAGCACAACACATGCACCTGCAGAAGGAAAGACATGCGCCTGTATGACTATACAGTCAACTATTCTTTCAACATCAGTCGACTATTTTATCTCCTCCTGAAGGGCAAAAGAAAGCCGACTTACTGTCGATTTGACCACGGTTGCAGCAGGCGACTGAAGCACAAAAGACAGGCGCCTGTGTCATTCACCGTCGCCTGTGCAATTCACAGCAGTCGCCTGCCTAACCAACGACAGGCGACTGACAGTTGTTCGACAGTGGCCTGTCTCGAGTTTTTTCTGCCAAATCTGGGTTGCGAGAAATGGGTTTTTCTTAACCCAATTTCTCCATATTCGCTGTGAGCCCTTGGATGCTTCTTATGAGGGTTAGGATGCAATTCCTTAGGGGTTTAAAACCCCTAAACTCTGATGTAATGGGGATCATTCGGCCAGTTACTGTTTCATTGGGGGTTTTAGACCCCATCTTATTCCCCAAAGGCTAGGGCTAGGGTTGGAGGCCATTGGAGCTAGGACAGCCTGGAGGAGCCTCAAGGAACGGGAAAGCATGGTTTTCAGGGCTTCTTGGCGATCTCTTCCCTTCTTCCTTGTACCATTTGAGCTCTATTATTTTGTAATGAATATTATTGAATGATTGTTAAACGAGAGTGAGACCCGTTTGATAGTTGTTTGAATTCTGGCTTGTAATGAATGTTTATTTGCTTTTCTTGAATGATTATCAAGCTTCTTTCATTATGAAGGCATAGAGCCATTTGTGTGTGGATTGTGATTAATTAAGGCTTGTGTGGTTGATTAGTAATTGCTCATCTCTTGCATTTAATTGGTCTAGCATGCCTTGAAATGGATGCTAATAGTGTTGATTGATGGGTTGTGCCCTAGGTTTAATTGAGTCGTGCACTACTCTTGGTGGGGTCGTAGAACGGCGTTGTACCTTAAGTTAGGGATTTCAACCCACTAATCGACACATTAATGAATCGCACATTACCCTTGGTGGGGCCATAGAACGGCGGTGTGCCTTAAGGGCATTACCTACATGTACAACCCTCGCATACCTTAAAATGGATGCGAGTGTTGATTCATTTGGGAGGAGCCTATTGCTAATCAACCCATAAACCTAACGACATCCCATTCTACACACTCTTCCTTGCTTGACTAACTCCTACTTTGGTCTCCACCCTACCTACCTTAGGTTTGGCTCGATTGTGTCACCCCACACTTTTCCTCACACTACACTTGTTAGTTTAGTTGGTTGTACCAACACTTTTAACATTCCTTAACCAATCGAGATTATGATTGTGAAACGAGTTGTCTTTGTGGATTCGACCCCGTACTCACGGGTTTATATTTCATTTGACACTCCTTCTCTTGGGAGGCGAGCGTGTGCATCCTACTTGGATTGTGCACGCCCCACGGTCAATCAACAGACGCCTGGATGTTGAACTCCAGACGTCTGCCAAATATTGACTGGCATTTCCAGTAACTTTGTTTCTGAACCTAGTCTGATCAGTCGTCTGAAGCAATGGACCCAGACCACTGCATAGTATCCCAGTCAACTAGGAATTCTTCTTTATCCGTTTGATGCTAGCCATTAGACAACATTAATTGCCCTGTCAATCAGTGCTCCAGCCGACTGGTCTTTCTACTCCAGTTGACTGATGACGAGGAATTATGCACGTTAATAAATGTTTACAGCATTAAAAGCAGGAGATCTTTGCTGGATTTTTGTGCGATTCTTGAGCTTTATTAATCGGGTTTGTTGACATTTATTCAGAATCTTGGGAACATTTAGAGATCAAATTCCCTACATTGAATATCATTCAAAGCTCAACAAGCTCTCAAGCTTATACCTCTCAAGCTTCAAAGAATTCAAGGCATTCAAAGCTGATTTTCATCCTAGTTTTGTCCCTCATCTGAGACAAGTAAGTTCTCATACTCTCATCATTTCGAGCACAACACACACATCTCTTTGTGTCATACTATTAAGTCAATATTCAGGGCATAGGTTGTGTAATCTATCACATATTGAAGTGTTTTTATTCTCTTCTCTTTTCTCTTGTTGATATTACTCTCGGTTTGTGAGAGTGGACCGTTCCCGGGTTGTGGTAAGTGGTGATAAAGGTGTATTGGATTTACACATGCCGGGATTTGGCAAGTGGGTATTAGTGGTACTAATCACTAGAGGGATTTGCTAGTGGGTGGCTAGAGTAGGATTCCAGGGAGTCGAGATTTGACTCAGGGGAATCTGAACCAGGGTTCATTAGTTGTTTGCGTTTGCAATTCATGTGTTGTTGTTATCACATAAGCTATTCCGTAAGTGTAGTTGCATTAGTGCATTTAATTAGGCGTAAATTCCTTTTTATTATCATAAAACACTATTCACCCCTAATGTTTTTCCCATTATTTCAGGTCCTACATCTTGTTGGCAATAGCCGTGAGCTACTAATCTTGCTTTGTTCCTTACAGCATTCCCATCTTCATCAAATTTTTTCCTAAACACCCACTTGGTTCCAATGACGTGGTGATCTTTTGGCCTTGGAAATAGCTCCCAAACTTGAGTTCTTTCAAATTGAAGAAGCTCCTCTTGCATTGCTTCAATCCATGAGCTATTTACAAAAGCTTCATCTATATTTTTCGGCTCAATGTTAGATACAAAAGCAACAGTGTCATGTGTTCAATTTGTGATCTAGTTCTAACACCATCACCAATGCTACCAATAACTTGTGTGTGGGTCATGTGTAGCATCAGAAAATGCTCTAGGGAATGAGCTAGATGGATGATCAATAATAGATTGTGCAACATTATCATCATCATCATCATCAATAATAGCATGAGAAGTACTAGCAATAGATTCATCAAAAGATACATGTTAGGTTTCATCAATATTAAGAATTCTTTTGTTATAAAATCTATTTGCATTACTACGCAAAGAATAACAGATAAAAATGCCTTCATTCGTTTTGGAGTCAAATTTATCTAGATTATCTTTGGTGTTTAGAATATAGTATTCACAACCAAAGACACAAAAATAAGATTCTACGGGAACTTTTTGGTACAAGAGTTCATAAGGAGTCTTTTGAAATGCTGTTCTAATCAGAACCATATTTTGAACATGCACGCGGTGGAGACTGATTTTGCCCAAAAATACTTTGAAAGGTTGCTCTCACACAACATTATACGTGCACTCTTGGAGTGTTCTATTTTTCCTTTCAACTACCTCATTTTGTTGAGGAGATATAGGAAAAGAAAAAGTGTGTAACACCGTGTTTTTCACAAAAAATTTTGAAAATCCTCATTTTCAAACTCACCTCCATGATCGGTATGAATAGAACCAATTTTGTAGAATGCAATCTTTGAATACAATTGAAAAATATTTTAAATTCACTAAAGGCATCATTTTTATTGATTAAAAATAACACCCAAGTTAAACGTGAATAATCATCAACTATCGCAAATGCATATTTACTACCATTAAGAGAAGAAACTCTCGAGTGACCAAATAGATCCATATGAAGGGCTCTAATGGTCTACCGGAGTTAAGTGCGCCTATACTCTTAAAACTACTTTTATGCAACTTGCCATGTTGACAAGATTTACAAATTTTTTCAAGTTTTGTATTTTTGGTAAGCTAAGTACCAAATCCTTCCTAGATACCTTATTCATGTTCTTAATATTTACATGACCAAATCTTCTATGCCGTAGAAGTGTGTCACATGATGATGCAACTAAACATACATTTGAATCATAATCTTGCAAGCATAAAGTGTAAATATATTCTCTACGCTTACCCTTAATCAAAATATTTTGCATTGAATCATCATAAACTAAGCATGCATCAATAATGAAAAATACTCTATATTCCCTATCACATAATTGACTAATACTAAGAAGATTATGCTTTAAACCATATACTAAACTAACATTCTCAATATAAAGTTTAGCTTTTTTATCGACGTTGCCAATGCCAATAATTTTTCCTTTCTTGTTGTCTTCAAATGTTACAGTTTCCCCATTATTCATTTGAAGCGAATAAGAAATATTGGGTTGCCAGTCATGTGTTTGGAGCATCCACTATCCAATACCCATACAACCTAAAATAAAATTCCCTATGCATTTTGGTACCCACAAGATGTTAGGTCCACAAAATTAGCCCACGAGTTCTTCACTATAGAAAAAAATCACTAAAAATCAAGGTAAAATCAAATATACAAAGATAAAGTGTTTTTCAGAAAACAACAAAGATAGTCGACTCCTGTTATGCTGATAGTTGACTACTATATATGAAATGGAGCAGAATATTGAAATTATCATGTAGTATTCGACCATCAGGACAATGGTAGTAGACTATTCTCAACAGATCATGAAAACAGATATAAACAAGATATTAAATATTTTCTTATCAAAGATTATAAAATTATATTTTAACTAATAATCTACTATTCTACTCTTGGGTGTCGACAAAATAATCAAGTAAAGCATTGATACTCGACTAACATGGGTTCAAATAAAACTAACCATTAGGAACCCAAATTCGATTTGAATTTGACTTCATATGCATGTAAGAATGGCCATCAAAATTATTTATAACAACATTATGAATTTTGGCATATCTATCATGCAAACTTAAATGCTTCGGCACCCATAAAACATCAGTATAATTTCTAACATGTTTCCTATCATCGTGTACAAAGTGTTTTTAGAGCATAATAAGTATTATGATCAACATGTGTATGAAGCATGGTGTGCATTATAAGCATGTGATCTATCATTCTTAATATATTTATCATACATAAATGCCCGATGCTTCCTAACATGGTTTACATGCATATGAGTGGGTCTAGCATTCTTAACAACATTATGTGTTATGGAAACATGCTTGTATAGGTGAGTAGCCTTTGCACTTGGACCTTTTTAAACCTCATTAAGCTTAAGAACAAATTCTTCGGGGTTAAGTTTACTCGTGCACAAATCATTTTCAATCATACAATTCTATCATTTATGCTAGATACATAAATAGCATGCTCATTTTTCAAAGAATTATGATCATATAGTAACACATCATATTTAACTTTCAAACTATCATAATCATGCAATAATGTGATATCACTATTACAATCATTCTTTAAGACATCATAATTATGGAACAAGATATTATGTCTAATCTTAAGCTTATCATGATCATCATTCAAAACATTATGACTGCTTTTTAACTTTTTAATCTTTTTCTTTAATTTCTCAAATTCTAGATATAATTGCTCATAAGCACTTTCTAAATTAAATTCATCATCGAAGTTAAGTCATATACCTCATCGTTATCATTTTGATGTGCCATTAAGCACACTACATTTGTGAAGCTCTCTCGATCGTCTTCTTTGGTTAGTGGTTCTCCATATTTCTCTTCTAGAATTCTCAATACTTAGTGGGGTGTTGTAGCTCCTGAAATCTCACGAAAAATATTGTCAGTTTAACAAGAATAAAGTAGGTGGATTACCTTAAGATTCATTAAGTAGGCCACCTTTTGACCAAGTGCCTATTTCCTCTAGGAGTAGTAGGAACTTCATAGGCCTTTTGAAGGAAAGTCACCTACTCAATGTTCTCGGACTCCAAAAATGTCTCCATTCTCCTCTTCCAAATTAAAAGGTTTGTACCACTAAAGGAGGGAGAAGTCATCAAGATATGGCCGTGTCTCATCATTAGTGATGCCATCCAATCAGTCGTAGCTCTAATACCACATATTGGGATCTTGTAGATAGCAAACACATTAGAAGGGGTATGAATAGTGTGATAAAAAATAATTGCACTAAATAAAAATTTAACCCTTCTAACTATGTTTAATACACCTAAGGAAGTTACTCCTCTAGGTTCTTAATCAACAATAATTACTTGTAATAATAGATGTGCATCGAAAATTAGATCACAAGTGTAGAAGGAAAATAGAGACAATTAGAGCAATGCAAGCATAAGAATTATCCTGGTTTACCCACCAGTAGGTTACGTCCAGTCCCCAACCTCGTTGGGATTTTTCACTATCAAACTCTCACCCAAGAGAGCACCTTGCCTCAAAATAGAGGGCTTCTATAACCACTTAGCTCAACTTGCTAAGAATTTTCAATACAACAAATCCAACCTCACGAAGTGGACCTCAACACTTGAGGCTTTTTACACCAAATCAATACAAAAAACAATGCTTACCACCACACCTAGTGTGGATTTACAAACCTATCTTAGAAGATGAAATTCGTACAATCTCCTACAGCCAATATGTTGAAGCTTTTGTTTATGTGAATGGCTATGGAAAAACTTTTTGATCTAAAGAAAATGTGGATTAAAACCAAAGGGACAAAAGAGAACACAATTGGATTATTAGAAATATCAAGATTAAGCTTGAGGATATTCACAATTGATTAAGGCTAGAATACTTAAAAGCTTTTAAAACAATTTAAATTAGAAGCCTTGAAAAATTTAAAGAGCTTGAGGGAATTTTAGAAAGCTTGGAAATCTTAATAATATGCTTAATAATGGTGTCACAAAATCCCAACGAAATCAGCTTAAAGAGGGTTCAAAAAACCATTGAAAACTATTCCCTAAAATGCTCTCACAACGGAAAAATCGACCGCTTTTTGTAAAACACGGAGCTGTGTTTTTCCAGCCATTATAGCATAAGTAGTCGATTGTCATACATTTGATAGTCGGCTATCCATATAATGGTAGTCGACTCTCCTGACTACTGTAGTCAACTCTCCCGACTACTGTAGTCGACTATTTTGTGGTATAGAACATTTACATTGTTTTTCTTCAGAAAGTAGTCGACTGCTACTATAAAAACAGTCGGCTATTATTCTGAAACATGGAAAAATATTTGCAAATCATCCCAAAAAAGTTCGAATCATTTTTAAAAATATTTCTAAAAGATTTGAGAATTTTTAAATCATCGTTTGTGTGTGTATGTGTGTGCAATCTTCAACTACTAGTTTTAACATTCTAAGACAAGTACAAAAATATAAAATACATCACTCACACAATTAGGAGTCTTGATGCATTTTCCTTAAGTTTTGATCCTTGTCTTGAACTCTTGCACCTCCACGAGTCCTTGATTTGAGCTTTTGATCTTTAATTTGAGCTTCAAGTTCTTTGACCTTCATATAAAGCTTTGATTCCATATTATCATTAGACTTTAAGCTTGAGTTAAGCAACGTTAACTTTGATTCCTACACTTACAAATCAAGTCAGAAAACATCATTAGTAACAATAAATATTTGATTATCATCAAAACCAACTTAGGGGTGATGCAATAACCAATAGATTTCACTTACACTTGTTGAAGAGAAGTGTTACAATGCTGCTATAGCCACTAAGATTGAAGCTTTGAGTATATATGTGTGGCTAAAGAAAAACTCTTGTGAGCTGAAGATTAAAACTTTTAGAAAATAAAAATAAACTTCATTTAATCTCAAGAAAAATAGAGTTAAAGCTCTATGAGATTAAAATCAATTTGGCTAAGTAAAACTTTTTCTTAAAAGCTTATAAAAGAGATTAAAACACTTTGGACAAGAAAACATTTTTGAGGGCTCAAAATCACTTAAAAACCTTTAAAATTGATCAATAATTACATAATAACTCCATACATTATCCCTTATATATATGGAACAAATCTTCCTAAAACAGATTCCTAATTTTGTTCTCCAACGTCTTTCCAACGGCTAGTCAAAGTCCTAGTCAAATTGAACTGTTTGGGACTGGGAGTCGACTCATGTACACTGACTAGTCGACTCATGGATCACAAGTTGACTTCCTAAACAATATGAGTTAAATTCTTACAAGATCCAAAAACTTTCTAAAGCAACCAATTGCTAATTGGTAGACTCCTATGTTACCATAAGTCGATCCGTTTTCTGATACACAAAAATGTATCAGAAAACTAGAGGATACCCTGTCTAAATAATTTTAAAATCTTTACAAAATATTTTTAACTCATTAAAAACATTTTGTAACTATCCCTATGTGTGTGGAGCTTCAGTCTTAAGGCCTTACAATGTATCTAAAGACATAAACTAAAATCCATCAAAATTACCACTCTCTTTGGGTTTGATGTAGCTTTGAGTCTTCATCTTCATGTCTTTGACTCTTGAACTAGAGTTGCCTTGATTAAGCTTCCTCCACATTTTCATCTTGACTATGTGCTCTCCAATTTGAGTATATTCATGACTTTAGGTGAGCTCCATTGGTCTTAATGTAATTCTTTCTTTAATTGATTTGAATTCATTCTTTTGAAATAAACTTTAATGCTTACACACTCAATAAACGTAATTAGCACACTTCATTTGTTTAATTAATCATCATCAAAATCACACTTGGGGTGTCTCAATGTCCAATATATTTTCCTTTTGATAATGTCAAATAAATGATATAAATATGAAATAATATGAAATTCTTAAAGAAAATACACTTACTCCCCCTATATTGGTGCATAATGTTAGAAATTGTCTTTAAACTCTCCCTGCATCCTTGCATGTTAGGAAAAGCATAAATAAAGCACACTTTCATATTATATATGAGTGTGTGAGAGTTCAAACCACGTGTTGATAATAACAAATCATAAATATTTAATCATGTGTCACAAACTAGCCACATTTTATCATAATCTCAATTAATTATGCATAAGCATATGTCATCATATTTTATATGCATTGTATCTTTCTCCTCCTTTGGAATAATAAAAAAGCGTGCAAGAAAATGAACTATCCACAAATTCTATTATGATATAGCATAAGTAGTGTCCAAAGATATAACCACAAATTGTAACATAATTCATTTGAAATCTATTAAAAATGGAATATTCTTCAAATAAAGGTGACTTAATACCACAATTCCGTTTCCTTGAGTCAAACATAAATTTTACCCGTATGAAATGTGCATCTAAAATCCATAGATATTAAGGAAACAAATGATACCAAGTGTTATAATATAGAAGACATATGATAAGAGAATACATATGAGTAGACAAATATGTCATCAATGATCACAAACATCACAATAAAGATGGTTCATATATTAGCTAAGTGTGAACATAATGTGTCATTAGATGAATCTAAACATGAATTACTATGATACTATATCTCATATGTATCTGAAAATTTACATGGGCATAAATTTTGAATTATAAGCACAAGTGCCACAAAATATGTCCATAAGAGATATGCAAACAACTGATCCAAAATTAACTCATTTTGCTCAAAAATATATCACTACTGTCAATCTAAAGTGAGCAATAACATAACTCATAGTACATCGTAAATCTTGACATCTAAAGGAATGTAATAGTTTCTAAGATGGGTGACCCAATATCTCCACATTGTCTTTTTTAATGAGTCTTAAATCGCATTCCCTTTAGAAGAACATATTCAGCATTCAAAATGAAGTTCAAAAAGTGTGATACTACAAATTATGACACAAAACAATGTCTACCATTAAAATGTCAATAAAATCACATTGCATGGCAATATAACATGATCTAATTCATACAATGTATGTGTACGAATATCATAATAATAGAAAAGCATTGAAGTATATCATGCACACATGAATAATGTGACTTGATATCTAAATTAATCTTGAAGTCATAAAAGAGTCATATCCCAAAAGAAGTTTTTCATGAAATTTGTAATCATATCATAACAAATTCTATATGTCAAATCATGAAGAAATGTGTATACCAAATGTTTAGAAAATCAAGCATACAATTTCATAATGAATAATCATGGGTCTAATAAATTAGCAAACTATCATTGACCATATGCATATTAACAATTTTTCTCAAGATGCATATGACATATAACTTATCTTCTCACATGACTAAATACTCATCATAAAGCATAAAGACATATTATCCACTATTCATGTGATACAAAGTGTACAACATATATCATTCAACATAAATAGTCAAACTTCAACAAATACGTTTGCATAAGCCAAAGTGTATTCAAGATGAAGTGTGGACCACCGAGCATAATTAATATGCCATAAAGAGTCATAATCAAACATAAGCATGAATGTCACAAAGTAAACATGGCTCAAAATAGGTTATCATTCATAATGATGAGTTATGATACACAATGAGACACTATCTATTATACAAAAGAGAGATGTTATCAAGAGAAATGGGATAAGAGTAATTGGACAAGAGAAATTGGACAAGAGATGAGATTTTGAGAGATTTTGAGGGATAAGAGAGGAGGTGTGGTATTTTGCACGTACAACCTTGGGTTTTGCATTTTTGCCACTGGACCCTCCCCACACACACCCATAATTTTTCATCTCCCCCCTTTTCCAACTGTTTTTCAGTCCACGTGCACGTGTACACGGGTTATTTGCTAGTGCATATATATTAGGCAAAGTCTATGTTATGAGCATATCAACCAAAAATGTCATATGTGTCATCATGTACTAGTGAGATCACAATGATATACATAATGTGAGTGAATCATCAAATCTAGTTATATGACAAATCTATGATACCAATCATTGAATAAAGCTAATCATCCTAAAAAATATATGTATGACACCAATTATTGAAAATAATCATACCACATACTTACAAACTTTAGCTACACTTACCAGAGTGCATACCCAATCTTAATCCATTCATTTGAGTAATATTCTTTGAGAAACAAGAAGTTGTATGTGGGTTGACCTCAATTTTTAATGAAAACATAAAATAAGAAACTTTTGGGTACCTAATGTCTTTTAGGGTCCTTGGGGTTATATAACTGAATTAATTCAAACCTTATCAAATACCATCAAATTATATTCAGTCAATGCCATAATTGTTCTAAAATATGAACTTTCAAGAGACATATTCAAAGTTCCAATCTCAAGGTATCATAATCTCATTCTTAACGATATGCACAATATGAATCTTTATAAATAATATCAAAGAATTATCACAATGAGATATATTCAAGACAATCATATCACATACCAAACATACACCAAAGTTCATGAAATATCATACAAAAAAAGATTAAGCACATAACATATTCCAAATATTTTCCAACTCATCATAAAGAATACTAAATGTTATCATGTGTCAACATAGTCAAATATGTATGGCATGTGTATGTAGCAATCATATAATACAATCATTCTAATCTAACTACATTCTACTAACCTGAACTAGAGTATCAACAAAATAGACATGAAAATATGGATACCCTAATAATCATATTGAGTATTGGATCCTCCAATTTGGTTTTGATGATGACCAAACATAATTAATTGTGACTAACTCACTGTTTTGGAGTTAATTAAAGCATCGTTGATTGTAGATTAAAGATATATCAAAAGAAACGATGAAGTAATCCAATGATGTGATGAAATCAAGAGTTAGACTCAATGAATCTAATAGGAAGTGAAAAGGATTAATATGTAAATTTCCCATTTATTTACTTCTTTATGAATTAGATTGTTAAGCCTTGAATAAACTTTCTAGAAGTACTTACATGCCACGCACAACACTTTAGATCATTCATTAGTTTATTCCATCGGGCTAAATGTAGATTCAGCTCAAAATTGAGCTTTTAGCCCTTGACCAGACGCCTGGTGTATGACCACCAGACATCTGGCATGCATGTTTGACTTAGGCCTAGAAACCATAACAGGACAAATGCCTAGACCAGACGCTTGAATATGTTTTCAGACGTCTGGGAGATGTACTCTGGTCATCTGATTGAATGAGAACCACTCTCCTCATTTGGCCTCTTGAGCCAGACGTCTATAGGCTTACAACCAGATGTCTGATCTGTGAGATAGACGCTGGATATTGAACTTTAGACGTCTGAAAAATTCCCATAGAATTTCCAGGGAGTTGCACTTTCTTGACCCTCGGTGTTAGATCGTCTGATGCCTACGGGACAGACGTTTGAACAGTCAGGCAGACATCTAGGATCCCTTCATCAGATGCCTAACTAACTAGTCGTTAGAATTCATTTAATGCTTTGTCAGCATATTGCACCAAACGTCTGACGATCCTTCCCAGACGTTAGGTGACTTAGAAATCTGTCTATTATAGCCCCTTCCAGCATTTATTGCTGTGGATTCTTAAGGAATTTGGTGGGGATTCTTAGAGAGTTATTTATATGGAATGTTGGCATTCATTTCAAATCTCTTGAACACATTAATATTCATTAATCATGTACATTCAAATCTCCCAACTTCCTCAATCCCTCATTCATCACTTGTCCAACGTAAGCTTAAAAGTTCACATATTCAAGCATTGATTGCTTCTCATCTTTGGACAAGTAGTAAGTGCTCCATCTCACTAATTAGAGCATACATTACACACTATAGCCTTTACTTATATTAAGTATCATTCAAGGCATATGATTGTGTAATTATTTCAAATTGATTATTTGAGTTTCTTTCTTTCTTGTGTAAGAATTACTCTTGGGTTGTACGAGTGGATTATTCCCGGGCTGTGGGAATAATGATAATTGTTGTATTGGATTTACTCTTACGGAAATTTGTAAGAGTGTTATTAGTGGATATTAATCTCTAGTGGGATTTACTACAGGGTTGCTAGAGTAGGATTCCAGGGAGTAGGGTCTTGACTTAAGGAAAACCGAAACATGGTACATACTTTGTTTGTGTTTGCAATTTCTGTGTTTTTGTCTCTTTTATTTTTATATAGTACATTGGTTGCTTGGGTTTTTTAATTAGTCTAATTTCCTTTTTAATTATAATAAAACACTATTCACCCCATCTAGTGTTTTTCCCCATAGTTTCGGGTCCTACAATTGGTATCGGAGCACAAGGTATAAGCTATGGCAACCAATAACAACAACAACAACCAATCCATAATTCGACCCCCCACTCTTCAGCGGGTCAAACTACGGGTATTGGAAAGCTCGAATGATTATTCTTCTAAAGAGCATATCACTATGGAGAACTGTGGAGAACGAGTACGTCGAGCTCCTCGAAGAGGACTTCTCCAAGTGGACTTCGGTGCAAGTGGCCACAGAGGTGAACAATGCAAAAGCGATGAACTCACTTATTTGTGCTTTGGATGAGACTGAGTTTAACAAGGTGTCGAACTGCACATCAGCATACCAAATCTAGAACCACCTCCTAGTCACACATGAAGGGACATCTCAAGTAAAAATGTCTAAACTTCATGTATATGTTCAACGCTTTGATATGTTCCAAATGTATGAAAAGGAGAAGATCTCAAGCATGTATGCTATGTTCACCGACATTGTGAACGATTTGGAAGAACTTGAGAAGGTCTACACCCAAGTGGAAAAGGTAAGATAGCTAATCATGGTCGTGACCCCGGAATGGGAGAAGAAGACAATGGCCATCAAAGAAGGCAATGATATGACCAAATACACCGTGGAGAACTTCATCAGCAATCTCATGGCGTATGAGGTAAGGAAAGCACATAGATAGAAAATGGAAGCTCTAAGGGCACTAGCTAAGCCTAAGAAGAAAGCCATCATCTTCAAAGCTGCATCGGAAAATGAAGAATCCGATTGAAGAGATGGACTTGGAGTTCATGGCTCTCATGGCACAGAAGTTCCAAAAGTTCTTCCGCAAAGGTAATTTCAAACTGAGAGATAAATTTGATTCTTCTAACGCTTCTACTCTTTACTACAAATGCATGGCATATCAAGAAGGATTGTCCCATGCTAAAGAACAAAGAAAAGTGGAAGGCTCCCAAGTACAAGAAGGGAGACAAATATACGGAGAATAAGAAGAAGAAAGGCTTGGTATGAACATGTGACGATTCTAGCGATGATTCCAGTTGGGAGGAATTGAAAGATGACAAGGGAGAGGTTGCACATATGTGTTTCAAGGCACGAGAGGACTCTCCAAATGACAATACGAGTGATAGCGAAAGCGACTCAGATGAGGTAATGATGGATGATCTTAGCCTTGATAATGAACAATTATTTGATATGTATCAAAAGTTGTTTAATTCTTACATGTTGCTAAGGATAAGTTAGCTAGTCTTGCTACTTCATCGACTTTCGCCACACCACATGGTGACACCACCATTGGCACACTTATCAATGAGAAAGCTACTTTGTTTCTCAAAACGACACTTTGAGAAATGAGGTTGAATCCCTAAAATCTCAAGTGGATAGAGTCCATGTCATTGAGTGTGATGATGTTAAGATTGAAACACTTCGATCTCAAAACACTCTTCTGGAAAATGAGAATCTTTCACTCAAATCCCAAGTCCACGAGCTCACCACACGAGTATCCACCATGGATACAATTATTTCATCACTCACAAAGAAATATGAGCTTATGTCCGCCTATGTTGATCGATTCAACAAAGACAAGGACAAGTTAGATGCATTGTTAGAAAATCAACTCTCGTAAATCACTGTGGTGGTCTTGGTTATTTTAAGGCCAATGCTACCAACTAATGCACCACATATAGTGGATTCACTATAGATTTTAAGAGGCCATCCTCTAGTGCATCCATGAGTGGTGATACAACCCTTGACTGGCCCAGTGGCCGCTTGGTTGACTGCCTCCAGCTGATTGGCCCAGTACGGCCCAGTATCCCAGCTCAGGGGCCCTCACGTGCAGGTTACCCTCTCTCTCTCTATTCATGACGGCAGACCGATTGACCGTCAGGCTACCACGATTAGGGGATCCACTCCCCAAATCGAGCGATCAATAATTGACCATTAAACCGCCATCAAAACAGACATCACAATCAAGAGACAATAAATTCCATGAATGCACTGGCATTGTGGGAGGAGGGTGTTGACAAAACAATTGCCTACAACTAGCCCAAGAAACAGGAAGAAGAAGGATGAATCTCTGAGATCTAACACACATGTACTCTTATACACTCAATCTACTCCACAAACATATTTCTTCCTTCATATAGCTTGGCTCGAGAACTAGTGAATGACCTCCCAATAGGTCAGAATCAGTTCTTTCGAGTATTCCTTAGTCACGCACTGCCTTAGTATCAGATGTGATTTGGTCGGAACACAGATCCAACCCCGTGACAGGCTTCCGGTGTTGCAGATTGCTAAGGATATCACTCGACCACAGTTAGGCTCGCCATCCATAGCTCGGCTCGGAGCTCCCTCTCCTTAGAGTTAGCTCGGATGGTACCCCGAAGGTTGGCCACATCCTCCACGTAAGCAACATATTTTCGAATACCCATCTACAACGTTTGTGGTGAGAAAACACCTTGAAACATTTGGCACCGTCTACGGGATTCAAGTCAGAAACCACGTCTTCATCCACACCGACCATGGTTCAACCCACTAACGAGGAGCCCGAGTGGCCAGTCACTATGTGGATAGCAGACGATATGCTACCCACCCTGGATCCTGGCTTCTCTGCTCGAGGGCTGCTTGAGTCACAACTGGTGACTCTAGAGAAGTTCCATTTGTTCATATAGGAGGTGAACACCAACATACAGACATTGGCTGCCGTCGTAGAACGCCTCACTGGGTCGCTACCCCAGTCAGCGGGTGGCCCGTCGGCCAGCTCAATTCTCCCTTAACAGCATCCATTGGTACAGTGTGCCATAGTGGCAAACCCAGAAGTGGTTCAGCATGCCTCCCTCGTCTCCACATATGCCCCATATCTTCCCCTAAATGAGGAAGAACAGGAAAGCGAGAAGGTCATTTTTAACCTCTCCGAAGCTAGCCGTAAAGGTCTGTGCCTCCTCCTAAATGGGCAGAGAACCACTTCATCGTTCTGGATGATAAAGGAGAGCTGATGAGAACAAAGCAAGAGCCCTCACCAGAGGCTGTGGGGGCCACAAGAGGAAATCCCGAAGGGATGTCAACCGTCGTTTGAACCCATCTACTGACTTGGGCGGTTACCGATGCAATTCTTTGAGCACTTCCAATGATTGACCGAGGCGACCCAAGCATCAAGGAGACATCCGACAACATTGCTCTCCCTCAGTTAGCTCAGAAGATGGAAATAATCCGCTGAAGAAGTAGATCACCTCATCCATATTACCGTCCAAGTTTAAGACGCCCAAACAGGAGAAGTACGATGGCTCAGGCGACCCTGGGAACACGTCCAAGACTATAAGGGGGTTATAGAAATCCAAGGGGCCAATGATATGCAGTCAATAATGTGCTTCTCTTCTGAGCCTTCCATACCACTCTCCAGACATCGACGAAGGAGTGGTGCAACGGGCTTTCTAACTGACCTATTGGATGATTCAGAAGCCTTGCCCAAGCTTTTTGCCAACAATTTATGGCAGGAAGGAGGAAAAGAAGCTTGGACCACCTATTCAATCTGGTGCAGAGGTAGGATGAAACGGTGAGGGGATTATTTAAGCGCTTCAACTCTGAGAGGCTAAGCGTTGAAAGTTGTAGTGATGAGATCACCATTGCTGCTCTAAAGAAGGGGCTCCTCTACGAGGACCTAATGAAGTCCTTGCACCACAAGCCACCTAGGGACCTAGATCAGCTTCTCACCCAGGCAGAACAGTTCATGATGCAGAAAAATCACTTGTTGCCTGATGTGTCCCATGTTTACACATATTTTACACACTTTCCATGCTCGTTTCATATCATTTTGTCCATCGCTATTTTTCCCATTTTGTTTCCTTTTATGCTTTTTGGTATTTCTCATGTGTTACAAGAGAAATCAAGAGTTTTTGGGCTCTAAACATGGAGAAAAGGAGACAAAAGAGAGCAAGAAGCGATTGTGGAGCAATTTGGAAGAAAATGAGATGAAAAGTGACTCATGCGGCCGCGTGGGTTATCCCACACTACTGCGTCAACCATGACATCCAAGTGGCCAAGGCAGATTAGTGTGGAAACACAGCTGCATCGTCAAAACCAAACGAGTGTAGTGCCAGGACACCAGAGCTGCTGTAATCTCGCTCTACGCAGCCGCATCATCAATGAGCCAAACGGCCGCATCGCCAAAGCTAAAGGAAGAGAGATCCTCAATGATGCGATCGAGTCATTCGTATCGACATGGTCAAATCCATCCAGATGAAGATGAAGCCAAACAACCACTCGACGCGGCCGTTTAGATCGAGATCTGATGCCGCAAAGGTGAAACGACACGGGCACGTGACCATGACGACGTGGCCACGTCACCTGAAGCCCCGAAGACCCTTTTATGCAAATTGGCTAAATGGCCGCATCGATCTCGATGTGGCTACATCCTTCTAGAGTTCTAGGCCGTTTTGATCGACGTCAAAGGGATTTTTGAGGGCTTTTGGGGGATTTTGGGGGTAATATATATACTTTTATTCCTCCCATGCCTATGGGATCCCTTTTTGCAGACTTTTCAGAGCTTTTTCATGGGGTTTGAGGTTTAAAACTTCTAATTCTCTGCACTCTTTTATTATTCTCTTTGTTCTATTTTGACTTTTAGTTTAATAATTGAATAGTCAATTTCTCCAATTATTTCTTTGGTGATTTTGGATTGTTTACTATTGAATCTATGTTATAATTCCTTACAATGAATACTTTAATAATGAATCATATCATCTTCTATTGCATGGATCATGAGTAGAGATCATCTAGGGCCAATGGGTTGAACCCCATTGGATGAATCAATGTGTTGATGATTTGTCGTGAAATTTTTGAGCATTTGAGGATGATGGGTATGTTAGGACGTTTATTATCAATGTAGATTGGATTCCCCCTTTGTAGGTAATAAGTTTAATTCACGACTAGTGTTGGGAATAATCTAGGGTTTTCGAATACATTGATCGTTACTATCGATTTGCACGGCTAGAATCGGTGATCGATTAGAGCCCTCCTAACATAGATCCGAATCCTAATCCACGAGAGTGGCATGGAGGAAGATTGGGGACATTTGTCGGACGTAATGCATTTAACGTGTATCGATACACGGCTAGTGTCAGTGTCAATACGGGTTAGATAGTCATATCATGCATCACGAGAGTGGGAGATATGGTTAATATAAGGGGATATCTCATCACGCATCATGAGAGTGAGGGGTAAGATAATACCCTTAGATTAGACAATCTCTCCCGAACCTCAAGAAATCAACAATCGAATAACATTAATCAATCCTAGTTTAGTCTAATGGCGGGGATATCCATGCCCTAGGTTTTTTTATTATTGATATTTCCATAATTTCTATTACTCCCCATCTTTCATTCGATTTCGTAGCTATTAACCTAGAAAGAAATTGGTAGCAACAACTGCCTCCCAGAGGACGACCCGCACAGCGCTACAACTACACCATGCTCTTGCGGCTATATATTTAAAGTTGTCAAACGAACACGAACAAGCTTTTGGCGTCATTGCCAGGGAGGCACGGCTTGTTATTAATTTCATTCTTTGGTAATAGACTACATATTTTCTTATCACATATTCACTTTTTCCACCTTTCTTATATTGCAGGGGAATATAGATTTCTACGATGATGTTGGCCTCTGCTAGCGCTACCGCAGTTCTTGCAAGAAAAATAGACAGCTGGACACAACATGTAGCCCTGCTGGGGATGGGGGCAAGCTCGTTCACTCCATCAGTGCCAGTAAACTTTGAGATTTGCAACGTGCAAGGACAATCATTTGGCCAACATCAATTCAACAGTTAGCCATGCAGTCCACACCCTCACTCATACCATCG
Organism: Scilla litardierei; assembly: GCA_030789695.1. Classification (NCBI taxonomy): domain Eukaryota; kingdom Viridiplantae; phylum Streptophyta; class Magnoliopsida; order Asparagales; family Asparagaceae; genus Scilla; species Scilla litardierei. The sequence continues at coordinate 180,878,247 of CM061142.1, read as the reverse complement.
TGACCAGGCAGATTATTCCATCCTCTCATCCTACCAGGATTCTCAGGCGTGCACGACCTCCATGCTTCCACATATGTCACCACTTGAGATGCTCTTGGCGAGCAGTTTGGCCATTGAGGGCTTCAAAATTGATGGGTCATCCACCTCTTTTGAACAATCTACCATCAAACATAAGCCGACCATGATCCTAGAATAGGCACCAATGCTCATGGAGACATGCTACTGTATAAGCACGTTCACGCTATTGTTTGAGGAAGCTTCCACCTCAGAGGTTGCACATGAAAAGAAACTCCAGACCAATCCTTATGACGAAAGTATTCCTCATGGAAACAAGAACATCATCAGATCCTCAGAAGCAGCTTGTGAGACATCAGCATCACATGACGACAATCTTACAGAGAAAGTGACAGAACCTGAGGTAATGGAGAACAAGGGCGTCAAGTTTCTAGAGGTAGAACTCAAACCACTTCCTCCTAATTTAAAGTATGCCTTTTAGGAAGGGACTCCACCTACCCGATTATTGTTAATGCCTCCCTAACCGCCACTAAACTTAAAAACATCCTGACCGTCCTTAAACAATATAGGAGTGTCCTAGGATACACCATTGATGACATAAAAGGGATTAGCCTTGGCATGTGCACACACAGGATCCATCTCGAAGATGACGATGCTACCTCCATTGAGCCTCAGTGACGACTTAATCCTAATATGAAGGAGGTAGTCAAGAAGGAAGTTTTGAAACTGCTTGAAGCATGCATAATCTACTCTATATCCAATAGTAAGTGGCTTAGTCTGGTCCAAGTGGATCCAAAGAAGGTGGTATGACGGTGGTTAAAAATGAGAAGAATGAACTCATACCTACCAGGACCATCACCGGGTGGTGAATGTGCATCGATTAGGGAAAACTTAACAAGGCCACCTGAAAGGATCACTTCTCACTCTCATTCATTGATCAAATGCTTGAGCGCCTGACCAAGCATTCACACTTTTGCTTCCTAGATGGGTATTCTGGATTCTTCCAAATACCCATCCATCCCGACGACCAGGAGAAAACCACCTTCACATGTCCCTACGGCACCTTCGCCTACCGAATGATGCCATTTGGATTATGTAATGCACCTGCCACATTTCAACGATGTATGACTGACATATTATCTGATTTTGTGGAAGACATTATGGAGGTGTTTATGGATGATTTTTTCTGTCTACGGAACATGCTTTGACATGTGTTTAAGGAAGCTAACTAGAGTCTTGCGAAGGTGCCATGAGAAAAGCCTAGTATTGAATTGGGAAAATGTCACTTTATGGTGCAAGGAGTAGTAGTAGGACACATTATCTCTTCAAGAGGGATTGAAGTCGATAAGTCCAAGATAGAAGTCATAGAGGGGCTACCACCACCCGCGAACGTGAAGGGAATTAGGAATTTTATTGGTCATGCGGGGTTTTACCGCCATTTTATCAAGGATTTTTCTAAAATTGCACGACCCCTCATGGAACTATTGGCTAAGAATATCCATTTTGTTTTCACTGACGATTTTCTTGTAGCTTTCAACAGGTTGAATAAGGAGCTCATCTATGCCCCTATCATTCAGCCCCAGATTGGAGCCTCCCTTTTGAACTGATGTGCGATGCTAGTGATTATGCTGTCGGGGCAATTCTGAGCCAAAGAAAGGATGGTAAACTTAACGCCATCTATTACACCATCAAAACACTAGATGCGGCTCAGAGAAACTACACCACCACAGAGAATGAGTTATTAGCGGTGATCTTTGCCATAGAGCAGTTCATATCATATCTTGTTGGATCAAAGGTCATCGTCCATACAGATAATGCTGCATTCCGGTAGCTGCTAAATAAAAAGGATGATAAGCCATGGTTGATATGATGGATACTTCTGCTACAAGAGTTCGACTTCGTGATTAAGGACAAGAAAGGCACCAAGAAAGTATTTACAGACCTCCTATCGTGTCTTATTAATGAGGACTCCAGTGCATACTTACCAATAGATGATTCCTTCCCCGACGATCAATTGTTCGTCGCTGCTTTGACTGACACCCCATGGTTTGTAGATATTATGAACTACCTCGCCAGCAGAATCCTGCCACACGACATAACCTCCCAGCAACGTAAGAGGTTTCTGCACAATATCAAGAGTTACTATTGAGACGACCCACTTTGTATACAAAACCTACAATGACAGAATTATTATAAGGTGTATCCCAGAGAGAGAAACAATTTCCGTCACATCACACTGCCACGCACTTCAATGTAAAGGGCATGCAAGCATGTCTAAGACAACAACGAAAATCCTCCAATGCGGATTCTATTGGCAGACTTTGTTCAAGAATGTGAACGTTTTTGTCAAGGGATGTGACCGATGCCAGAGATCATGGAACGATCCAACAGGGAAGAAATGCCTCTAAACAGCATCCTAGCTGTGATATGTTCAATGTTTGGGGAATTGACTTTATGGGCCCATTCCCATCCACCCTCGGCAACCAATATATATTAGTGGCGGTGGACTTTGTTTCCAAGTGGGTCGAGGCTATAGCTTCACCAAACAACGATGCATGGGTAGTCACCAAGTTTTTCAAATGGAATATATTCCCCAGGTTTGGAGTCCCAATGGTGTTGATAAATGATGGAGGAAAACATTTTATCGAGAGCAACTACAAAGTTATGTTGAAGAAATATGGAGTGCGTCACTGCATCGGACTCGCCTACCACCCTCAGATGAGCGAACAAGTCGAAATCTCAAACCGGTAAATCAAGAACATCTTAGAGAAGATGGTGGCGAACTCAAGAAAAGACTGGTCGTTGAAACTAGATGATGCACTCTGGGCCTACCGAACTGCATACAAAACTCCAATCGGGACTTCACCATATCGCTTAGTGACGTCCCCCGCGTTTTTACGCGTCTATCATGTGCAATAGATAATTGGGGGCAAGAGATTTAAATATTTGTAACCGCAAGCGCATGGTGTCGTAGTGTGGCTTGGGGGTCGAACTCAGGGAGGCGTGGTTGTACTTGTGTCAAGAAGGATCGGATTCACCCCATGGGCGAGCTAGCCCGAATCGGATGATGGGTTGTCACGAAAAATAGAATGCGAGGGAATAACAATATAAATGGAAAGCCCTGGACTTCGGTATCCACCCTATCGTGCGATTCTCGCCGATACGGCCTACGGGTAGGATAATGATCGGAATTAGGGTCTAATGGTGAGACGTTGCCTCTAAGAGTGGTACCAGCGTCCCATGGGCCCGATATTCCGGTCGATGCCCAGGATGATACGCCGGACTTCCTGGGTTCGGTCAGTGGGCATTCCCATGTCCATTAACACTGATCGACTCCGGGAGCACTAAGCTCGCAACGATAACTCCCAATGCCTCATCCTGTCGCTCCCGCATGCTAGGATTCGACGTCTACGCTAAGGGCATGAGCTATGGCTAGGGAGTCAACCGCCAAGTTTATTCCCCCTTGGCCCAACGGTCAAAGGCGGTCTTTTTCCCGTCGATGACAATAAAACACCCCGCGTAACCGGTAGATTCCTAATACCTTTCGATTTCCTAGTCCTATGGATGCATCGGGGAGAACCCACGAAGGGGTTTCCACCAAAATCCCAGATTTGGGAACTACTCACACATATTTACTAAAAAGCAATCTAAATCAAAATCGACTGTTAAAAACATGCTCAAGCGATTAAAAAGCAGTAAGAGCAATGCTAATAACACTATATTAAAGTTGGTAAAGATCGGAAAACTTACAAATATCTAGAAAATTACAGCCGTCAAGAGAGAGAAAAAACAGCAAAAATAACAACTCCCGTTTCTGGAAAACCTAGGGGTCATATATATAGAATACGATATCACCCGACCTGTTGAAAAGTCAACCGATCGGGTGACCTGCTTCGTTTCTTCGACAGTTCAGCACGGAACTTCACCCGGTCACATGGCACGGTCGGTTGAGGGTTAAAGCTGATCGGTTGGATCTTCGTGCCGTCGGGTGAACCGGTCGGTTGAGCTCTCCGTGTGATGGCTTCGGAGAATCGGCTACAGATGAACCGATCGGGTGAAGGTTACCCGATCGGTTGGCATTCAGCACAAATTCCAGAGAGTTGGGGGCGTTTGAACCGGTCTCTGAACCGACCGGGTGACTTCTTGGCCGCTCCAACTTGTGTCCGGGTGGTGCACGCGTGTATCACCCGATCGGTTGGAAATGACCAACCGGTCGGGTGAGGGGCCGAAAGATGTGATCTTCGTCGTTTGACCCCCTGGATCACACGTGACTCCTCCCGTTGCTCCGGGGACTCATGATATCGTCGTTTTATGTCCCCTACGCCGGTAAACTTCTGCAAATATACAAAAACATGGAAAAGTGAAAGAAAACAAGAAAACACGAGAAAACGAATACAAGACGATGGAAAACAACGGAAAAACACAAAAGAAAACGTGCGTGAATATATGAAATATAAACGCACGTCAAAATCCCCTAAGCTGAACCCTTCCTCGTCCTCGAGGAAGACAAGTGAGAGTAGGAGCTCGGAGGGAGAAAATAGAGAGGAAGAGAGGAAAGGAGAAAACAGAAAATCATAAATCGCCCGTCAGAGCCAGCAAAATCAAAAACACACACCAAGCTAACAAACACCAAATCACACCACTAAACCGAGGAATACGAGTTCAGACAAGTGCCGTGGGCCCACGCCGAGAAGCGTGAGTGAGTGTGGTCGTGTGCTAGCAATCGGTGCCACTATCTACGATGTGCAATAAAGCTCGATATACACAAATCCAGGAAATGACCCAAATATCGATTCGATTCGAATTAAGCGGTGAATATATAGCTCAAGCATGCATGAGAATAGAGCGAGAATCGAAACATATCATGCGTCAGGGACTCCACAACTAGGGTTAAGGAAATCACCACACTATAGCCTAGATAATAGCTAAAAATTTCCTAAGCCAAGTGTTTTCGAAAACAATGGGGGTTGAGATGATGTGGAGTAGAACACTCCGTGCAAACTCTCGCCTTCCCTTTATTCTCGGTAAGTAGGAAAAATATTCACACGGGAATTTTTTTGGGTTTTGGGTATTTGTATTTTTTTTGGTTTTTTGGCTATACAATTTTCTCTTTTCTTTTCTTTTTGAATTTTTCTTTTCTTTTCTCCCTTTTTTTGGATTTTTGGGTTTTTTTGGCTATACAGATGTGTACTCTCCCAAGTGGGAGAACGGTACACGACGAGGGGATTTGCACCAAGTAAAACAAAAAAGAAATCAGAATCTAAACACTTGGGCAAAGGAAACTATTCTCGCTAATTAGAGCATGGGCTAAATGGGGTATCCTAGTCCTTAGTTGTGGAATCCCGACACATGCGAAATGAAGTATACGATATATATATAGCATGCAGAAGCAGACATGAGAAACAAATACCGCATATTCAAATCGAAGCGTGATAATCTAGGGGTCATTCCTGGACAGGTATATAAAGTAAAATCACAAAGTAGAAGCACACCAAACAGCTAGGCACAACACACGACTCACAAAAAGCTAAGTGGACCCACGATGCATGAAATGCAAGAGGACTCGATATCCTAGGGTTAGTGAATGTGATTATCGATGCCATGCTAGGTGTGTGTGATTTTGTGGCAATTCATCATAGGGTTCATCTCTAGGAGAAAGAGATAAAAAGAAGAAAAGAAAAAAAATAAAAACACGACGAAAAGGACTCAAAAACGAAAAAGAAAGACTCAAATGACGTACAAAGTGCGACTCCCCCAAGATGAATTTTGCATTGCCCTCAATGCAATATAATTAAATACGGGAGGGCAATGAAAATGGGGGGAAATACGCACAGACACAAAAAGACACGAAAGACAAGAAAATCACACAAATGAAACTAAAAATAAGAATAAAGATAAAAATCACACCACGCAACATATAAACAGAAAATAAAGATAAATAAAAGAAAGAAAATCACACGACACGACATATAAACAAACACACAAAGAAAAACGAAACACGACAGCACACAGAAAAAAATTTGACTTCCCCCAAGCTAGACATGACAGTGCTAGCGAAAAGATGTGATCGTGAAAATGCAGAGATATGCAAGGGGGAGGTCAATAAAAGAAAAGAATGGAAATAAAAATAAAAAAGAAGGGATCTGAGGCGTGAATGGGTCCTCCCTCTAACTGTGGTAGAGCATGGCCCCGCAAAGACAGATGGGCACTAAAAATAGGGGGAGGCAAAAGCTGGATGGGAAAATATTAAGCAGAGGCACCACCCTCTAGGGGTGGTGATGGGGGCCTGTGCTGAGGACCAGGAGTGGTGGGGGGTGGGATGTGAAGCTCGGATACATCGGGTGAGTCATTGCGAACGTGAGGAATGAGGCTTTGAAGGACGGGCAGGTCACGCTCGACTGACTGCTAAGTTGCCTGACCACCAACTCCAGCTAGGAGGAGCATTGACATGAACCGGTCGGCTTGGTCGTCGTCATGGAATGACACCTCCTATTCGGCATCGCCAATGTAAACGGGGTCAGAGGGACGTGGGGTGGTGGAAGAATTGGTGGCGGTGGTGGATGAATTGGTGGCGGTGGTGGGTTGAACGGAGGATGGTGTGCGACGAGCACGCCGGGTGGGTCTAGGGTTGGAAGTGCTGGCGACGGTGGGTTTAGCACAGCGAGGAGGCATTGTGCAAGAGTCGTGTGTGTGTGTGTGTGTATGCAAAATACGATGAATACACACTAACTCGGCAAACGAGCAAAATGAAATTCTTGGGCAAAATAGAAAGAAATAAAAATTTGAGCTAAGGAGCGAGGTTACCCAATTGAGATGAAGATCGTTGCTCGTAAACGCCCCAACGTGACGCAACAGGAACAGGTGTGAAGCCGCGGGAAATCCTTTCAGCAAATTTCGAAAATGGGGGGGGATGGGCGAAAATTAGGGCTTTGTGTGTGGGCTAAATCGAAGAGGAAGGGGGAGAAATCGATGGAGGGATGGGAAAAGGAGAGGGGAGAGATCGATTAGGGTCGGTTGAGAGGAAGAACTAGGTCGGGCGAAGGCAGAGGAGTCGAAACGCCGTTTGGAAAATCGAAATCGGGCGATGAGGGAACGAACGGGCGGAGGGCTGCTATATATAGGATTTTAAGTCGAACCGATCGGGTGAAATGTCACCCGATTGGTTGAATTTAAGGCCGAAAATATTGCTGAAAGTTGGCTACAGGCGATCCGATCGGGTGAAGGTCACCCGATCGGTTCGCCGCCTCACACCATTTTCCCGAAAGTTTGGTGCAGCTCACCCGGTCAGTCAACCGGTCATGCTTCTCATTACCCGATCGGTTGATCATTTCTCAAAAATTCCCGAGACTTCAGCCCAGTTCACCCGGTCTGCCAACCGGTCTCGCATATCTTCACCCGATCGGTTCGTTGAGTGACTGATACGGCCAGCAGCTAATACATCCAACCCGATCGATTGAGTTATCAACCGATCGGTTGGGGCCTTATTTTCTGCAAAAGTCCACAAATTGCCTAAGTCCCTCAACGGAAGTTCTTGCGGTTGGATTTATTTATTAAAATAGATAAAATAAAGTTAAAAATAATCCTAAAAATTTGAAACAAAGGTTTAGAGCATGGGTTGCCTCCCATGAAGCGCTTTTGTTTAACGTCGTTAGCTCGACGCCCGTTGATGATGTTCAAGGTGGGCGATACAGGTGATGCCCAAAGTCTGGCATCGCTTCAGCTCCAGGCCTGGTAGCTTTTGGTGTAGTCGGTGGCGACAAGAAGGTTCGCTCAACGACTCTCCCTTTGTTGACGGGGTCCGGAGGCTTCTCCCTCATATTGGCGTCCACCGCCACTCGTTTAAGGATCCGGACCTCATCTCCGGTGAGCCCCATGGGCTCTTTGCCTTTTCTCCTCGTAGGAGGAGCTTTTGGGAATCCGGGAGGAATCACAAATTGGGCGACCGCCTCATCAACAACTTCTTTCTTTGGTGAGCCAACTTGCTCTCCAAGATCTCCCAAGCTATCGGGGGGATTTCTCGAGAGAATCTCCTAGGAGCTTGCTTCCATAGCTCTCTCTTCTTCGTTCTCCAGCATACTGATACTAGGGTCATCCGGGGGATCTGGGTGCTTCATTGACAACCCCAAGTCAAATTCGACTTTTTCTTTGCCGACGTTGAGGGAAAGCTGTAACGACTGCTTTTCATGTATCCGGATTTATTATAATATAATATTTGTTTTGGTGGATTTCCTCCTCATGTGTGGTTTTCGTCTCCGTGACTTTCATTTCGATCGTTTCGTCGTGTTTTCTCGTTTCTTCCTTAGGATCGTCGATTTCGAAGTACGTCATTCGTGACGGGCTTCATAACGGTCGTATCTTACTATTAGATCAAGCCTAGGAGTCTTAGGAATCGATCCCGGGGCCCCGCGCTCCGTATCGGAACTTTTGGTGCTCATTAGCCGGTATAAGAAGGGGCACCGACCGACTAGATGACGATCCAGTCGGTCGGCAATCCTTCTTGGACCGACTAGTTGGCTTTCTAAATTATTCAGGAGTTACTGTTTATCGTTAGTCGGTCTAAGAACGTTGGTTGACCGACTAGGTTGCAAACTAGTCGGTCAGCAATGCTTCTTTAACCGACTAACTCTTCAACTTAATTTTAGTATCAATACTGTTCACTCTTAGTCGGTCTAAGAACGTTCATCGACCGACTAGATGTTAAACTAGTCGGTCAGCATTTGTTCATCGACCGACTAATTCTAAATCCTATTTTCGTTCAGAAGTTACTGTTTACACTTAGTCGGTCTGCGTTGGTCGACCGACCGACTAGTTGCCAAACTAGTCGGTCAGTGGTTGCTCTTTGACCGACTAATCTGTGTAAAAACCCTAATTTCTGGGCAGCCGCCAGCCTAACCTATTTATACCCCTCCCAAACGATTTCATCTTCCTCCACTCGACCCTAAACCCTAAAATCTCCCCCATTGAGCCCCCATCTTCCTCCAAGCCCTATTCTTTCATCCCAAGCCCTAGATTCATCATCTAAACCCTCCCTCAACTCTTTCCACCTCTCATTTTCCCCAAATCTCCATCAAGTCCCCAAAATCCCCCAAAAACCCTAATTCTCCAAACTTCTCCAATCTTTCCAGATCTGGTCCTAGGGTTCTCCGGAGTGTTTCTTCCGCCTCCTCTCGGTAAGAAATCGATCTATTGATGTTTTCATACCCTATTTGTATTTTTATGAAACCCTAATGAATAAATGTTGTTTGATGGTTGTTTCCCCATAACAGCGATTTCCCCGTAGATTAGCATCCGTGAGGTGAACCCTCGTTGATCGTCATCCCCGGTGCTAGGCAAGTGAAACTTGCCACTTAGGGTTTAGGCCATGTTTTAGGCCATTTGTTTGTTGTAGGCGTAAAAGAGGCTAGGCGACGAAATGATACTCGCCTAGGCGCAAATAGGGGAACTAGTTTGACAACGAAGCTAGTTCCGACATTTAGCATGTTGCACAATTACCATGTCATGTTTACTTTTCATTAACGGTACGCAAATTAATTGTCATGTCATTGCATTCTTCATGTAATCCCGTGATTGCGTAGCATCGCTACAATACTTGTGTTTCCTGGCTCGTGACCAGAAGCGAGCATAATGAGTTGCTAACCCCAACGCTCGATATTAAGGCTAGGTGCACCCCTACGCCAATTGTTTATGAATCGTGAAATAGAATACGAGCTCCCGTGCGGGGCAACCCCGGCTCACTTGCTGAGCTCATGTGCGGGGACCCTGGCTCGATTACATGTGGGTATTGGGGGTAAGAGTTAAGCGGCCATTCAACTGGGAGTCTGCCCGATCAGCAACTGCAGTTGTAAGGCGTAAACTCTGGGTTTTGGGGTAGTTGTTAAGCGGCCACTCAGCGTGAATGTGAAACCGTTCAGCTGTAAGGCGTAAACATCTACAAAACAACGTGAAACGTGAATAGTGAATTGATTGAGATTGTTAGTAGCTTGGCTACTCTTGTCTTGTCTTGTCCCGATAATTGTTCTCTTGTACAAATTGTCTTGCCATGTCTTGATTGTGCACTCATGTTATAACTGCCATGTCATGCATACCATAACTGCTAGGTTGCTAGTTGCCTTACTTTCAGTTTCCTTGCCCAAGTCTTTTAGACTTGCTGACATGTGCCCCTTTACTCTTTTGGGTGACACATGTTAGATCCCGAGCCTGAGTACCTTGTTGAGGACGAGGTGTTTGCTGACGCCGAGCCCGAGCCTGTGTTTGACGGGGAGTACGTGGACACTGGGGACCAGTCCTAGTGTCTTCGTTGTGTTTTACTTTTGTTTAGACAGTTGTTTTGTTGTCGGTGCGTAGCACCTATACTTTGTTATGTCGTTGTACTTTTGTTGGCCTTGTTCTGGGCCTTTAGACTCTTTCTTTTAGCCTGGTGGCTTTTCTGGATGTTGAACTTATTTTCATGTTGGACAATTTATGAGATATTTCGACTCTCCTTGTGTTATTATTGTTGTTCCGTTGTGGTTACATGGACCTGCTTATGTTTTATTGATGCTTATCGGGTTTGGGGCTTCACAGCTCCACTCCCGTGCGGACCTTTTCACGTCTCGCCTCCATTTTAGGGAAGCGGGTCGTGACAGGTTTTGTTGGTGGCCCATGCAGGTCCTTCTGTAACTGCGATTTTTGGAATAGCGATAATAATATTAGAATGTCCAATAAACTAAGTTCGACGTCCGAGTCATAAGCTATGAGTCTAATCTGATTCGTTTTCTGTGTCACTAGATGGCAGGAAGACGATTCACCCGTGGTGGGGGCAGCGGTGCGCTCCCTCATGATGAGGAGCCTGAGCGGGAACCCACCAGCGGTGAGATGATGCGGATGATGCTGCAGATGATGCAAGTGCAGCAGGGCGTGCTTCTGCAAGTCCAGAATGCTCCACTTGCTCAAGCTGCCCGGGCTCTTCTGGATGCCCCTCGCTCTGAGCCAGGAGCGAAGCAATTTCGGGAGCTGGGTCCCGTGTATTTTGATGGTTCTGAGGGTCCTCTGGCTGCCGATGAGTGGATTGGGAACATCGAGGACAATCTGAAGGTGGCCAAGATTACCCCGGATGGATGGGTTGATTTGGCGAAGAGGCAACTTAAGGATAATGCTCGGAATTGGTGGGATGCGGAAGAGAAGATGTTGGTGGAGCCGATCGTCTGGGCTACCTTTAAGTCCAGATTTGATGGTGAGTTCTTCCCGAAAGCTGCCAGGGAAGAGATGCTTCAGCGTTTTATCGATCTGAAGCAAGGAAGCTCGTCGGTGGACCAGTACCACCAGGAGTTCATGAGGCTGAGTCGGTTTGCACCGAAGATGGTGCAGGACGCTGAGGAGAGAGCTCAGAGGTTCCTGCAGGGACTTGCTTCAGAGCTCCAGAGCTTTGTGACCTCTTCTGACCAGGGAATCTTATCAGATGGTTTTGGTAGCAGCTAAGAGGCAGGAGCTGCTCGTGAACCAGAGGAGGGGATCTTTGGTTGGTGCTGGGAAGAGGCCTGTGGAACAGGCGAGAGCTGTGGTTAGACCTGGATTCAGGCCTAACCAGCCAGCTCAGTTTAAGAGGCCAGGAGGGCCTATTTTGAAGACTTGCCATTTCTGCGGCAAGCCTGGCCACATCAAGGATCAGTGTCGGAAGTTTCTGGGCCAGTGTCTGGTTTGTGGTGATGCTTCCCATGTCGTGAGAGATTGTCGGCATGCGGGTCCGCTGCGGAGGGCTCCTGTTGCAGCACAGCCGTTGCAGTAGCGAGCGTCTGTTCCTGCCGGTCGTGGAGCAGCTCTTGTTCCGCAGAGGCAGGCTTTTCAGCAGGCTGTTCTGCCGAGGAGGCAGGCTTTTCTGATGACCGCTGTGGAGAGCGAGGCTGTGGATGAGGTTATCGCAGGTAATCCTCAATCTAGCTATTACTTTCCTAGCTGGTTTGATTGTTAGATTGTGTTGTTTGCTTGAACATGGTTGTTTGCTAGACTAGGGTTTGATTGTTAAATTGCTTGTTATGTGCGGTTTTGGTTTGCACATTTCCTGCACGAGTCCTCTTTGACTCTAGTGCATCGATGTGAATTATTTCTCGGACCTTCGTGGAGAGGCATTCCTTGTCGACGTCCCCTCTTCCCAAGAGTTGGAATATCGTTACAGGGAATGGCGTGGTCTCAGTGCATCGTGGTTGCAATTCTTGCTCGTTAGTGGTCTGTGGACATGAGCTTTTCGCTGATTTCATTGTCCACGACATCATCAACTATGATGCAGTTCTTGGGATGGACTGGCTTACGAGCTTCTATGCTACGATCGACTGTCGGAGGAAGAAGGTGGTGTTCGAGATTCCCGGACATCCAGTCTTTGAGTTCAGTCGTGGTAGCAGTTCGCTTGGTCCTGTCAGATTTCGGGCCAGGCCGGTGGAGGTTGTGGCTATGCAGATGGAGCTGGAGTGGCCAGCTGTGGTGCGTGATTTTGGCGACGTCTTCCCTGAGGAGATGTCTGGTTTGCCACCTGATCGAGCTTTAGAATTTTCTATCGATCTTGTTCCAGGTGCGCAGCTGATTTCGAAGGCGCCGTATCGTATGGCACCTGCAGAATTGGAAGAATTGCGGAAGCAGTTGGATGAGCTCTTGCAGAAGGGTTATATTAATCCTAGTGTGTCTCCGTGGGGAGCACCGGTGTTGTTGGTAAAGAAGAAGGATGGTTCGCGTCGCATGTGCGTGGACTATCGGGAGTTGAATGCGGTGACCATTAAGAATAAATACCAGTTGCCTCGCATCGATGATATTTTTGATCAGCTTGGAGGTTCGAGGGTGTTTTCTAAATTGGATTTGAGGAGTGGTTACCATCAGTTGAAGGTGAAGAAGGATGATGTTCCGAAGACAGCGTTCAGGACGAAGTATGGACACTATGAGTTCGTGGTTATGCCTTTCGGCGTAACTAACGCGCCCGCAGTTCTCATGAATCTGATGAACCTGATTTCTACGACTTTTTGGATAAGTTTGTCGTTATCTTTATTGACGACATTCTGATCTATTCGAATTCGGAGGAAGAGAATGCCTCGCACTTAAGGACGGTATTGGAGATCTTGAGGAAGCATCGGTTGTATGCTAAGTTTTCGAAGTGCGAGTTTTGGCTGGATAGAGTTGCTTTTCTCGGTCATGTGGTGACTGGAGATGGTATTTCTGTGGATCCCGAGAAGATTAAGGCCATCAGGGAGTGGCCTGTTCCGTCGTCTGCGTCTGAGATTCAGAGTTTCCTTGGACTTGCTGGTTACTATCGGCGTTTCATTAAGGACTTTTCCCGTATTGCTGAGCCGATGACCAGGTTGACACGGAAGGATGTTGCTTTTGCTTGGTCGGGTGATTGTGAGGATGCTTTTGGTGTTCTGAAGGAAAGGTTGACGACCGCCCCTATTCTTGTTGTGCCTGATCGCAGCGGTGGATTTGAGATCTTTTGCGATGCTTTTGGCAAGGATCTCGGTTGTGTGTTGCATCAGCACGGGCATGTTGTGGCGTATGCGTCTCGTCAGCTTAAGGTTCATGAGAAGAATTACCCGACGCATGATTTGGAGTTGGCTGCCGTTGTGTTTGCTCTTAAGATTTGGAGGCACTTCTTACTGAGTGAGAAAGTGAAGATTTTCACCGATCACAAAAGCTTGAAGTATATCTTTACTCAGAAGGAGCTCAACATGTGACAGCGTTGATGGTTGGAGCTGATGGCGGATTATGAGATTGATTTGTAGTTTCACCCTGGCAAGGTGAATGTGGTCCCTGATGCTTTGAGTAGGCTTCCCGCGGTGATGATGTTGACCTCGCAGTGGAGATTGCAGCAGGATTTTTGCGAGTCTGGTGTTGAGATTGTTCTTCCTGAGGAGGCTTCTTCGTTGATGTACATGCAGGTACAGTCGACAATCGTGGATCGGATTAAGGCTGGCCAGGCTGAGGATCCGAAGCTGGTGAGGATTCGGGAGCAGGTGGAAGCCAGTCTGCGGACTGACTTCTTGATTCATGAGGATGGCTCGCTGAGGTTTGGAGCCAGGTTGTGTGTATCGGTTGGGGATATTAGAGAGGAGTTGATGGTGGAGGCACACAGTTCGCCGTATTCTGTGCATCCTGGTGGCACCAAGATGTACCAGGATCTTCGTCTGAATTATTGGTGGCATGGTATGAAGAGAAGCGTGGCTCGGAGTGTAGCCAAGTGCTTGGTTTGCCAGCAAGTGAAGGCGGAGCATCAGCGTACGGCCGGGTTGCTACAACCGCTTCCGATTCCGGAGTGGAAATGGCAGCACATCACTATGGATTTCGTGACTGGACTACCTCGGAGTCCGAAGCAGAATGACGCGATTTGGGTGATCGTGGATCGATTGACCAAATCTGCGCACTTTATTCCGTTCCGAGTGGGACAGTCCACTGAGGCGCTGGCAAGGAGATATATGGAGGAGGTCGTGCGACTCCATGGAGTCCCCGTGAGTATCGTGTCAGACAGAGACACGAGGTTCACATCTCAGTTCTGGCAGAGTTTGCAGAAGAGCTTGGGTACGCGTCTGAGTTTCAGCACAGCGTACCATCCGCAGACGGATGGCCAGTCCGAGAGGACGATTCAGATTTTGGAAGACATGCTGAGGGCGTGCATGTTGGATTTCAAGGGTTCGTGGGAGGACCATCTGCATTTGGTGGAGTTCTCTTACAACAACAGCTTCCAGGCGAGTATTGGCATGGCGCCTTTCGCCGCTCTTTATGGGAGGAAATGTCGATCGCCATTGAGTTGGGATGACGTTGGTGATCGGGAGTTGTTGGGACCTGAGATGATCGTGGAGGCCGTGGATATCGTCAGGAATATTCGGGAGAGGTTGAGGATTGCTCAGGACCGTTTTAAGCATTGGGCGGATGCTAAACGTCGTCCTTTGGAATTTCAGCCGGGCGACCATGTGTTCTTGAAGATTTCCCCGAATCGCGGTGTGATTCGTTTCGGGAAGCGAGGGAAGTTGAGCCCGCGATACATTGGACCGTTTGACATTCTGGAGAGGGTTGGCGAGGTAGCTTATCGCTTGGCCTTGCCGCCATCTTTGGAAGGAGTTCACAATGTTTTCCATGTGTCGCAGCTTCGTCGATACATTAGCGATCCATCTCATGCGGTAGATTTTTCGGAGATTACCGTTCGCCCCGATTTGACGTATGACCAGCATCCAGTGCAGATTCTGGACAGGCGTCAGAAATCGCTTCGGAACAAGATTGTCAATCTTGTGAGGGTGATGTGGCGACACGGCTCACCTGGAGAGTCTACTTGGGAGAATGAGGATGAGATGCGAGAGCGTTTCCCACTTTTGTTTCCGGACTCGTGAGTATTTGGAAATTCCGAGGACGGAATTTTTCTTAAGTTGGGGAGGATGTAACGACTGCTTTTCATGTATCTGGATTTATTATAATATAATATTTGTTTTGGTGGATTTTTCTCCTCATGTGTGGTTTTCGTCTCCGTGACTTTCATTTCGATCGTTTCGTCGTGTTTTCTCGTTTCTTCCTTAGGATCGTCGATTTCGAAGTACGTCATTCGTGACGGACTTCATAACGGTCGTATCTTACTATTAGATCAAGCCTAGGAGTCTTAGGAATCGATCCCGGGGCCCCGCGCTCCGTATCGGAACTTTTGGTGCTCATTAGCCGGTATAAGAAGGGGCACCGACCGACTAGATGACGATCCAGTCGGTCGGCAATCCTTCTTGGACCGACTAGTTGGCTTTCTAAATTATTCAGGAGTTACTGTTTATCGTTAGTCGGTCTAAGAACGTTGGTTGACCGACTAGGTTGCAAACTAGTCGGTCAGCAATGCTTCTTTAACCGACTAACTCTTCAACTTAATTTTAGTATCAATACTGTTCACTCTTAGTCGGTCTAAGAACGTTCATCGACCGACTAGATGTTAAACTAGTCGGTCAGCATTTGTTCATCGACCGACTAATTCTAAATCCTATTTTCGTTCAGAAGTTACTGTTTACACTTAGTCGGTCTGCGTTGGTCGACCGACCGACTAGTTGCCAAACTAGTCGGTCAGTGGTTGCTCTTTGACCGACTAATCTGTGTTAAAACCCTAATTTCTGGGCAGCCGCCAGCCTAACCTATTTATACCCCTCCCAAACGATTTCATCTTCCTCCACTCGACCCTAAACCCTAAAATCTCCCCCATTGAGCCCCCATCTTCCTCCAAGCCCTATTCTTTCATCCCAAGCCCTAGATTCATCATCTAAACCCTCCCTCAACTCTTTCCACCTCTCATTTTCCCCAAATCTCCATCAAGTCCCCAAAATCCCCCAAAAACCCTAATTCTCCAAACTTCTCCAATCTTTCCAGATCTGGTCCTAGGGTTCTCCGGAGTGTTTCTTCCGCCTCCTCTCGGTAAGAAATCGATCTATTGATGTTTTCATACCCTATTTGTATTTTTATGAAACCCTAATGAATAAATGTTGTTTTTGATGGTTGTTTCCCCATGACAGCGATTTTCCCGTAGATTAGCATCCGTGAGGAGAACCCTCGTTGATCGTCATCCCCGGTGCTAGGCAAGTGAAACTTGCCACTTAGGGTTTAGGCCATGTTTTAGGCCATTTGTTTGTTGTAGGCGTAAAAGAGGCTAGGCGACGAAATGATACTCGCCTAGGCGCAAATGGGGGAACTAGTTTGACAACGAAGCTAGTTCCGACATTTAGCATGTTGCACAATTACCATGTCATGTTTACTTTTCATTAACGGTACGCAAATTAATTGTCATGTCATTGCATTCTTCATGTAATCCCGTGATTGCGTAGCATCGCTACAATACTTGTGTTTCCTGGCTCGTGACCAGAAGCGAGCATAATGAGTTGCTAACCCCAACGCTCGATATTAAGGCTAGGTGCACCCCTACGCCAATTGTTTATGAATCGTGAAATAGAATACGAGCTCCCGTGCGGGGCAACCCCGGCTCACTTGCTGAGCTCATGTGCGGGGACCCTGGCTCGATTACATGTGGGTATTGGGGGTAAGAGTTAAGCGGCCATTCAACTGGGAGTCTGCCCGATCAGCAACTGCAGTTGTAAGGCGTAAACTCTGGGTTTTGGGGTAGTTGTTAAGCGGCCACTCAGCGTGAATGTGAAACCGTTCAGCTGTAAGGCGTAAACATCTACAAAACAACGTGAATAGTGAATTGATTGAGATTGTTAGTAGCTTGGCTACTCTTGTCTTGTCTTGTCCCGATAATTGTTCTCTTGTACAAATTGTCTTGCCATGTCTTGATTTTGCACTCATGTTATAACTGCCATGTCATGCATACCATAACTGCTAGGTTGCTAGTTGCCTTACTTTCAGTTTCCTTGCCCAAGTCTTTTAGACTTGCTGACATGTGCCCCTTTACTCTTTTGGGTGACACATGTTAGATCCCGAGCCTGAGTACCTTGTTGAGGACGAGGTGTTTGCTGACGCCGAGCCCGAGCCTGTGTTTGACGGGGAGAACGTGGACACTGGGGACCAGTCCTAGTGTCTTCGTTGTGTTTTACTTTTGTTTAGACAGTTGTTTTGTTGTCGGTGCGTAGCACCTATACTTTGTTATGTCGTTGTACTTTTGTTGGCCTTGTTCTGGGCCTTTAGACTCTTTCTTTTAGCCTGGTGGCTTTTCTGGATGTTGAACTTATTTTCATGTTGGACAATTTATGAGATATGAGATTTTATTTCAGTCTCTCCTTGTGTTATTATTGTTGTTCCGTTGTGGTTACAGGGACCTGCTTATGTTTTATTGACGCTTATCGGGTTTGGGGCTTCACAGCTCCACTCCCGTGCGGACCTTTTCACGTCTCGCCTCCATTTTAGGGAAGCGGGTCGTGACAAAAGCTTCCCATTCTTCACGTCTATTAGCACACCGACGGTTGCCATAAAGGGTCGTCCAAGGACAATAGGGGTGTGCTTATCTTCCGGCATATCCATCACCATAAAATCCACTGGCACTTGCACTCCACTCACATCAACAGGTAGGTCGTCTACCACTCCCACCTGGTATTTAACCGATTTGTCGGCTAATTGAAGTGTCATACCCGTGGGCTCCAAGTTTCCCATCCCTATTCTCCTGTACAGCGATAGGGGCATTAGACTGATGGTCGCTCCTAGATCGACAAGCGCCTTCTGGATTTGCCCCAATTGAACAAGGGATGGAGAAACTTCCTGGGTCTTTGAGCTTGGGCGGATTTGCGTGCTGAATGAGGGCACTGCACTCCGCCGTTAATACGACCTTCTCCTTTCTGGATCCTCTTGTCACCAAATCCTTTAGAAATTTGGCGTAGGAGGGAATCATCTCGATAGCTTCGAGGAAGGGGATTTGCAAGCTCAGATCTTTTACCATGGCAAAGAATTTGCCATACTTCTCGTCAATCTTGGCTTGGGCAAGCCGTTGTGGAAAAGGCACAACAGGCTTGAACGCTCTGAGGTTCCCTTCCTCATCCTTTTTCTTCTCCTCTTCATGGACTCCCTCCGGAGTCGTTGGCTTTGGCGACGAAGCACCATCGTCATTCAGTTTTTCAATTGGTCGTTCAACGACCGACGGTGCTTCCAGTTCCTTGGGGGCACTCTTGTGGGGATCTGTGTTACACTCCTCAAGACGATAGCGGACACGTTTGCATGCTCATGCGTGAGTGCCAAGGTCTGATTCACCCCCCTCGGTTTCACTTCAGGCTGTGGCGGTAATAGATTCTGCGGCCTCTGAAGGTTCGCCACTTGTAACCCCAGCTGGGTCACCTGATCAGTGAGAACTCTCTGTCCCATCTCCAGCTTCAGATTTATTTTCTCCTGGTTGGCGATGTATTGAGTCAAGAGGGACTCAACCGGAGAGATGGCCCTCTGCTGGCCATATTGCTGCTGGATGGCTGCTGATTCTTTGGGGCATATTGTTGATATTGTTGTGGAGGTTGCTACTGCTGAAAATGCTGCTGCTGAGGCCTAGCCGGCTGATATATCTGTTGTTGTTGCTACTGAGGCGGCGGCTGCTGATATGGTGCCCGGTAGCTAAGGTTGGGATGATTCCGGTTGTTAGGAGAGTAGGCCGGGTTGGAGCTAGTCCGTGGTGGATACTGCGTATTTCCCGTAGGATTGTAGAATAATGTGCTCGCTTGGTCCAACAGTGGTGAGATGTCACCACCGTCGAATTCCCCCATGACTTCTGTTTCCACTGCGGCAATATGTTGTGTACCGGTGCCACCGGCTCCTACCATCAATGCGGAGATCTGGGTCGACAACAAGTCAAACTTGCTGGATAATTTGTCGGCGTCCTCGACCCTGTGGATACCCCCAGATCTAGGTGTGGCTCTCTCGTCACACCACCGCTCATTGTTGGATGCCATATTTTCTAGAATTTGTCCGGCATCTTCTTCACTTCTTGACATAAAGGACCCTCCAGCCACGGCGTCCATGGAAGATTTCAAATCGTCCCTCAACCTATTATAGAACAGATTTATGATCTGCCACTTGGGGAGCTCATGGTGGGGACATCTCCGTTGTATTTCCTTGTATCTGGTCCAGGCTTCATGCTGAGACTCGTGGCTGGCCTGGGAGAAGGAGGAGATCTCACTCCTCAGCTTCATGGTCTTCCCCGGAGGAAAGAACTTCGTCAGAAAAGCGTTCGACAGCTTCTCCCAAGTGTTGAACGTATTTGGGTCCTTCCTCCTAAGCCACGGCTTGGCCTTATCTCACAGAGAGAAGGGGAATAGCTTCAGACGGATCGCCTCAGTTGTGACACCGTTTATCCGGAAGGTGTCACATTTCTCCAAGGAGTCCAAATGTTCGATGGGGCTCTCCATAGGTGCACCTGAAAATTGATCCTGCTGGATCCATGTCACCAAAGACGGCTTAAGCTCAAAGCTTTGCACCGTAATAGCAGGAGGACGGATGGCGGAGGTGGACTCGATGGATGGCATCGAGTACTCCAGCAGGGACTTGTGAGGTGGGGTGTTCTCCCCCATGGTTTCAGGATCCTCTCTTCTTCGCTTCTCGGTGGCCAAACGCCTTAGGGTGGCGTTTATCTCCGGATCAATGGGAATCAAGTCGTCGAGACTTCTTGAACTCCTGCGCATGAAAAACAACAAACACCCGTGAAGCGAAAAGTGGGAAAGAAACAGATAAAATAAAAAATAAAAATAAAAATAAGAAAATAAAAAGGAAAAAGAAGAATGCGAAAATTATCGCGAGGTAGAGATGTGTGCTAGACTCAAGGGTTCATGAAATCCTAAAATAACAAGCACGTTGCCTCCCCGGCAACGGCGCCATAAAGCTTGACGTCCCCCGCGTTTTTACGCGTCTATCATGTGCAATATATATTTGGGGGCATGAGATTTAAATATTTGTAACCGCAAGCACATGGTGTCGTAGTGTGGCTTGGGGGTCGAACTCAGGGAGGCGTGGTTGTACTTGTGTCAAGAAGGATCGGATTCACCCCATGGGCGAGCTAGCCCGAATCGGATGATGGGTTGTCACGAAAAATAGAATGCGAGGGAATAAAAATATAAATGGAAAACCCTGGACTTCGGTTTCCACCCTATCGTGCGATTCTCACTGATACGGCCTACGGGTAGGATAATGATCGGAATTAGGGTCTTATGGTGAGACGTTGCCTCTAAGAGTGGTACCAGCGTCCCATGGGCCCGATATTCCGGTCGGTGCCCAGGATGATACGCCGGACTTTCCGGGTTTGGTCAGTGGGCATTCCCATGTCCATTAACACTGACGACTCTGGGAGCACTAAGATCGCAACGATAACTCCCAATGCCTCATCCTGCGCGCGCTAGGATTCGACGTCTACGCTAAGGGCGTGAGCTATGGCTAGGGAGTCAACCGCCAAGTTTATTCCCCCTTGGCCCAACGGTCAAAGGCGGTCTTTTTCCCGCCGATGACAATAAAACACCCCGCGTAACCGGTAGATTCCTAATCCCTATCGATTTTCTAGTCCTATGGACGCATCGGGGAGAACCCACGAAGGGGTTTCCACCAAAATCCCAGATTTGGGAACTACTCACACATATTTACTTAAAAGCAATCTAAATCAAAATCGACCGTTAAAAACATGATCAAGCAATTAAAAAGCAGTAAGAGCAATGCTAATAACACTATATTAAAGTTTGGTAAAGATCGGAAAACTTACAAATATCTAGAAAACTATAGCCGTCAAGAGAGAGAGAAAACAGCAAAAAAATAACAACTCCCGTTTCTGGAAAACCTAGGGGTCCTATATATAGAATACGATATCACCCGATCGGTTGAAAAGTCAACCAATCGGGTGACCTGCTTCGTTTCTTCGGCAATTCAGCACGGAACTTCACCCGGTCACATTGCACGGTCGGTTGAGGGTTGAAGCTGATCGGTTGGATCTTTGTGCCGTCGGGTGAACCGGTCGGTTGAGCTCTCTGTGTGATGGCTTCGGAGAATCGGCTACAGGTGAACCGATCGGGTGAAGGTCACCCGATCGGTTGGCATTCAGCACAAATTCCAGAGAGTTGGGGGCGTTTGAACCGGTCTCTGAACCGACCGGGTGACTTCTTGGCCGCTCCAACTTGTGTCCGAGTGGCGCACGCGTGCAGCACCCGATCGGTTGGAAATGACCAACCGGTCGGGTGAGGGGCCGAAAGATGTGATCTTCGTCGTTTGACCCCCTGGATCATGCGTGACTCTTTCCGTTGCTCCGGGGACTCATGATATCGTCGTTTTATGTCCCCTACGCTGATAAACTCCTGCAAATATACAAAAACACGGAAAAGTGAAAGAAAACAAGAAAACACGAGAAAACGAATACAAGACGGCGAAAAACAATGGAAAAACACAAAAGAAAACGTGCGTGAATATATGAAATATAAACGCACATCACTTAGTCTACAGGAAGGCTTGACACCTCCCTATGGAACTCGAGCATAAGTCTTAATAGGCCATCTGACACCTGAATTATGACAGTAAAAGTGCACAAGAACACCGTCTTTTGCAGCTGAACGAATTGGACGAATTCAGATCCGACGCCTACGAGAACGCTCACATCTACAAGGAGAAGACGAAGCGGTGGCACGACAAGCACATCATATGAAAAGAGTTCAAGGAAGGTGACATGGTAGATCTTTTTAACTCAAGATTCAGGTTATTTCCAGGGAAGCTACGTTCAAGATGGTCTGGACCTTACAAGGTTACATGTGTATACCCATGGAGCATTTGAAATAGTATGAAGCAAGGAGCCCTTTAAGGTTAACGGCCAAAAGTTGAAATGCTACGTAGCGGGCGAACCCATTGGAGAGGGAGTGACTTTAGCGCTCTCCACCCCGGAGCCACTGTGAAGATTATAGCGGGAGTCATGCTAACGACTTAAAACAAGTGCTTCTTGGGAGGCAACCCAAGTTCTCGACTTTTTGTACTTCCCATTTTTATTTTGATTCTTAGTTAGGATAGTTTACTTTTGAATAAAAAAAGAACCCTCAAAACCCCAAAATGAATCCAAGTTATTTTGTATTGCAGGGAGGTGCACGCGACCGCTTGGGATACCCCATGCGACTGCATGGAGGAAGGCAAGTGGACTATGGAAGAGGTCTTGGCCCGGCTAGGGTCAAAGCGATGAGTGCCAGTGATCGTGTCCCAAAAAGCATCAGAAGCAAAGACAGACGGGGTGTGGTGCATGGGACCGTAAGATCGGTCGGGGTCTGGGACAGGGGGCCAGTGAAAGTAGGCTGGAGCATGTCGTGCGAAATCTTGCACTCACGATCCATAAGCCTAAAAGAATATCCCCTGGGAGTCCTACGAATAGAACTCAAGACCTCGAGGGTCGATCGGAAGAAGGTGTCCGTTGACACCGACAAAAAGTCGTGCCACCATACGTTGTCATACAACTGGAGCAGGCCTTGCAATACCCCTAGGATCTCAAGTGTGGCGATATGCGCAAACTTAGTGGGTATGATTTGACACTTGGAGAGCCCCTCAAATTTGACGCAGTGTGCGTCATCTCTGAAGGTGATCCCAAGCATGTCGATCACAGGGGCAGGCTATGCTGGTGGGGGTGGAATAGGTGCAGTGGAAGCTGGGAGTGTATGAGGTGGATAGGTATGCGGCGGGGACTCCGCTCTAGAGGAAGAAGGGCCGGGGTCATCGGTCTTCTTCCGCTTGGCAGCGGGATCCCCCGCGCTAGACCTAGTGTGGAGTGGGGTGCGTGGATGCATGAGTAAATGCTGTGAAACATGTGGTAGTTACAAAGTGCTAAAAATAAAATAAGGACCGAGTGTACCAAGCATGATGCGACTCCATGCGAGCAGATGAGCGAGAGGCACCTCCCCTAAGCTCTGAATCAGCAAATGATCTACCCCAAGCTATCCTGAAGTACAAAAAAATTAATTAGCATTAATATTCATTAAATTGTGGGGCTAATTAAGACTAATAGGCGAGAAATAGGGTTGATATAGGAATGGGGTTGGATTTGGTCCTACGAATAGGGTAGGAGAAGAAAGGGGAGAAATCAGGGCGAGATGGGGCGGCAATCGCCGGAGCTCGACTGTCAGGAGTCGCTAGAGAGGGTGACGTTGACGAGTGGGGACGACGGCCTCGGGCGAGTTGGCGGAGGGACTCAGGCGAGTGGGAGGAGGGTGCGGTCGAGTCGGAGGGAAGATGGAATGTTCGATCGATTTGGGGGAAATTCTGGCCGAGCAGTCGAATTTGGGCAGTTTTATATGGATGGCCCACTTAAGTTACTCGGCCGAGTGATGATCGTCACTCACGCAGCAAACCCTCCGACGTCACGGTGGAACTGCTTCGCCGTCGACGCGCCATCAACACCACCTTCAGCATCTCCCCAGAATCTCGGCAGCCTCCTCGACGCCGCCGTCGAACTTGCCGCTAGTCACCGCCATCTGCGAGGGGTCGCAACGAAAGAAACATGTAAGTTGTTAATAGTACATGTTATATACTTTATCATTATATAACATATATTATATTATGAGTTATTTAATAGTGTAATAATTTGTGTTACAGTATTGTTTCATATTATAATGGGCACGTTTCCTTTTCATTATGAGGCTAACTTTTATATTCTATAAATAGCAGTAACGTATGTTCAAGATTCATATTATGCTAACAGTAAATTATATAGATATATTATAATTAGATGGGTTTTTCTCATATTAGTCCCTTAAATTATGTGTAATTTGATATTAGTCCCTTAAATCTTTTTAATTTGAATTTAGTCCCTTAAAGGGACTATTTTGGTTAAAATTTAAACATTTAAGGGACTATTTAGGTGATCAAAAGGGACTATTTAGGTTAACGTTAAACATTTAAGGGACTAAATTCAAATTACAAAGATTTAAGGGACTAATATCAAAATACACATAATTTAAGGGACTAATATCAAGATATATGTGCATAACATATAGATTACTTGTAGCAGATTATATTATTATAATGTGGTAGAATTATAGGTTAAATTTTATAGTTAGTTTAGGACCTTTTGGCTGATATCACAAATCCGTTAACGCAGATAAATCTGTGCCTATCTTGCGATCGCGTATGCACCCAAAATCGCGTCGCTTCAGGCAAGTATATTATTTTCTACAAATTTTCAATGGTGCAAGTATTTTATCGTTGACAAACTTTTTAAGATATCACGTACATCGCTAAAATGTCAAATAACCACTTTTGCAAGTATTTCTCCCCTACTAATTGTAAGTATAAAATGTTCTGTCATCCTTAAAAAATGTACATAAAATACTTTTGTTGCTTGTGGTACTATTATTCGTGTAACCTCATCTCTGGATTGTTCCTCTAATGAATTGTGATATGGGCCTTCGGGCATTATGGATATTTGGTTCTTCAGGCATTTAGGGACTACAGGGCCTTCGGGCATTACGGATATTGGGCCCGCGGGGCATTTACGGAATGTTTGTCATGCGGCAAATGTTGGACTATACGGATTCACATATGGACACTTCGGGTGGGGTAGTCCAATGTAGTAGAGGTCGGAATGCTGGGTTGCACTCTTTTGGTGAACTTGACCGACACCTGGCCGGGTCGGTGAGTATAGAGCCACGGGTAGCTCCAGTTGGCTTGGGTGTAATTCTAGTCACTTCCCCCTTAAACACTAGGCTTGTCACTAGATTAGGAGTTTGAATGACACTATCTTGTTTCTGTTGCTATTATTGAGAATTTGTGTAACCTGCTAGTTTCTTACCTTGCTCATATGCAATTGCAATGCTCACTACGCTTTACCTTGTGCATTACACCTTACTATGCTCACTACACCTTACATACTATACATGCCATGCTCATTACTTTACACACTACACTTGCCATGCTTATTACTTTACACACTACAAATGCCATGCTTGTTGCTTTGCACACTAGACTTGCTATGTTCACTACTCTGTGCACCACACTTGCTATGTTCACTACTATGTACACCACACTTTGCCATGTTACTATACACACTACACCTTGCTATGTGCACTACTTTACACACTACACATTGCATGCTCATTACTTTGTACACACACCTTGCTACACTTGAATGCTTTCTTACGCTACCATACTTTTCGTAGTTGTACACCGTTGTGTTTTCCTCGCCTTTAGAAGCATTTGCAAACTTTATTATTATCTTGTCGAGGGTCTATCTTTTCACATTTTTATCTTGCCGAGCGACCCTCGCTGACGTATATTTCCTTGTCTATCTTGTGAAATATACGTTAGGTTTTGAGACAGAGATCACTGAGGAGTTTACTTGGAGACTTAGCAGGGTGACCAGGAGTACCAGGACGCTGAGACCCGCTGCTGAGGAACGATGTGCTTTCGCAGTGCTACAATAAATTAATATCTGTGTTGTATTCTTGTTCTGGTGTTTTTCCTTTCGTGTAACTGTTGTAACGGCCATGCTAGGCCTTAATTCCTTGTGTACATGACAATGATGTTGTAATAATGAAATTTTATATTGTTCTGAGTTGGCATGCAAGGATCTGTGTATGGTTTACTCACAGACGCTTATTAGGTTGGAGCTTCACCGCTCCAGCCCATGCGGACCCGCTCGTGTCCTCGCTCCCAAGTATAATAGGAAGCCGGGCGTGACAGGTTTTAGTGGTAACCCATGCAGGTTTGCTTTCTACGAAATACTCGGAACAATATGGATGTCATTATTAGCTAGACTGTCCAGATAAATCTTGTACGCAAATGTTTACTTTGTTTATTTGCAGCATGGCAGGAAGACGTAACACCCGACATGGACCCGGAGCTGCTGGAGGCGGAGAGGATGACATCTGCCAGATGCTTGGAGTCATGAGAGAGATGCAAGAGGTTCAGCACCATCTGGTCCAGCAAGGACAGTAGGTTACACCAGCTGCACCAGTTGCACCACCTCCTAGAGCCAAGCAGTTTCGAGAGATGCATCCGACGAGATTCTCCGAAAGAGAGGGCCCACTAGCGACCGAGGAGTGGAGTCGTAGCACTGAGGACACCTTGGGTCTTGCCTGAGTCACTCCGAACGAGTGGGTGGAGCTAGCCAAGAAGCAGTTGACGGATAATGCCTGCAACTGGTGGGATGCGAAGGAGACCAGGCTGACCAAGCCAATTCCATGGGCTACTTTTCGACAGCGGTTTGACGCTCAGTATTTTTCCAAGGCTACAAAGAGAGAGATACAGCAGCTCTTCATCAACTTGGTTCAGGACACCATGACTGTCGATGAGTATGAGGCCGAGTTCGCCATGCTAAGTCGCTTTGCCCCTACTCTGGTGGCAGATCCAGAGGATTGTGCTCACTGCTTCATGCAGGGCTTGGATCTGGATATTCAAGCTTCGATGTCCTCGGTCACTTTTACGACTCCTGAGGAAGTCCTGATAGCAGCGAGGAAGCATGAGCTGATTATGAATCAGAAGAAGGCACGTCCGGCAAGCAAGCGTCCCCAGGAGCTGCCAAGGGATGATCTCCGACCGACCCAGACCACCAACTTCTAGAGGCCAGCAGCTCCAGTCGACCCCAGATTTACATTGGTATGTCATCATTGTAACCGAATTAGGCACATCAAGAAGGATTTCGCGTACTGTTGAACCAGTGTTTGGCATGCGGGGCACCTGATCATATTGCAAGGAACTGCCCTCGTTGCACTATCAATTATGCGACCCAGTCTATGGTAGCATCAGGATGGACCCAACAGGGGCCGCCTCTAGCTCCCCGGCATCAAGTTCTACAACAGGCCAAGTTCGAACTTAGTCGGCACCAAAATTACTCTATGGTCACCGAGGAAGTTAGGGACGATGAGCCAGTGTCGAATGATGACGTCTGAACCCCGTACTATCATCGCATTTAA
The DNA here is from genome assembly GCA_030789695.1 of Scilla litardierei. Lineage (NCBI taxonomy): Eukaryota > Viridiplantae > Streptophyta > Magnoliopsida > Asparagales > Asparagaceae > Scilla > Scilla litardierei. Next base: position 180,850,921 of record CM061142.1, on the reverse strand, counting down.
TAGTTCGTACCATAAATGCGTCTATCTTTACTTTGTCACATCCTAGGTGATGTGTTGATTATAATTGTTTCGATCTTAGACCTTTTCAAATCAGAAGCTTCCGTTCCTCTACATGTCTCTTGCCTTCTTGATGTCGTGATATCACTTTCATGATTCGTCTACCAGGTTTTTCATTGATCAATACCAAACTTAAGAAATTTCGACGACGGAATTTTTATAAGGTGTGTAGAATGTAACGACCTGTTTCTATACGTATGTATTTCATACGTAATTCTATTACGATCTTCCATAACTTGTGTTATGTTTATACACATATCCGTATTTCGTATGTATTTTGTACGTATCTTTTTCTATTAGCTGAATAATCGTTTTATGAATTATTCCTATAACTCATATTATCTTTAAAACCTTTTTAATTATGATTATATGAGATTTGAATTCAAAATTTTAAGTAGTTGCCATATAAGTTTTAGGAGACTTTTTACACCATTTTAAATAACAATAAAATCATATTCTTAATTATAATTATTTCTTGTCATTTCCTTTTTCTTCATTGCAATTAAATTCCACTCTTAATAACATTTAAATTCTTGTTTATTTCCATTTCTCCTAGGTTTTAAATCTTCCCCTTTTTAATCAAAAACTTCCCATATTTACCTTAAACCCTAATCCATTTTCTAATCTCCCAACCGTAATTTCATTTGGTCTTTCTTTTATTTTTGTACATAAGCACTGTCCTCCCCCAGGCTTCCTTTCTCACACATAACTCTATTATTATTTAAACCCTACAAACATTATAACCCAGGGCCTTCATTCACTCACACACAGCCGTACCGAATAAAGGAACCCCATGAAACCCTAAAGAGTCACTCTCCCCTCTCCGTCCAGTTCACCGGCGGCCATCTCCCTTTCCGACCAGCGCCCTCTTCCTCCCTTCACCCCCAGGCCACCTCCGACAGATGTACGCCACCCCTCTAGGGACCATACTCTCCCACAACAACCCACTCCCCTCAAGCTTCACCCAAGCTCCGGCCACCCCGAACCGCCGGATGCTGCCATGTGCCCCTGCCGCTCCCCACCGTGCCGCCCTACCGCTGTCGCAGCACCCCGCTGCATAGACCCCCCGCATATGCCGACACCTGCACCTCCCCCTCAGCTCACCTCTATTCACCCTCCCCACCATCCGGCCACCTTGCAGTCGCCGGCAAACTCGACCTGCTCCAACCTCCACGGCGACTAGATGAACCCTAGGCCCCTTGCCCCCAGGCGCCATGATCTCGCCGCTCACCTCGACCAGCCTCCTCTCACCACCAACGTCATCGCCCACCACCCCCAGGGTGCTACCGCCTCGCCAACACCTTACTCCGTCAACAATTAAGCTGCCTCACCTCCGAGCAACCCCACTCCGGTCGACACCTCCAAGAACGCACATCAAACCCTCCGACTGCACGATGGAACTGATTCGCCGTCGACGTGCCATCAACACCACCTTCGGCATCTCCCCAGGATCTCTGCAGCCTCCTCGACGCCATCGTCGAACTTGCCGATAGTCACCGCCGTCTGCGAGGGGTCACTACGAAAGAAACACGTAAGTTGTTAATAGTACATGTTAAATACTTTATCATTATATAACATATATTATTGTATGAGTTATTTAGTAGTGTAATAATTTGTGTTACAGTATTGTTTCATATTATAATGGGCACGTTTCCTTTTCATTATGAGGCTAACTTTTATATTCTATAAATAGCAGTAACGTATGTTTAAGATTCATATTATGCTAACAGTAAATTATATAGATATATTATACTTACATATATATGTGCATAACATATAGATAACTTGTAGCAGATTATATTATTATAATGTGATAGTATTATAGGTTAAATTTTATAGTTAGTTTAGGACCTTTTGGTTGATATCACAAATCTGTTAACGCAGATAAATCCGTGCCTATCTTGCGATCGCGTATGCACCCAAAATCGCGTCGCTTCAGGCAGGTATATTATTTTCGACAAATTTTTCATGGTGCAAGTATTTTATCGTTGACAAACTTTTTAAGATATCACGTACATCACTAAAATGTCAAATAACCACTTTTGCAAGTATTTATACCCTACTAATTGTAAAGTATAAAATGTTACATCATCCTTTAAAACGTACATAAAATACTTTTGTTGCATGTGGTACTATTATGCGTGTAACCTCATCTCTGGATTGTTCCTCCAATGAATTGTGATATGGGCCTTCGGGGCATTATGGATATTTGGGCCTTCGGGCATTTACGGACTACTGTGCCTTCAGGCATTACGGATATTGGGCCCGCGGGGCATTTACAGAATGTTTGTCATGCGGCAAACGTTGGACTATACGGATACACATATGGACACTTCGGGTGGGATAGTCCAATGTAGTAGAGGTCGGAATGCTGAGTTCCACTCTATTAGTGAACTTGACCGACACATGGCCGGGTCGGTGAGTATAGAGCCACGGGTAGCTCCAGTTAGCTTGGGTGTAATTCTAGTCACTTCCCCCTCAAACACTGGGCTTTTCACTAGATTAGGAGTTTGAATAACACTATCTTGTTTTCTGTTGTTATTAATGAGAATTTGTGTAACCTGCTAGTTTCTTACCTTGGACATATGTAATTGCCATGCTCACTACGCTTTACCTTGTGCATTACACCTTACTATGCTCACTACACCTTACATACTACACATGCCAGGCATATCACCTTGCACACTTGTAACGACTGGTTTTCATGTATCTGGATTTATTATATTATATTATATGTTTTGGTGGATTTTCTCCTCATGTGTGATTTTCTTCTTCGTAGCTTTCATTTTCAATTGTTTCGTCGTGATTTTCTAGCTTCTTCCTTAGAATCATCGATTTTGGAGTAAGTCATTCGTGACGGGCTTCATATCGGTCATATCTTATTGTTAGATCAAGCCTAGGAGTCTTAGGAATCGATCCTGGAGCTTCGCGCTCCATTTCGGAACTTTCTGTGCACGTTAGCCGGTGCAAGAAGGGGAACCGACCGACTAGATGACGATTTAGTCGGTCGGTAAACCTTCATGGACCGACTAGTTGGCTTTGTTAATTTCTCAGGAGTTACTGTTTATCGTTAGTCGGTCAAAGAACGTTCGTCGACCGACTAGGTTGCCAACTAGTCGGTCAGCAATCGTTCTTTAACCGACTAGCTCTATGATCATTTTGATACCAAGTACTATTCATTCTTAGTCGGTCTAAGAACGTTCATCGACCGACTAGATTCAAAACTAGTCGGTCAGTAGTTGTTCTTTGACCGACTAAATATAAATCCTATTTTTGTACATGAGTTACTGTTTGGACTTAGTCGGTCTGCGTTGGTCAACCGACCGACTAGTTCACAAACTAGTCGGTCAGTGGTTGCTCTTTGACCGACTAATCAGTGTCGAAACCCTAATTTCTGGGCAGCCGCCAGGTCATTTTCTATAAATACCCCACTTCATTTCTTTTCTTTCTTTCTCTTCTCCTGGACTCTTTCCTTCCCCCTTGACCTCTGATCTTCCCCAACCTTCCTCTATCCTTCCTCCTTCATCTAGAGCTTCTCCTCCTCTCCATTTTGACCAACCACCATGCCATAGGTCATCTCCAACCCCCAAAAATCCCCAAAACCCCTGACGTGCGTTTATATTTCATATATTTGCACACGTTTTCTTCCGTGTTTTTCCGTTATTTACCGGCGTCTTGTATTTGTTTTTTCGTATTTTCTCGTTTTCTTTCACTTTTCCTTGTTTATCCGTGTTTGCAGGAGATTGACCGTGTAGGGGACGTTTAGCGATGATATCTCAAGTACCCGGAGCAACGGGAGGAGTCGCGCGTGATCCAGAGGGTCAAACGTCAAAGAATTCATCTTTCAGCCCCTCACCCGGTCGGTTGGTCATCTCCAACCGATCGGGTGATGCACGCGTGCACCACCCGGTCTCTGCCGCAGCTCATAAGGAAGTCACCCGACCGGTTCACAGACCGGTTCAGCGGGGGGCTGTTCTCTGTTTTTTCGAGCAAAATGCCAACCGATCGGGTGACTCTCACCCGATCGGTTCATCTGTAGCTGATGTTGAAGAGCTGAAGACACGGGCGTCCAACCGATCGATTCACCCGACTGCTTCAAGATCCAACCGGTCACTCAAGAACTCACCCGACCGGTTCATCTGACCGGGTGAAGCTCCGCCGTTTTCTGTTTACTAATTGTAACGGATCACCCGATCGGTTGACCTGTCAACCGATCGGGTGACGTTTTTTCTGCGGGTTTGGACCCGAACCATTAGGGTTTCGAAGTGGGGCTATAAATACTCGAAGTTGGCCGACTGAAGGGAAATCTCTTCTCAGTTTTTTAGGGCTTTTGCCCCTTTCTCTTGTGAGCTTTAGGTTAGATTAGATTAGGTCTTTTTGTTAATAAATCTTGTATTGGATTGAAGATTCAAACTCAAGATAAGTATTTCTTTCTCTTGTTCTCCATTTTTTGTGTTGTATTTCTTTTGCTTCATGATGAATGTTTGTATGTCTTTTCTGTTGTTTGTTTATATGTTTTTCATCATGGAGTAGTATTGATGAACCCTAATACGGGTTAGGGTAAGATTGATGCTTGGAAATTTGCATTAGACTTGGTTGCATGGCACATGTTCGATGAAATGTGTCAATGGGGATTTCTAGCAATCTGGGTCCAATTCGTATGACGACACACTAGATGTGTTGGGGATTGGGGTCCGGTGCTTGTCCTATCAAGATCCGCTTCGATGTATTGCTAGAAATCACATTTGACCTATTTGGCCATTAGGGTTACGCTGGGGTGTTTCATTGTCATTGGCGGGAGAAGACCGCCTCTGACCGTCGGGCCAAGGGGAATAAACTTGGCGGTTGACCCCCTAGCCATAGCTCACGCCCCCAGCGTAGACATCGAGTCCTCGCGCGCGGGAGCGGCTTGGACGAAGTGTTGGGAGATATCATTGTGGCCTTAATACTCCCGGTTGCGGAAGGTGTTTATGGACACGGGAGTGCCCACCGTCCGAACCGGGTAGGCCTAGCGTGCTTGGCACCGACCGGAATATCGGGCCATGGACGCTAGGTACCACCTTTTGGGGCAATGTCTCACCCTGGATCAAGTCAAATGCCAAGTGTCATGAGTGCTCTAGCTTGTGTTAGCGGGGATTCATTTCGTGTCTTTTTCATTTCTTTCCCTTATTTCTACACTTCCACCCATATCATCCGCGTAGCTAGCACACGACCTAGGCGAGGCTAGTAGCCACTCAAGCCATCCACCTCCCTGTGTTCGATATACCCGCACCCTACACTAACCGTGCACTTGCGGTAAAATGACACTGCGCCCAAACCGTAAATGGGGCGCCGGTCAAGGTTAGATTAGATTAGGTCTTTTTTTTGACACATCTCAAGCTGATACCCGATTCTTCCATCACTACCACTTGGATGACGAAGCATTTTTTGATGATGATAGTGAGGATGGGGAGATGTCTCTAGGATCTGTGGGAGAGATTTCTTGTCTTGATTTGGATACCCCACATGAGTCCTATGAGAGCACTGAGGAGTTTACAGAGATTATGCATACCGGCGAGGAGGATGTGCGTGAGGACGAGGACATCACGACCACATACGAGGGGTCCGCTCCACATCCACCTCCACATCCATCTCTGTCACAGCTTTCTCCTTGGTCGGTGGTCAACCATGAGGATGTCATTCAAGACATCGGGCAGATGGTGGAGTATGAGCATATCATCGAGGAGGACGTGCATGAGGGCTTGGATACGATGGTCCACTCCATGGAGCCCGAGCCACATCTACCTCTACTGTCACGCTCCACTTCTTCTGCGTCTGAGCATCTACTGGAGCATATTGCCCCTATTCAGGGAGATTTTCATACTCACTCTCACTCCACATTTGAGTCTCGCTTTTCACGTCCTATTTCTTTAGACTCATATATTTTTGACATGACATATCTTTCGCAGGACATAGGATCTACTTCCCCTGAGGTATGCTGCGGTGTGTCACCACCTGGAGAGCCACTTCACATGGAGAGTGGGGATTTGATCGTCGCTAGCACAGAGGATAGCATACCATTTTCAGGGAGTGTTCGCCACATTTCATATATTTTACCATCATTTACCGGCGACTATCTCTGGGATACATTTATTTTGGGAAATAATTTCTTGCCATGGACTAATGCACCTCGTCCTTTGCAGGTCACAGGTGGACACCTACGAGGGATGCTTGGAGGTGCATTTCTTGGGTCCATTGGCACACGTGGCACAGCGCTTCTGGCGGAGCCACAGAAGGAGCAGTTAGAGCAGCTACCTGACCCACTTCAGATCTTGGATCCGCCTATGCTCAGGTGTATCCTAATCCAGTAGTGTAAAAATTTACCGCTTTCTAGTTTAGGTTTGAATAATCTCGTCTCCTCTCATTAGCGAGGGGAGCGTATCTAGGATTTGCTTTTGCATCTTAATAACCCTTCATGTCGTGCCCTTCTATCATTTCACCCCACATCCTCTTCCGAGGAGAATGAGCACACCGTCTCTCCTGCATTTTGATTTCTTTCTTCTCTTTTCCGATTTTCCCCTAGCATATTTCTGCATCACATTGATCATATCATTTTGCTAGCATTGTCATGTTCAGCTTGGGGGAAATCGACTTTTGTGTGCATGTTTTCGTGTGTCGTTGTCGTATGTTTGTGTCTTTGAGTCCTTCGTTGCGTTTTATATCTTTTATTCTGTATGTTTCTTTTTCTTTATTTTCCAGTTTCGTTCGTGTATTTTTCGTGTTTTTCTTTTTTTTTTGTGTCGGTGCGTAACTCCCCTACATTTTCATTGCCCTCCCGTGTTCACTACTATTGCATTGAGGACAATGCAAGTTTCAGCTTGGGGGAGTCGCACTTCGTGCGTCATTTGTGTCGTTTTTCTTCGTTTTTGAGTCGTTTTCCATCGTGTTTTTCTTTTTCTTCTCATCTTTTGTTCTCTCTCTCTCTCCTAGAGATGACCCCATATGATGAATTGCCACAAAATCACACACACCTAGCATGGCATCGATAATCACACTCACTAACCCTAGGTTATCGAGTCCTCTTGCATTTCACGCTTCGTGGGTCCACTTTGCTTTTATGTGAGTCGTGTGTCGTATCTAGCTTATAGTGTGCTTCTACTTTGTGATGTTGTTTTATATACCTACCCTTGGATGACCCCTAGATTATCATGCTTCGATTTGAATATGCGGAATTTATTTTCCCTGTCTGCTTCTGCATGCTATATATATATCGTGTACTTCATTTCGCATGTGTCGGGATTCCACAAACAAGGACTAGGATAACCCATTTAGCCCATGCTCTGATTAGCGAGAAATATCTCCTTTGCCCGAGTGTTTAGATTCCGATTTCTTTTTTGTTTTACTTGGTGCAAATCCCCTCGTCGTGTACCGTTCTCCCACTTGGGAGAGTACACATGTGTATAGCCAATATCCCAAAAATCCAAAAAAAAAGAGAAAAGAAAAAGAAAAACCCAAAAAGAAAAGAAAAGAAAAATTTTGTATAGCCCAAAAATCCAAAAAAAATACAAAGACCCAAAACAAAAAAAAACACTTGGCTTAGAATTTGCACTTGCCGTGAATAAGGGGAAGGCGAGAATTTGCACCGAGTGCACCTTCCTCTATCCTTCCTCCTTCATCTAGAGCTTCTCCCCCTCTCCATTTTGACCAACCACCATGCCCTAGGTCATCTCCAACCCCCAAAAATCCCCAAAACCCCATTTCTCCAGATTTTCCCCATCCATTCCAGATCTGAACCCTAGGTTCCCCGGATCGTTTCTTCCGTTGCCGTGCTTGCTCGGCATCATTCTTTCGCTTCCGAATACGGTAATAACTCGATCTCTTAATATCCTCATAACCCAATGTGTTTTTGTGAAACCCTAATAAAACTAGGTTAGATGTTGTTTTAATGTTGTTTTTCCATGGCAGCGATCTCATCTCCGTAATTAGCATTTGCGTGACGGCCTCGTTGATCGTCATTCTCGGTGCTAGGCAAGTGAAACTTGCCTCTCTTGATTTGGGCCATGTCTTCGGCCATTTCCTTGCTTTAGCGTAAAAGAGACTAGACGGTGAAAGGATAGCCGTCTAGACGCCATTGACCTAGCTTGACAACGAAGCTTGGTCCGTCACCTTCATCATGCTTGTATGTCACGTTTAATTTCACTTAACGGTACACGAATATCTGTTCATGCCATTGCATTTTGTCTGCCATGTTTAATTTAATTAACGGTACGCGATTAACTGCTCATGTCATTGCATGCTTGAACACTCATCGTGATTGCGTAGCATCGCTACACACTAGTGCTACTTGTTCCGGCTAGGCACCCATTTTGCGGGCACAACCCTAGGCCAATTACAAATCTGGCTCGTGGTCCAGAAAACGAGCTCAATACAGCCTGCGGGCAATAGGGCACTCGCCTGTGTGTGAGTGATCCCTTGTACTTGAATACAGCCTGCGGGCAATAGGGCGCTTACATGTGTGTGTGTGATCCCTTGTACTTGTTACTTGACAATACATGTCACACCTACCACTTGGTACTTGCTACTTGTACTTCACTTGTTATTTCCATACAATACTTGCCATGACATGCACCATACTTTAACTGCTAGGTTGTTAGTTTACCTTTCTTTCAGTTTCCTTGCACAAGTCTTTCGACTTGCTGACATGTGCCCCTTTCCTCTTTTGGGTGACACATGTTAGATCCCGAGCCTGAGTTTGTCGCTGAGGACGTGGTGTTTGCTGACGCTGAGTCAGAGCCCGCGTTGATCGAGGACTTCGTGGACACTGGAGATCAGTCTTAGTGTCCTCGTAGAGCTTTCCCTTTTGCTTTAGACTGCTTTTAGTTATCGGTGCGTAGCACCCATACTTTGTTGGTGTTTGTTGTGTTGGCCGTGTGTTAGGCCTTTAGACTCTTTCTTTTAGCCTGGTGGCTTTTCTGGATGTTCAACTTAACTTTAATGTTGGACAATTTCTGAGATTTGAGATTTTATTTCTGTCTCTCCTTGTGTTATTATTGTTGTTCTGTTTGTGGTTACAGGGACCTGCTTATGTTTTATTGATGCTTATCGGGTTTGGGGCTTCACAGCTCCACTCTCGTGCGGACCTTTTCACGTCTCGCCTCCATTTTAGGGAAGCGGGGCGTGACAGGTTTTGTTGGTGGCCCATGCATGTCCTCTTCTATAACTACGATTATCGGAATAACGATAATAATATTAGAATGTCCAATAAACCAAGTTCGACATCCGAGTCATAAGCTATGAGTCTAATCTGCTTCATTTTCTGTGTCACTAGATGGCAGGAAGGCGATTCACCTGTGGTGGAGGTAGTGGTGTGCCCCCTCATGACGAGGAGCCTGAGCGGGAACCCACCAATGGAGAGATGATGCGGATGATGCTCCAGATGATGCAAGTGCAGCAGGGCGTGCTCTTGCAAGTCCAGAATGCTCCACTTGCTCGAGCTGGTCGGGCAATCCAGGATGCCCCTCGCTCCGAGCCGGAAGCGAAGCAATTCCGGGAGCTGGGTCCCGTATATTTTGATGGGTCTGAGGGTCCTATGGCTGCCGATGAGTGGATTCGAAACATTGAGGATAACCTGGCGATGGCGAAGATTAACCCGGCTGGATGGGTTGATTTGGCTAAGAGGCAGCTGAAGGACAATGCCAGAAACCGGTGGGATGCTGAAGATAAGATGCTGGTGGAGCCGATAGTTTGAGCTACCTTTAAGTCCAGATTTGATGGAGAGTTCTTCCCGAAGGCTGCTAGGCAGGTGATGCTGCAGCGCTTCATAGATCTGAAGCATGGGAGCTTGTCGGTGGATCAGTACCACCAAGAGTTCACGAGGCTCAGTCGGTTTGCACCAAAGATGGTGCAAGATGCCGATGAGAAAGCTCAGCGGTTCCTCCAGGGACTTGCCTTGGAGCTTCAGAGTTTTGTGACCTCTTCTGACTTGGAGACATATCAGAAGGTTCTGATTGCTGCGAGGCGGCAGGAGTTGAATTTGAACCAGAGGAAGGGACATGTTTCAGGAGCTGGGAAGAGGCCTGTGGAGCAGGCCAGGGCGGTGGTTAGGCCTGGTTTCAAGCCTAAACATCAGGTGCAGTTCAAGAGGCCAGGAGGGCCTATTTTGAAGACTTGCCATTTTTGCGGCAAGACCGGGCACCTCAGGGATCAGTGTAGGAGGTTCATGTGGCAGTGTATTGTCTGCGGAGATCCTGCCCATACCATCAGGGAGTGTCCCAAGTCGAAGCAGCCTTGGCGGGCTCCTATTGCAGCACAACCGTTGCAGCAGCGAGCTCTTATGCCTGCTGGACGTGGAGCGCCCCTTATTCCACAGAGACAGGCCTTTCAGCGGGCTGTTCCGCCGAGAGGGCAGGCTTTTCTGATGACTGAGGAGGAGAGCATGGCCATGGACGAGGTTATCACAGGTAACCTCTCTCCTAGCTGTTTCTTCCTTAGTTATGTTTGATTGTTAGATTATGTTTGGTTGCTTGCTCATGTTTGTTGCTAGACTAGGGCTTGATTGTTAGACTGTTTGTAGGTGTGATTTTGGTGTGCACATTTCCTGCACGAGTTCTCTTTGACTCAGGTGCATCGATGTGCATTATTTCTCGGAGCTTCGTGGAGAAGCATTCCTTGTCGACGTCCCCTCTTTCCAAGAGTTGGAGTATCGTTACAGGGAATGGCGTGGTCTCGGTGCATCTTGGTTGCAATTCTTGCTCGTTGGTGGTTTATGGACATGAGCTTTACGCTGATTTCATTGTCCACAACATCATCAACTATGATGCAGTCCTTGGGATGGATTGGCTTGCGAGCTTCTATGCTACGATCGACTATCGGAGGAAGAAGGTCGTGTTCGAGATTCCCGGACACCCAGTGTTTGAGTTCAGCCGTGGTAGCAGTTCGCTTGGTCCTGTCAGATTTCGGGCCAGGTCAGTGGAGGTTGTGGCTATGCAGATGGAGTTGGAGAGGCCAGCTATGGTGCGTGATTTTGATGACGTCTTCCCCGAGGAGATGTCTGGATTGCCACCTGATCGGGCTTTGGAATTTTCTATTGATCTTATTCCAGGAGCGCAGCCCATTTTGAAGGCACCATATCGTATGGCGCCAGCAGAGTTGGAAGAGTTACGTAGGCAGTTGGATGAGCTTATGCAGAAGGGTTATATCAATCCTAGTGTGTCCCCGTGGGGAGCACCGGTGCTGCTGGTGAAGAAGAAGGATGGTTCGCGTCGCATGTGCGTGGACTATCGGGAGTTGAATGTGGTGACCATCAAGAATAAATACCAGTTTCCTCGCATCGATGATATTTTTCATCAGCTTGGAGGTTCGAGGGTGTTTTCGAAGTTGGATCTGAGGAGCGGTTATCATCAGCTGAAGGTGAAGAAGGATGATGTTCCGAAGACAGCGTTCAGGACGAAGTATGGACACTACGAGTTTGTGGTTATGCCTTTCGGTGTAACCAACACACCCGTAGTTTTCATGAATCTGATGAACCTTATTTTCTATGACTTTTTAGATAAGTTTGTCGTTATCTTTATTGACGACATTCTGATCTATTCGAAGTCGGAGGAAGAGCATGCCTCGCACTTGAGGACGGTGTTGGAGATTTTGAGGAAGCATCGGTTGTATGCTAAGTTTTCAAAGTGCGAGTTTTGGCTGGACAGAGTTGCTTTTCTCGGGCATGTGGTGACTGTAGATGGTATTTCAGTGGATCCCGAGAAGATCAGGGCCATCAGAGAGTGGCCTGTTCCGCAGTCAGCATCTGAGATTCGGAGTTTCCTTGGGCTTGCTGGTTACTATCGGCGCTTCATTAAGGACTTTTCCCGTATTGCCGAGCCAATGACCAGATTGACGTGGAAGGATGTACCTTTTGTTTGGTCGGGTGATTGTGAGAATGCTTTTGGTGTTCTGAGGGAGAGATTGACGACTGCCCCTACTCTTGTTGTGCCTGATCGCAGCGGTGGATTTGAGATCTTTTGCAATGCTTCTGGCAAGGGTCTCGGTTGTGTGTTGCATCAGCACGGGCACGTTGTGGCGTATGCATCTCGTCAGCTCAAGGTTCATGAGAAGAATTACCCGACGCGTGATTTGGAGTTAGCTGCTGTTGTGTTTGCTCTTAAGATTTGGAGGCACTTCCTGCTGAGTGAGAAAGTGAAGATCTTCACCGATCACAAAAGCTTGAAGTATATTTTCACTCAGAAGGAGCTCAACATGCGACAGCGTCGATGGTTGGAGCTCATGGCGGATTATGAGATTGATTTGCAGTATCACCCTGGCAAGGTGAATGTGGTTCCTGATGCGCTGAGTAGGCTTCCAGCGGTGATGATTTTGACCTGGCAGTGGAGATTGCAGCAGGATTTTTGCGAGTCTGGTGTGGAGATTGTTCTTCCTGGGGAGGCTTCTTCGTTGATGTGTATGCAGATACAGTCGACGATTGTGGATCGGATCAAGGCTGGCCAGGCTGAGGATCCGAAGCTGGTGAAGATTCTGGAGCAGGTGGAAGCCGGTCTGCGGAATGATTTTTTGATTCATGAGGATGGCTCGCTGAGGTTTGGAGCCAGGTTGTGTGTGCCAGCTGGGGATATCAGAGAGGAGTTGATGGTGGAGGCACATAGTTCGCCGTATTCTGTGCATCCTAGTGGGACCAAGATGTACAAGGATCTTCGTCTGAACTATTGGTGGCATGGTATGAAAAGGAGTGTGGCTCGGAGTGTAACCAAGTATTTGGTTTGCCAGCAAGTGAAGGCGGAGCATCAGCGTACGACAGGTTTGCTGCAACCGCTTCCGATTCCGGAGTGGAAGTGGCAACACATCACTATGGATTTCGTGACTGGACTACCTCGGAGTCCGAAGCAGAATGACGCGATTTGTGTGATCGTAGATCGATTGACCAAATCCACGCACTTTATTCCATTCCGAGTGGGACAGTCCACTGAGGCGCTAGCGAGGAGATATATGGAGGTAAATTCTTTTACTCTCCGTTTTTATTTTCTTTTCCTAGTTTGGATAGTGATGTAACGTGAATCGTGCAGGAGGTCGTACGACTTCACGGAGTCCCTGTGAGTATCGTGTCAGACACAGACACGAGGTTCACATCTCAGTTCTGGCAGAGTTTGCAGAAGAGTTTGGGTACGCGTCTGAGTTTCAGCACGGCGTACCACCCGCAGACGGATGGCCAATCCGAGAGGACGATTCAGACCTTGGAGGACATGCTGAGGGCGTGCATGTTAGATTTCAAGGGTTTGTGGAAGGACCATCTACATCTGGTAGAGTTTTCTTACAACAACAGCTTCCAGGCGAGTATTGGCATGGCGCCTTTCACTGCTCTCTATGGGAGGAAATGTCGATCGACATTGAGTTGGGATGACGTTGGTGATCGGGAGTTGTTGGGACCTGAGATGATTGTGGAGGCCGTGGATGTTATCAGGAATATTCGGGAGAGGTTAAGGATTGCTCAGGACCGTTTTAAGCATTGGGCGGATGCTAAATGTCGTCCTTTGGAGTTTCAACCGGGCGACCATGTGTTCTTGAGGATTTCCCCAAATCGTGGTGTGATTCGCTTTGGGAAGCGAGGGAAGTTGAGCCCACGATACATTGGACCGTTTGACATTCTAGAGAGAGTTGGCGAGGTAGCTTATCGCTTAGCCTTGCCGCCATCTTTGGAAGGAGTTCACAATGTTTTTCATGTGTCGCAGCTTCGTCGATACATTAGCGATCCATCTCATGCTGTGGATTTCTCGGAGATTACCGTTTGCCCTGATATGACGTATGACTAGCAGCCAGTGCAGATTCTGGACGGGCGTCAGAAGTCACTTTGGAACAAGGTTGTCAATCTTGTGAGGGTGATGTGGCAACACGGCTCGCCTGGAGAGTCTACTTGGGAGAATGAGGATGAGATGCGAGAGCGCTACCCACTTTTGTTTCCGGACACGTGAGTGTTGGGAAATTCCGAGGACGGAATTTTTCTTAAGTTGGGGAGGATGTAACGACTGGTTTTCATGTATCTAGATTTATTATATTATATTATATGTTTTGGTGGATTTTCTCCTCATGTGTGGTTTTCGTCTCCGTAGCTTTCATTTTCGATCGTTTCGTCGTGATTTTCTAGCTTCTTCCTTAGAATCGTCGATTTTGGAGTAAGTCATTCGTGACGGGCTTCATATCGGTCATATCTTATTGTTAGATCAAGCTTAGGAGTCTTAGGAATCGATCCTGGAGCTTCGCGCTCCATTTCAGAACTTTCTGTGCACGTTAGCCGGTGCAAGAAGGGGAACCGACCGACTAGATGACGATTTAGTCGGTCGGCAAACCGTCATGGACCGACTAGTTGGCTTTGTTAATTTCTCAGGAGTTACTGTTTATCGTTAGTCGGTCTAAGAACGTTCGTCGACCGACTAGGTTGCCAACTAGTCGGTCAGCAATCGTTCTTTAACCGACTAGCTCTATGATCATTTTTGATACTAAGTACTATTCATTCTTAGTCGGTCTAAGAACGTTCATCGACCGACTAGATTCAAAACTAGTCGGTCAGTAGTTGTTCTTTGACCGACTAAATATAAATCCTATTTTTGTACAGGAGTTACTGTTTGGACTTAGTCGGTCTGCGTTGGTCAACCGACCGACTAGTTCACAAACTAGTCGGTCAGTGGTTGCTCTTTGACCGACTAATCAGTGTCGAAACCCTAATTTCTGGGCAGCCGCCAGGTCATTTTCTATAAATACCCCACTTCGTTTCTTTTCTTTCTTTCTCTTCTCCTGGACTCTTTCCTTCCCCCTTGACCTCTGATCTTCCCCAACCTTCCTCTATCCTTCCTCCTTCATCTAGAGCTTCTCCCCCTCTCCATTTTGACCAACCACCATGCCCTAGGTCATCTCCAACCCCCAAAAATCCCCAAAACCCCATTTCTCCAGATTTTCCCCATCCATTCCAGATCTGAACCCTAGGTTCCCCAGATCGTTTCTTCCGTTGCCGTGCTTGCTCGGCATCATTCTTCCGCTTCCGAATACGGTAATAACTCGATCTCTTAATATCCTCATAACCCAATGTGTTTTTGTGAAACCCTAATAAAACTAGGTTAGATGTTGTTTTAGTGTTGTTTTGCCATGGCAGCGATCTCATCTTCGTAGTTAGCATTTGCGTGACGGCCTCGTTGATCGTCATTCTCGGTGCTAGGCAAGTGAAACTTGCCTCTCTTGATTTGGGCCATGTCTTCGGCCATTTCCTTGCTTTAGCGTAAAAGAGACTAGACGGTGAAAGGATAGCCGTCTAGACGCCATTGACCTAGCTTGACAACGAAGCTTGGTCCGTCACCTTCATCATGCTTGTATGTCACGTTTAATTTCACTTAACGGTACACGAATATCTGTTCATGCCATTGCATTTTGCCTGTCATGTTTAATTTAATTAACGGTACGTGAATAACTTCTCATGTCATTGCATGCTTGAACACTCATCGTGATTGCGTAGCATCGCTACACACTAGTGCTACTTGTTCCGGCTAGGCACCCATTTTGCGGGCACAACCCTAGGCCAATTACAAATCTGGCTCGTGGTCCAGAAAACGAGCTCAATACAGCCTGCGGGCAATAGGGCACTCGCCTGTGTGTGAGTGATCCCTTGTACTTGAATACAGCCTGCGGGCAATAGGGCGCTCACATGTGTGTGGGTGATCCCTTGTACTTGTTACTTGACAATACATGTCACACCTACCACTTGTTACTTGCTCCTTGTACTTCACTTGTTATTTCCATACAATACTTTCCATGCCATGCACCATACTTTAACTGCTAGGTTGTTAGTTTACCTTTCTTTCAGTTTCCTTGCACAAGTCTTTCGACTTGCTGACATGTGCCCCTTTTCTCTTTTCGGTGACACATGTTAGATCCCGAGCCTGAGTTTGTCGCTGAGGACGTGGTGTTTGCTGACGCTGAGTCAGAGCCCGCGTTGATCGAGGACTTCGTGGACACTGGAGATCAGTCTTAGTGTCCTCGTAGAGCTTTCCCTTTTGCTTTAGACTGCTTTTAGTTATCGGTGCGTAGCACCCATACTTTGTTGGTGTTTGTTGTGTTGGTCGTGTGTTAGGCCTTTAGACTCTTTCTTTTAGCCTGGTGGCTTTTCTGGATGTTGAACTTAACTTTAATGTTGGACAATTTCTGAGATTTGAGATTTTATTTCTGTCTCTCCTTGTGTTATTATTGTTGTTCCGTTTGTCGTTACAGGGACCTGCTTATGTTTTATTGACGCTTATCGGGTTTGGGGCTTCACAGCTCCACTCTCGTGCGGACCTTTTCACGTCTCGCCTCCATTTTAAGGAAGCGGGGCGTGACAACACTACACTTGCCATGCTTATTACTTTACACACTACACTTGCCATGCTTGTTACTTTACACACTACAAATGCAATGCTTGTTGCTTTGCATAATACACTTGCTATGTTCACTACTCCGTGCACCACACTTGATATGTTCACTACTATGTACACCACACTTTGCCATGTTTACTATACACACTACACCTTGCTATGTGCACTACTTTACACACTACACATTGCATGCTCATTACTTTGTACACACACTTTGCTACACTTGCATATTTTCTTACGCTACCATACTTTTCTTAGTTGTACACCGTTGTGTTTTCCTCGCCTTTAGAAGCATTTGCAAACTTTATTAGTATCTTGCCGAGGGTCTATCTTTTCACATTTTTATCTTGCCGGGCGACTCTCGCTGACGTATATTTCATTGTTTATCTTATGAAATATACGTTAGGTTTTGAGACAGAGTTCACTGAGGAGTTTACTTGGACACTGAGCAGGGTGACCAGGAGTACCAGGACGCTGATACCCACTACTGAGGAACGACGTGCTTTCGCAGCCCTGCAATAAATTAATATCTGTGTTGTATTCTTGTTCAGGTTTTTTTCCTTTCGTGTAACTGTTGTAACGGCCATGCTAGGCCTTAATTCCTTGTGTACATGTAATCTGGACAATGATGTTGTAATAATGAAATTTTATATTGTTCTGAGTTGGCATGCTAGGATCTGCGTATGGTTTACTCACAGACGCTTATTGGGTTGGAGCTTCACGCTCCAGCCCATGCGGACCCGCTCGCATCCTCGCTCCCAAGTATAATGGGAAGCGGGGTGTGACAGGCTTGGTGGTTGGAGGGGGCTTGGTAGTGGACCGGGGGTCGATGGAGGCGGTGATGAGGAGAGTTTTGGACGGCGAGATCTACGATGAGGTGGGTGTCAGATCTGGTGGCAGATGGCGTCGAGGATGGAGGGAAGAGGTCTACGGGGGCTTGCGGGTGTGGGGATACCGGAGACGGGAGGAGATGGCCGGTGAGGTGGGCTTTGTCGGAGGGGATATCGGAGGCGGTCGGAGTGGTTTGGCAGAGGGGGAGAGGGTTGGACGGCGCAAGGAGGGTAAGGTTGCGGGCTTGGGGGGATGTTGGTGGGGCGATGTGGTGGTCGGAAGATGGTCGGAGAAGGAGGTGTAGGCAGAGGCTGATGGGTGTGAGGGAGATGGTCCTAAGGTTTTAGGAGAGAGGGAGAAGAGCTTTGCGACTGTAGATTTATTTATTATTGTTAGAAATAGGGTTTCCCCTGTTTTGTAGGATATGGGGCGGCTAGGACAGGGTTTGTTAGGGTTTAATTCCCTTAACTTGTAATGAGAGGTAATGCTCGGGTAAAGAAGGGAAGGTAAAGAAATTGTACAATAATAATGGAGTAAATGGTGGGTTAATGCAAGGAATTGAAGGTAAGTATATGAATTGGTTTGATTTGAGATAAAAAAGACAGGGACACACTTTAATTACAATTTAATTGTAGGGATTAAATGTCACTAATCATATAGTAAAAAGTCGCATATGGCTTATTTGAAAGGTATTCAATGTTTGAATTTAAAATTAGATATGTATATATACTCGTATAATAATAATTGATGGCTTTGAAAAATATCTAATTAAAATTGCTCATATTAAGATGCATTAAGATATCAATTATTCGAATTATACAATATCGCCACAGGCTCAAAATTAATCGGAAATTATAAGTAATAACCGCGCGGACGAGCTACGAACGATAATAGATAAAGCTAAGACAATAATTCAATACATTCATATAAATACGTACTGATAAATACTGGCAGTTACACTATCAGAGATATGGTAGATTATTCTCGCTTCGAGCAATTTCAAAACTTCCTTTTTAACTACCTCTTTAATTTTAGGGTTAAGTCGCCTTTGAGGCTCAATAGAGGTATCATTGTCATCCTCGAGAAGAATCATATTTGTGCATAGACCAGGGCTAAGTCCTTTTATGTCATCGATAGTGTATCCTAAGACACTTATATACTCCATAAGGACGATCAGGAGGCTATCAAGTTCATCATCAGTTAGGGAGGCATTTACAATAATCGAGTAAGTAGAGTTCCTTCCCAGAAATGCATTCTTTAAATTAGGTGAAGTGGTTTGAGTTCTATCTCAGGAGGCTTGATGTCCTCCTTCTCCATTACCTCAGGTTGTGGTGTCTCTCTTGAAAGTTCATTGTCTTGGCATGTCGAGATCTCATAAGATGCTTCCAATGATCTGACTTCATCCTTGTAATCCCCTTGGATCAATCTGTCCTGACGACGAGTTGTAATCTCTGAAACTAAAGCTTCTTCTAATGATGGCATAAACATGCTTATCTGGTAGCACCTTTCAACGATTCATCGTGCTTCCTCTAGGAGCGCAAATTGATTCATGTTCGATAACGAATTATTCAGAGGAAGTGAAGCTTCCAATGCTGTTGGGGCTCCTCATAACTAGGTCATTCATCAAGAGCATCTCAAGTGGCATCAATTGTAGAGAAGTGGAAGTTGTGATCACTTGTGTATCTTGGTAGGAATGAGTGGAATACATGTGAGGATGTAGATCACAGGGCTAGTTTCTGAATTGATGCCGGTCAAATATATGTTCTTGCACGTGATATGCTCCATAATTCAATGACGTAATTGGATTGAAGGAAGCTGCCCACATCCTCAGCTGGGTTATATGCTACGTCAGGTTGTCCATCTTACTTGCAAGAACTACAACGGCGCTAGTATTTGCCAGCATCATCACGATAACATGTATTCACCTGCAATATAAGACAAAGGGAAACGTGAATATGTGATAAGGAAATGTGTAGTCTAGCAACAAAGATCGAAACTAATATCAAGTCATGCCTCCATGGCAACGGTGCCAGAAACTTGTTCTTGTCTCAAATATGTATACCGCAAGTGCATGATAATGTTGTAGTGATATACGGGTCGTCCACAAGGAGACAGTTATTGAGTACTAGTATCTCCCTAAGTTCGTTAGCTACGTGGTCAATAAGGCTAGAAGATGAATAAAAAGACGAAATATCAATGGAAAAAGCTCCATGCTCTATGTATCCCCACCATTGGATTAAGGTTAGGATTGAGTTGAATTAATCATTTGTTGAATTCATGAAACTTGGGAGAGGTCGTCTAACCCAAGGGCATTATCCAACCCCCCTCTTCCGTGATGCAATGGTAGGATATTCCCTTATGTTATCCCTATCCCCCACACTCTCGTGATGATATGATAGGACTACATAACCTATATCGAAGCCAACTCTCGTTGGTGCATCAGTATACGTTATGTGCATTACGTCCGACGAATATCATCGACCCTCCTCCATGCCACTTCTGTAGATTAGGATTTGGATCTATACTAGGAGGGCTCTGATCCGTGCCTGACTCTCATCAGCCGCACTGATAGTATGGATCAATGTTGGAATTGAAAACCCTAGATTAGCACCGACTCCTGCCGTCGACTAATCTATTTATCCACAAGGGGGAGGTCAAAGTACATTGATAATCAACATCCTAGTATACCCCAAATCACCAATTATTCAACAATTAATCAATATTTCATCAATTCATGACTACATCCAATGGGGTTCAACCCATGGCCCTAGATGGGTAACTACTCACGATCCATAGATGCAATCACAATCAAAACCACAAATATAACATCCATAGCAATGATTTCAAGATAGAAATTCGCAATCATTGGATCCACAACAAAAGGAGATAAAAGAAACTGATTCTATTAGCAAAATCAAAGTTAAAACACAAAAGAACAACGAGAATAATAAAAAGTGACAGGAGAACAATCAGAGATTGCCCCTAATAAAAGCTGAAAAAGTTATGTAAAATACAGTAAAAAGCGTCATGCCTCGCAGAGGAGGAAGATAAGTGTTTATATCCCCCAAAAGTACCCAAAATACCCAAAAATACCCCTAGCGGTGCCCACAAAACCTAGGAGGACTCAATTCTATGCGACCGCATGGTAAACAATGTCGTTGCATCGCCAAGGAGGCGTAAGTTGAGGGTTTTAATCTTCAGCGATAGGACCACATGGATTGGCCACGTGAGCGTGTCGTTTGGCGTTCAGATCTTCAATCCTCTCATCGAAACGGTTGCGTAAAGTGACTGTTTGGCTTCAACAGCTCTTGATATGACACGGTTGCATCGTTTACCAAACGACCACGTCGAATTGGATTTCTTTGTCTTCAGCTCTTCAGCTCTTTAGCTCTTCAGCGATGCGATCATTTGGAACATTAAAGCGATCGTGTCAAATTAGATTTCAGCTACTATTGGGTTGTCCCAGTCATGCATCCGTGTAGATTAATGTTCGATGCCCCGGGCTTGTGCCTCGGGACGTGCGAATGACGTCTTACTGTAAGCGCACAGTGTAAATAGTGGCGAGCGGGTATCGTATCCACAGGGAGGCACACTACCTATCAATCCTAGGCTAGTCTAGGCTTCGATGTCTTATTAGGTGTAGATGGATTATGGAGTGTCGTGATGGTGCTGGATGTAGAATGCGAGGGTGTTACGATGGGCAAGGCACATTTAGACACAAAAGGAAACAAAAAGAACAAAGGGAAACAATTGAGCAAAGTACCACTAGAGTATCGGGAATCCTCGATAAGATTTTTGGATTCATACAATAGGTTAAAGGTCCCGTCGTTGGGCGATGGACGAGGATAGGAGTGTCACATCCGTTGATGTAAATGAGCGTTTGACTTCCGTCGTAACGCCCGTCTAACGCCTCCCTTTGCAGAGCCATGATTTCTCTATCGACTTCGTACGGGGATGTGTGCATTACGCTCGACACTTGATCCTGCACCGCAATCTGTATTCACTCGCGTGGTCTATGGAATGCGATACTACATCGTGGTTGGTTTTAGCAATCGGGCTACTCTCGTAATTACCGACTAGCGGATCGGGGATTAGTGATCACCCCTAGTTCTCGGGTCCCTCTTGTGATCACTGTTGGATAAGGATGACGTTTGTACACCCTTGTAGGGGATGTACGAGGGAATACGGACCTCGAACGTCGCGTACACGAAGTCGTGTGCAAAGGGAATCTGTTCCCTTGCGGAGAGGATCTCTAGATAAGTGGGAAAGTCGCATTATATGTGCATAAGTGCATGCGACATATGGCTAATAAAGGGGGAATATCTTAAGCTTATGTTGTACCATGCATATGGTACAACTTAAGCTTATAATGTGTCATGTATGATGGTACACTTTAGTTAAATTGTTCCAAAGGAACAATTACTCCTAAAATAACTACCTTGGGGGCTATAAATAAGACCCAAGGCTTAGCCATTTCTTTACACTTTTGCATGGTATTCTTGCCTTGCATTTCATTCTAGCGAAGCTCTACCGAAATCCTTCCTCTCTATTTATCCAAGTTCTTAATCTAAAAGTAGAGATTTAGATTGTGGATTTAGTAGCCTTACTCCGTTCGTGAGAAGACTCGATCCGTCGTGGCGAATCCGAAGGCGAAAATCCGAGACTACCGTGCCGCATACGCAAGCGTAAGTCTCAACTTCATTTATCGATCCTAACGCTGTTTTGACAGGATCCTACAATGGTATCGGAGCCATACGGATTCGCTCCGGTCAGAACCGTCGCCCCGTCAAAACTATGAACGAGTCGTTGTCTTTTTCACGAACGGGTATCCTACCATTACGGATATGGTAGGAACGCTTCGTGACGGAGAGAACGCAGCGGTTGTTCTTTTCACGTTAGGGACTTCTGTCATTACGGATATGGCAGGAACTCTCCGTGACGGGAAGAACCGACCGTTCATATCGTCAAACTCGCTCTCTTCATGGATGCTGAGTCTCCATTCATAGGGAATGGGCGCTCTCTTCATGTGGAGCGCGTAGTTTACGAATTTTTGAAGTGGGTTAATTTTTTTGGCACACGGCCATTGGAGGACAACTACTTCCTCGACGAACGGGTGCTTCACCAGAGAAGAAGGTGGTAGTTATTTCATCGGGGAAGATGAATTTTGGTGCATGTGCACCATGTCCAAATGGGCTATGAAGGCCATGCACCCCCCTCCCCATGCGGAGGGGGTTGGCTACGGCCAATAACCACCACGGCAACCCCCTCCGGCGGGGGTGTGCGGCCACCCCACACAAGGGGAGGCCGGCCATGGCCAAAGGGCCATGGCCGGCCATGGCCAAAATGGCCTTGGCCATGACCGGCCTTGGCCAAGCCATGGCCAGGCCGGCAGTGGCCGGCCCCGGCCAGGGCCAGGGGGCCCTGGCCAGGGCCAGGGGCCGGCCTGGCGCAGGGGCCAGGGCCGACCCTGGCAGGGGGCCAGGGCCGGCCCTGGCCATCCTTGGCCAGGGCAGAGGCCCTGGCCGAGAGGCCAGAGCCTCTGGCCGGCCCTGGCCGGCCTCGGCCAGGGTAGAGGCCCTGGCCGAGGGGCCAGGACCCCTGGCCGGCCAGGGCAGAGGCCCTGGCCGGCCAATCATGGCCACTGGCCGGTCAAGGCACAGGCCCTGGCCGGCCGGGAGGGTGCAAATCCATACGGGTTTTTTTTTGGTCGACCAATGTGGGTGTTTTGGTCGACCAATCCGGCAAAATGCCTTGGTCGAACACGAATGTGCCGACTAGCCCATACGGGGCTAACAACAGTAGTCTGTTCTTATTTTATAAAGTTTTTTTCTTGGGCTCTACTCCTTGAAGATTAGCCATAGTGCTCTACTTCATGCGAGATTAGCCATGTCATTGTGCTCTACTCTACGGAGATTAGCCAATGTACTTATGAAGTTTTGCTCTACTCTACGGAGATTAGCCAATGTACTTATGACGTTGTGCTCTACTCTACGGAGATTAGCCATTGTATTTCAAATTTTTTGAAAAAGATGTTTTCAAATAGGTAATGTTCCGTCCTTAATCAGGATAGCGCAATTTAGAATTCCAAGTCCTACCACGATCCGGCCATGGTTATCTAACCCATGGGTGTGTAGAACAGGTCTCGTGGCTTGGCAATTGTTGCGCTAAAATTCTTTGCGCAAACTCTCACCTATTCCATTTTTGAAAGATATGTTTTTCAAAAGTATTTTTTCTGCTGCTGGTACCATACGGGTATCATTTTTGATTCTTTTTACATGAGATAAGTAAGAGGGATACTTTGAAAGTTACTTCTAGATGGTAGTTGGGAACGTAGTGAACTTCTCGATTCTAGAGTAACATTTCAGCTTATCCAAGGAACTTATCAAGTGTTTAAGAATCGAAACTTTATGCATAGAATTTTGATCGTGTTTTTCATTTTCTTTGCAGTTTTTTGATTCGAATATGTCTACCGCTTCTAAGAACATTGTCACCGAGCTCAACAAAGGTGAGAAGCTCAACGGCGACAATTATAAACTTTGGTCAATAAAAATCCAGTATGTTTTGGAGGAGCAAGATGTGCTTGAAACACTCCAAAACATAATGGAAGAACCTGAGTTGGGCAATACGGCCCAACAAAAGAGGGACCGGGAAGCTTATGAGACTTGGACTCGAAAGAACAAAATAGCACGTATTATGTTATTGTCAGCAATGGACAATGACATAATGCGTCTATTTCGGGAATTCAACCTAGCCAAAGTCATATGGTCTGGGCTACAAATAAAGTTTGGTGGAACTTCGGTCACCAAACTCCGCTCCTTAAATATTCAATTTGATTCGTACAAAATGCGGCGAGATCACTCTATGAAAAAGCATCTCTGCCACATGGCGAATCTTATAGCTGAATTGAAGGATGCGGGTCTTACGCTGTCTGACGAACAGCATATCCAAGCAGTCATTCGTTCACTCCCAGATAGCTGGGATAACATGAAAATGCACCTCAGTCATAATGAATGCATTAAAACTTTAAGCGATGTATCCAAACACCTCGAACTCAAGGAAGAGCGGATTCAAGCCGCAAGACCTAGTGCCGAGGTGCACATGGCCGCTAGTTCCTCACATGGAATAAAGAAACGGAAGGATAAACGCTTAAGGTTTTTGAATGAACGAAAGCAAGAACCAGAAACCTCAAAGAAGACTAAGAACAAAAAGTGGCAAAAGAATGTGCACTCAAAGAAGAAAAACTTGAAGAAGATCAAGTGCTTTAAGTGCAACAAGTACGGTCACTTTGCCCGTACGTGTGCGGATGGAAGTGATAAGGTAACTTGTAGGGCTAGTTACATATGTGTTTCTAGTTCCATGTTTCTTGCTGAATCTAACTATTTTTGGTTGATTGATTCAGGGGCCACAGACCATGTTGCGAAGGACAGAAGGTTCTTCGTAGAATATCGAAGGATAACTCAAGGAACAAAGTGGATATACGTCGGCAACAACACTCGTGTTGAAGTCAAGGGCGTCGGAACATGCAAGCTAGTTCTCGACAACGGCCGGACTCTATTATTGCACGACGTCCTCTTTGCTCCAGATATTAGAAGGAATATCGTATCCGTGGTCATGTTAATGTCTTTAGGTTATGAATGGAGGTTCTATGAACAAAATGTTGACCTTGTTTGTAATAGTTCTTTGGTTAGGTCGGGTAATGTTTGTAATGGATTGATTGTTTTAAACACTATGTATGATGATTTTTCTTCTATTAATGAAAGTTTCCATTTGACAAATGCTTCTAATTCTGAATCTGAGATCATTTGTTGGCATGCAAGACTTGGTCACATTGGACCAACTAGAATGGACAGACTTGCCAAAAGTGGCTTGTTATCTAATGTTTCAAAAGTTGAAATGTCAACTTGCGAACATTGTCTTGTAGGGAAAACTTGTCGCAAGCCGTTTGGAACTGGCACAAGGGCCGAAGTTCCATTACAGCTTATCCATTCGGACATTTGTGGTCCAATGAATGTTAAGACAAGACACGGGAAGTCCTATTTCATCACCTTCATTGATGACTTCACCCGTTTCGATCACATTTATTTGATTTCTCACAAACATGAAGATTTATCATGCTTCAAAAACTATATGAGTTTAGTATAAAATCAAATAGATCGCAAGATAAAGGTCTTCCGAACCGATCGGGGTGGAGAATATCAATCAACGAGTTTTAAGGAACTCTGTGATGAAAAAGGCATAGTTCATCAAATAACTATGCCTTATACTCCGCAACAAAACGGTGTTGCGGAAAGAAGAAATAGGACATTGATGGAAATGGTCCGATCAATGATGTCTCAGGCAAATTTGCCCATCACCTTTTGGGGTGATGCATTGTTGACGGCAGCATTCATCTTAAACCGTGTACCCTCGAATTCGGTAAGTTCTACTCCTTATGAGTTGTGGAACAATAGAACTCCAGACTTAAGCATTCTAAAACCTTGGGGTTGTGCCTCTTACGCACATTTATCCTCTCACAAATATGGCAAACTTGGGCCATGTGGGAGGAAGTGTATCTTCATCCGATACGCTGAAAACTCCAAAGGATATGTTTTCGTCGGTCAAGAGGACAATGGGGGTCTAATAGAATTCGAATCGAGGAATGTTGTCTTCTTGGAAAACGAGTTTCCAAGACAGGGTGAGATAAGTCAAGACTTATCCTTGTTTGAGACTTGGGATCAAGAAGGATTGGAACGTTCGAGTGAGAGAATTCTTGGTGAAGAGGAAAATGACCCTCATACTTCACCTATGGATGATACGAACGATACCAATCCTATTCCGAGTGGGAGTGATGTTATTCCAAGTGGGAGTGATGTCATTCCAAGTGGGAGTGATCAAACTCAAGCAAGACGTAGTAATCGAACGAGGCTAACACCTCTGCGATTTGAGGATGAATTTCCCCAAACATTCATGACATTACTACAAGATGATGACGAACCTGCAAATTTCAAACAGGCCGTCACATGCCCTGCTAAAGATAAATGGATAGCGGCGATGGAAGAAGAACTTCAATCCATGAAAACAAACCAAGTCTGGGACTTGGTTGATTTACCTAAGGGACGTAGAGCCATTGGGAACAAGTGGGTTCTCAAAATCAAGCATAAGGCTGATGGCTCCATCGAGAAATATAAAGCTCGCCTTGTTGCGAAAGGTTTCACGCAACATGAAGGAATAGACTACGAAGAGACTTTCTCTCCTGTCGTGCGTTTTACCTCCATTCGCTTAATTCTGGCAATGGTGGCTTGTTTGGACCTCGAGTTACATCAGATGGATGTAAAGACTGCTTTTCTTAACGGAGAACTAGATGAGGAGATCTACATGGAACAACCAAACGGGTTCGTACAAGAAGAAAACAAACATAAGGTTTGTAAACTTCGTAAATCCATATATGGTCTTAAACAATCCTCAAGGCAGTGGTATATGCGCTTTCAAGAAGTCGTTTTGTCGTATGGTTTCTCCATGCTCGACAAAGACAACTGCGTATACATTAAGAGGATTAAAAACAAGTATGTAATTATGTCTCTTTATGTAGATGACATACTTATAGCCGGAAATGATAAGCGTCTTATCATGGATATCAAAGCTTGGCTTTCATCCGTCTTTGAGATGAAAGACATTGGTGAAGCTGCATATATCCTTGGGGTTAAGATCTCAAGGAATCGTTCCAAGAAACTTCTTTCTCTCTCTCAAGAGACATATATAAAGAAAGTTTTAGAACGGTTTAATATGCAGGACTGTAAGCCAATTGATACTCCAATAAGCAAAGGCGAGGGTCTATGTTTGGAAATGTGTCCCAAAGATCCAAAAGAAAAGAAAGCTATGAAAAAGGTTCCATACTCCAGTGCTGTCGGGAGTCTGATGTACGCCATGATGTGTACCAGACCAGACATTTGCTATGCTGTTGGTATGGTGAGCCGTTACCAGTCCAACCCAGGACAGGCACACTGGAAAGCGGTGAAGAGGATATTAAGGTACCTCAAATGGACTGCGGACTATGCGTTGTGCTATCAAGGCAATACCTTGAGACTCGAAGGCTATACCGATGCTGATTGGGCAGGTGAACTCGACGAGCGAAGATCTACCTCAGGCTTTGTTTTCTTGCTCGGGAATGGTGCAATATCCTGGAGCAGCAAGAAGCAAACCTGCATCGCCCTATCAACCATGGAAGCCGAATTTGTAGCATTCAGCATGGCGGTCCAAGAAGTTGTTTGGCTTAGGAAATTCTTAGACGGGCTGACGGATGCCACTGACTCGAGCACTGTTCCTATATACAGTGATAGTCAAGCTTCGATTGCCTATGTCAAAGATCCTAAATTTCATTGTAAGACCAAACACATTGATATTCGATTCAAGTTTGCGAATGACTATGACAAACGGAAGGAAGTAGACATATGATACATATCCACGCATGAGATGATAGCGGATCCCCTTACTAAGGCGATCCCCAGAGATGTGTTCTACAAACACTTATCATCTATGGGAATGCGTAGGTGCTGAGCTGTATCATGTAATATTTCCTATGTCTATAGAAGATCAAAGTTTAATAAAAAGAAGAAGTTTTTTTTATATATTGCATACAAGTTTCTTACAAATGATTTTATACATTTGTGTTTAAGTCTCAGCTATTTTATTGTGTGTATGTCGGATAGATTAAGGTTGGCTCTCTCACATGAGCAACCGCCTTATCTTATCAGATGGATAAGATAGAGATGAGACTAGTTTAAAGTCAAAATCATTAGACAAATGATTTAGAGTCGTGACTTAAACAAGATAGTCGAATGAAAGATCTGCATCATATGGATGCTTACAAAAGATCTGAGATCTGTATCACAAGGATATATAAAAGAGATCTCATAGGATTTTTTAAATCCTATCTGTCTTATGCAGGATGAGAGTCCGGGAATATTTCATGGGTAGTAAGGGGACTCAAAAGATAGGCACTGTGGTGTCTGATCTTTCATCCGTACAACATCATTAAGACATACTCTCCCTGGGAAAGGAGTGATGTTGTAATACGTGTTCATACCACGTATGCATTACGACCACTGAGTTAGTAGCAATAGTGTTTGCTATTATGTGAGACTCAAAGGCCATATGGGTCTTAACTCTTACCCTCAAGGACTCCAATTGGTTCCTTTAGATTTGACGAGATGATCGCTATCTTTGCGTGTTGCTAATGGGCTATGATAATTCGGCTCGGCGGGGCACGTTAGAAAAGCGAATCAAGTCAAGATCAGAAGGTTCGCAAGAATAGGAAGATTGATTTCATATTCGCATTTGGACTTTAATGATTCAAAGTTGGCCAGCCAATTGTGATCCAGATGGGATTCAATTGTTGAATATAAAGTATAAGAAATGTGAAGAAATAATCTAGGGTAAAGCATGCGTTGAACTACTCAACTTTGCACCTTCGAGGTCGTTGTGTATCTCTAACAAGTGCACAACAACAGACTTTACGCGCATGACGGTCGCACGGTCTATTTCTCGGTATGATAGATGAAAGAACTAAGAGAAAGACGTTCTCTTACAATCCCCTCAAGTGTGAGTGGGAGATGCTGGATATGGATGACGTTTGTACACCCTTGTAGGGGATGTACGAGGGAATACGGACCTCGAACGTCGCGTACACGAAGTCGTGTGCAAAGGGAATCTGTTCCCTTGCGGAGAGGATCTCTAGATAAGTGGGAAAGTCGCATTATATGTGCATAAGTGCATGCGACATATGGCTAATAAAGGGGGAATATCTTAAGCTTATGTTGTACCATGCATATGGTACAACTTAAGCTTATAATGTGCCATGTATGATGGTATACTTTAGTTAAATTGTTCCAAAGGAACAATTACTCCTAAAATAACTACCTTGGGGGCTATAAATAAGACCCAAGGCTTAGCCATTTCTTTACACTTTTGCATGGTATTCTTGCCTTGCATTTCATTCTAGCGAAGCTCTGCCGAAATCCTTCCTCTCTCTTTATCCAAGTTCTTAATCTAAAAGTAGAGATTTAGATTGTGGATTTAGTAGCCTTACTCCGTTCGTGAGAAGACTCGATCCGTCGTGGTGAATCCGAAGGCGAAGTTCCGAGACTACCGTGCCGCATACGCAAGCGTAAGTCTCAACTTCATTTATCGATCCTAACGCTGTTTTGACAGGATCCTACAATCACGAACCCTAGAAACGGCCACTAAGCCCTAATCAAATTCGTGGGGATCCTCCCTAGAACGTGGAGGCGCTTTCGCGATCCTCCAAATCTAGGGCTAATCCCCCGAAATCCTTTGTCTAAACTACCGCGGGACAACGCTAGATTCATCCAACTAAGGTTAACCTATCATCCAACCCCTAAAATCCTAGGGTTCATCCCTAATCCTAGCAATAAATCTACTCAATCATGGCACAAAAGATCGGAACAACAGGAATAAACATCACAAACAAATAGTATAAAGAAATAAAAGATTCAACAATAAAAACATAAGAGAAAGATAACAACAAGGGAAAAATATACTTACTAATGAAGATCCGATACATAAACATCCAAGATGGTGCCTAAGGCATAGCCTAACCTCTGAAAATCGTCCCCATAGACAGAAAACGGAAAAAAGGGGATAAACCCCGGCCTCCTCAAATGATGGCTGATCCACCCTATTTATAGCCTTCCCCTAAAAAACCCTTAAAATGACCTAAAAGTGGTCTCCAGACATAGCGCTCGGTCGAGCATGCCCTAGCGCTCGACCGAGCACCTTCTTGATGCTTCTAGCTGGCCGCACGGAGGAGGGGTCGCTCGGTCGAGCAGTGAAGCCGTTCGACCGATTGCCCTATTAGAGGCTTAATCTCGCTCGGTTGGAATTGATGTCGCTCGATCGAGCGGACCGAGCGAATTAGACACGAACTTTCCCGAGAGTTGCAAGGCAAAAAATAGGAGCTCACTGACGACTGGCTCGGGTGAGTGACTTGGTCTCTCAGTTGAGCGAGTTGGGTCACTTGATCGAGCGACCCCTCGCAGCTTTGCTCCTCCTTCATGGTGTCCTAGCTCGGTCGAGCGCATGGAGCGCTCGACCTTGCGACCGAACGACCTGGAACTCAACTCCAAGCTTCTCTTCTCCTCTCTTCTCTTCTACTTTTCTTCTTCTTTCTTGCCCCTCCTTTGCTCCCTAGCAGCTTTGAGTTGTCAAATGCGACGCCGCTAGTGCTCCGGTGTCGGTGTCCGTTCCCTCCTCTCCAATATACTCCAAATTGCTCGATATTCCCTGAAATGCAACCAAACGCTCTTAAAGTCAAATAGTTCTAGTTATTAGAGTAAAAGCATATAAAATCAGGTTTTAAGCAATCATTTTGACGTGTAAACATATTGATGAAATGTGGAATATTATGACACATCAAAATCCCCCAAGCTTATCTCTTACTCGTACTCGAGGAAGACTGGTAAGAAGTGAACCCGGGAGAGGAATAAAATGGAGAGGTGAGGCTGTAGCGTGTGATGGAGACAAGGGGCTCAATCTTAAACTCAACGAATGTGTAAACCCATGGATG
This sequence comes from Scilla litardierei, assembly GCA_030789695.1. NCBI lineage: Eukaryota > Viridiplantae > Streptophyta > Magnoliopsida > Asparagales > Asparagaceae > Scilla > Scilla litardierei. The sequence goes on along the minus strand of CM061142.1, from coordinate 180,820,099 downwards.
CAAGAATTCGTGAACGCACACCAAAATGATTAGAACACACATTCACGCAAAATACTAAAGTCTCGCTCAAATGAAGATATTGTGGATTTCAATAAATGTAATGAACTCGATAAACAATAAAATGAGAGTAGTGCTACATCCTATCATAGTTTATCATGAAATATACTAAGTTCATAGAGACGAATCCAATGTACGCAACTCATTATCTAAGCAGTATAAATATGTGATGATCAAAAAGTTTCAAGTATGCATGATGTTTTGTTAAGCTTCACGGAATGAGTTAGTAAATTCAATTAAGGTAAGGTGTCACCACACTACGCTTGTTTCATGATTCCTAGAACCCATCAATCTCGCCATGTCTCTATTCTATATAGAAAGTGGGATAAGGATATGGGATTTTTGTGTTTTATATTGTTTTTGGCTATACAAGTTTTATATACATATTTTTCTTTCTTTATATACACGAGATAACTCAATATATACAAAAGGCGGCCTATGCATCCCAAACCAAACGGTCTTAGGGCATCGGGTTACAAGGAACCCCAAGGACCTTTTATTTAGGATATTTGTTTGATTTTTTTGTATTATTGGGATTTTGCAGACTCACGTAAACGTGATGGAATGCAAAGCATGATCAAAGATCATTTATTTGGCTAAACACAAAAGAAAAGGAAAAAGTATAGAATCTAGACATGGCTTGGTTTCAGGAATTCTAGTTGTCACTAGTTTGGTTGTCGCATGGTTATCCTATCTCTTTTGAATTACTAACCATCCATGAAGCAATAGAATTATCAATCAAATCAAGCAAGAGTAAATAATTTTCAGATTTTTTGATTCATTCATTTTTAGCCCAACTGTTTCGAGAATATGGTTGTGAAACTATAGATTCTACTATGAAAAAGCATATTAATGATGATAATCTAAACAAGGAATTAAACTCTAATCTAACAGATATCAGAGTTTATAAAAAAATAAATTCATAATATTTAATAGAAAATGAAGCATATGAGACACAAATAGAGAGGTGAACATGGTTCAACTGAAAATTTCAAAGTGTGTTTCACAACGAAGCAAAGTGCATGCACTGTGCACTCCCCCAGCTTAAACGTCACATTGTCCTCAATGTGTGTATGATATAAATAAAGGACAATGGCAAAATAGGGAGTTACACAATAAAATAATACCTCTCCCCAAGCTATTTCATATGGTGCCCGGTGTGGATAGATGGGCATAAAAATTGGGGAGAGTAGCAAAGTAAGCACCATAATATAAGGGCGGTCAGTTAAATCATGGAATTGGGCGGGGTGTGAAAGATAATTGAGCAATCATCATGTGGGGTGAATTTATTAAACTAGGAAAGCATAAAAATCATATGCGGTCCTCTCGCTGTCGAGAGGATTCGTGTTTATTTAAAGCAAAAAATTCTACGCTACAGCTACACTACTGGATAGATACCACCTGTAGCAAAAGGTGAATCCAGTATCTTTCTCTGAAAATCCCCCCTCCCCCAGTGATATATGAATCCCAAAGAAAATTATCGACAGAAATAGTAGAAATTAAATCTAGTTGAAGATACTTCCCTGAGATTGTATCTCTACTCTTGTGCACTAAGACGGCTCTTTCCTCGGTGCCATCTCCAAGCGTCTCAGGTAACCGCTCATGATGCTCCTCAGGCGGCTCCTCGTTGTGCTCCTTGGCAGGTTTGTCAAGCAGTGACACGTCCAAGCATACCTCTGTTGGATCTGGATCCTAGCCTAGACGGGGGTGAATAGGCTAATAAAATAATTCGTGCAACCCACGAACAAACACACGCAGTTATAGCAGCACAACCAGAGTAAAGATAGACAATCACAGAGTACGCACAGATATACCCTGGTTCGGTCGTCCTAACGACCTACTCCAGCCCCCAAAGCAGAACTAGTATTGAATAGCGCAATAGGTACAAAACCACAAGTTAGAGCACGCTCAGAGCACCCTCTACGTCTCTACACTCGCCAGGCTCTCAGTACCCCACACACTGTGTTTTCTCTCACTATCAATCCTAGTAACGCTTTCTACCAGCTAGTCCCAAACTAGCTGGGTCCACTTGTCTAGTCCCAACTAGACAAGTCCCAAAATAGTCCCAAAATAAATGGTAAAGTTTCCCCTACAGAGAACGTTACACTGAGACACAAATAAAAGAGTTTAAGGGTTTAGAAATGCTCAGTTTGTGTCCATGTAGGCGTCTCTGTCAATCAGCACGTCGTCAGCTCCAATCTGACGCAAACGGTGTCTCAATCCAACTCCTGGATGTCAAGTTGTGCACCGGTCTATGCGTAAAGAAATTACAGTTCAATCCTTTAATATAAGCGGTCGGTGCACACAGCAGATCCCTTAATTAAACTTTGCCACGTCAGCCGTATATAAAATTCTCTTTCGTTCGTTTTCTTACGAACGGATGTTGCCTACGTCAGCCAAGCTTCGTTTCGATTTCTCTTGCGCTAAACACAATCCCCGCCATTCATTCTCGATCATACGGTCTCCACATCAGCACGCGAAATCTTTCGCTCCGTTTGAATTAGGGTATGCAGGCTGTCGATCTCGGAGCAGCGAGGGGAGGCGACGTCTTCGAGCTGAGACAGACAGCAACGGCGGCGACTTCGTCGACTGCAGCTGTGTCTCCTCCTTCGTGCGAGCTTCGACAACGACGGAGATCTCGTTTGTCGGCAGCGACGTCTCGAACAAGCGGCGGTGATGCTTCGTCTCCGGCAACGATGGCAGTTCTTCGACGTGCAGCAGCTCGGTGACAGTTGCTTCGGGATCTCGGCGACCTTTCGATGACGGCGGCGACTCGATGAAACGATGCGAACGGCGACGGGATCTCCAGAAGATGGCGACGGCAACGTCTCCTTCTTCGCAACGTCGGTGGATTCTTCAGCTCTCGGTGACGGTGAGGCTCTCGTTCAACGACGGCAGTGCTTTTGAACTGGTATGTCAACGTCTTCGGCGGTGCGTTACTTCACAGCGATGACTTCAACAGGAGATGGCGACGGCAGTGTCTTCTTGCAACGGTGATGGCAGTATCTTCATGCAACTCCTCTGTGCAGATGACGACGCCGAGGGCTTCGTTGCGTTGTTCTCCTCGTTTCGACGACGGCGACTCGATGGGAGCCCGACGACTTCACGTTGGAAGATGATGGCAGCGACGGGCTTTTGTCCACGGCAGCGGCAAGCTTTCGTCACCGACGGTGAAACTTTGATGAAGATACCGATGGCAGCGTTATCTGTTCAGAGACGAGGGATCTCTAACTTCGGGGAGCTCTGGGAGGGTTTCTTTTTGCCTTGTTTATGAATGAAGAGAGGTTGTATCGTTGGGCTATGGTTTTTGAAGTGTGTTGTATGCCGTACAAACACCTCTCTCAATTTTTGTTTGTCACACGTCCCTTAAATATTTTGTAGCCCCCTGACCGGCGCCCTGTTTACGGTATGGGCGCGGTGTCATTTTACCGCAAGTGCACGGTTAGTGTAGGGTGCGGGTTTATCGAACTCAGGGAGGTGGATGGCTTGAATGGCTACTAGCCTCGCCTAGGTTGTGTGCTAGCTACGCGGACAATGTGGGTGGAAGTGTAGAAATAAAAGAAAGAAATGAAAAGGACACGAAAAGAATCCCCGCTAACACGGGCTAGATCATTCATGACACTTGGCATTTGACTTGACCCGGGGTGAGACATTGCCCCAAAAGGTGGTACCTAGCGTCCATGGCCCGATATTCCGGTCGGTGCCTAGTACGCTAGGCCTACCCGGTTTCGGACGGTGGGCATTCCCATGTCCATTAACACCTTTCGCAACCGGGAGCATTAAGGCCACAATGATAACTCCCAACACTTCATCCAAGCCGTTCCCACGCGCGAGGACTCGATGTCTACGCTAGGGGTGTGAGCTGTGGCTAGGGAGTCAACCACCAAGTTTATTCCCCTTGGCCCGACAGTCAGAGGCGGTCTTTCTCCCGCCAATGACAATGAAACACCCCCGCGTAACCCTAACGGCCAAATAGGTCGAATGTGATTTCTAGCAATACATCGAAGGGGATCTTGACTGGACAAGACACCGGACCCCAATCCCCAACACAACTAGTGTGTTGCCATACGAATTGGACTCATATTGCTAGAAATCCCCATTGACACATTTCATCGAACACGTACCATGCAATCAAGTCAAATGAAACAACCCAAACATCAATCCTACCCTAACCCGTATTAGGGTTCATCAATACTACTCAATGGTGAAGAACTTAAAAACAATCACAACAAAAGACATACAAACGTTCACCATCAAGCAAAAATAAACACAATACAAAACAATGGAAAACAAGAGAAAGAAATACTTATCTTAAGTTTGAATTGTCAATCCATTACAAGATTTATTGGAAGATAAAACCTAATCTAATCTAACCTAAAACTCCCAAGAAATGGGAGGGAAGCTTGCTGAAAAATTGGAGAGAGTCCTCTCTAAGTCATGCTCCAACTTCCCTTTATAAGCCCACTCAAAACCCAACCGGTTCGGGTCCAAAACCCACTCAAATCTGCTAAAACAGGCCCACCCAATCGGGTGGAAGTTCACCCGATCGGGTGGAATAAACAGAGAGCTCAAAAACGCAGAAAATGCTCTCACCCGGTCGGGTGAATAGCTCACCCGATCGGGTGAAATGAAAATCCAGACTGCTGCCAATTTCAGCACATGGCCGCGCTCAGAAAATTCCAGAAAAAATGTAGAAAAATCGGATTTGGGCATGCGACCTATCGTTGGAAAGCTAACGACGATGCCGACGCTAGAAAAATAAGAGATCAACCAAAATTCCTCTGGAATGAAAGCAGATCCTCAATGAGTGCATCAGCAGCACACGAAAGCGGAAGAAAAGGCCACCCGATCGGTTGAAACATCAACCGATCGGGGTGAGCAGCTTGTTGCTTTGGCCATCGGGCTTCGGAAGCTTCAACCGGTCACAGAGGAGAGCAGGTGGAGCCGTCGGTTTGATATTTGAGGCGATGCGGCTACAGATGAACCGATGGGGTGAGATGTCACCCGATCGGTTGGAATTCAGCTCCAAATTCTCGAGAACTCAGCTATGTTCAACCGGTCGGTGAACCGGTCGGTTGATCTTCACTTCGCTTCAGCTTCCGTCTGGGTCGGACACGCGTGCATCACCCGATCGGTTGGCTATGTCCAACCGATCGGGTGGGGGCTGAAAGATGGCAATCTTGGTCGTTTGACCCCCTGGATCATGCGTGACTCCTCCCGTTGCTCTGGGGACTCATGATATCTTCATTATATGTCCCAAATGCTGGAAATCTCCTGTATTCACACAAAAAGACAAAGAAGTGAAATAAAACTAGAAATCACAAGAAAACGGGTACAGAACAACGGGAAACAGTGGAAAATCACAAAGAAAAAGTGCGTGAATATATGAAATATAAACGCACGTCACCCCCCTCTCTGATTTTTGTATCTGCCGTAAAATGATTTTTTTCAGCCCCAGCTTGAAACATTAGGGTTGAGAGGGTTTTTATAGGATAGGCTAGGGTTAGAACAAAAAGTAGTTGGGATTGATTTGCAATGGAGATATGATAACAATTCAGATTGGATATTAAAAGTGATTAGGCTTTTGAATAGGAGATCAAGTAATAGAATCGGATATGAAATATGAATTCTAAATTGGATCTCCATGGCATTTGACTTAATCAAATCAAACATCAATATTTGATTTGCACCAATCACCAATTGATTTGATCCAATCATCTTTGCTATGTAAATGACACTGAGACCAAGCCCATTAGCTATGTGGATATCAAATTCTCCAAGTAGTGAAAGATGAATCGTTTCGCCAGTCCTGAAACACACTAAGCACACACGTCAGATACACCGACATGTTTGTCATCATCAAACCAAGAGACTAGATCGTTGCTTCCAATAATCTCCCCCTTTTGGTGATGACAAACCCCGAAAAGATTTGAGCAATAAGTATGGGTGTGTGAAGTGTGTTGAAGGGTGTAATGAATTATGAATCGTGGAATGAGATAATGATAATCAAGTATTACAACAACGCGTGCACAACATTATTGCTCCCCCTTCTCTGAAGCTCCCCCTTAAACAAATATTCTCTCAAGCTCCCCCTTAAACAAATAATACCGACAATCAAGCAAAGAAAGCAAATCTTTTCTTTCTCCCCCTTTGTAATCACCAAAAGTGGATGAAGGATGTCAACAAATATTCCATGCAAAAATAAACCATTATTAAATGTAGCGTGCAATTTGCATGAGTTTTCCACAGAATAGACAATTCAAGCTCATAGAATTTCATAACACGACTTCTCCACCTTAATGTAAGTGTAGTGATATAGACAATAAAGTACAAGAGGAGATTCAATTTCAAAAAATCAACCACATCAATCCACTTTTTCCAATTTTCATGAATATCACTAGGATTGATTTTTCCCACCTCATCGAAGATGAGTTCAAGGTACCAAACCCCAAAACATGGCCTAAAAGTACTTTTAAATGTGGGGTGGCATTGCTTGACGAGTTATATACACCAACGCTAATGATTATCCATGTAGCACAAGTTGGATACTCGTGGGTTGTGTATTAGCCATGAAGTGTATCCATTTTTCATACGGAGCAATTTTTTTTTATTCGCAATTCTTTTGTGCTCAATTTTTATTCATGGCTAAACACTTCATATCCCTTAGAAAATTCAGTAATTAATCATTCCTACATTCACTTTCCATTATTCTTCAAAAGAGTCTCCAAAAGCACTAAAAAGCCAATTATCGTGAGAGTGCAAATGTAGGTGTAGAAGTCAAATTTGAAATATATGAGACATGTCATGGCTACTAAAAGGAGAACAACATGTTCATGTAGCTACAACAATAATGTATTAACTTCTACAAGGGATAGACTTGAACATTCATACAATACCACTTAAGATAAATCATAAAGGGTATTCATTTAAGCCCATTTTTTTTTATTTTTGGGTTTTTCAATTTTTTTTGTTTTTTTCAGCAATAAAAACATTAAAAAATGCATGCAAGCAAACAAAACAAAATAAAAACAAGCACACAAAACAATCTATGAAGGTATGCAATGAAATGCAAAGAGAGATAAAAATTATACCTTCTCGTCGCTATTTGACGAAGGAGCTAAACGAATAAGACATTGAAAAATTTTCTCCTCGCCAAATCTTCATCACACCTACATGAAAGGTGTTAAGTGTGACATTGGAATCCAACAAGGTCCACGAGTCTTAGCCATTAAAGATTTAGGAACCCAAACTTGTTAAACTTGATATTTGTGTTCCTAAATTTACAATAATAAGAAGTGTGGCCTACACTATCACAAGTAAAGCACTTTGCAAATTTGTTCTTTGCAATAGAGGGTACATTGTGGAATTTCTTGAATTTTTTCTTTTCAACGTTTTTCAGACTAAAACCAAGTCCTCTTCTATTATTGCCATATAATTGATTCTCTAAAATAATGTCCAACGATTGTTTTCCCATAGAGAATTTCTTAATGGCCACTTCAAGATGAGAGACTTTGGTTTTTAATTGTTTATTTTCTTCCACAAGCATCGTGCATTTACTAACAAAAGATCTCTTGTTTTCCTCTTCCTTCTTTTCAAATTCAATCATTTTTCTTTTAAAGTCATTATCCAACATGCAGAATTTATCATTAAGCTCTCTAATCACATAGTCTTTTTCAGTTTCGAGCTTAATCAAATCAAGTTTAAGCATGCTAATTTGGTTTAATAATGAGGAACAAGAAATACAAGGAGCATTTTCATCAAAGTTTTCTTTTTCCTTCTTCATGACTTAAATAGTAGACTTAGATGCATTAAGTTCTATTTTAAGTTTTTCATTCTCTTTAAACACCTTATCATCTCTAACTTGCATGTCATAGTTCTGATTTTGGAGACATTCAATAGTGAACTCATGATCTACTATTTGATTTTGCATTTCTTCACAAATTTTAAGAAGTTCAGCTTTGCTACCTGACGGTGTCTCATCGTGGATGCACATCAAAGCCATGCAAGAATGGGCTTCATTTTCCTCCTCGCTTTCAGCTTCGCTATCCATATCCCATGTTAATACCTTCGCTTTTCCTTTTCCTTTAGCGAGCTGAGCAGTTTCATTTGGGCAATCTTTCATCAGATGTCCTCTTCCCTTGCATTTAAAACATTGCATTCTATCAGTAGATTTCTGATCATTAAATTGCTTGGACGAATTATTAAAGTTAGAACGATTATACCTGGGTGCCATTTCGTTTCTACCATGCTTGGTCTTGATGAACTTTCTGAAGTTTCTCACCATTAGCGCTATGTCGTCATCATCATCTTCACTTTCGTCAGCTTTCAAAGCAAGGGGCTTTATGGCTTTCTCTTTCTCCTCAGGTTTCTCTCTTGCTTCAACATTTTGCAGTTCCAACTCATGGGACATCAAATTACCAATAAGGTCCTTCACCTTCAATTGAGACTATACCTTTGCTTCCTGGATAGCGGTGACCGTTGGTCTGAAAGAGCTTGGCAATGCTCTAAGGATCTTCCTCACTTGATCGAGGCTATCATATGGCTTTCCAAGCGAGCTAGACTTGTAGACTATGTCGATGAACCTCGCATACATCTCTGATATGCTCTCTGATGGTAGCATGCGAAATCTCTCCAACTCTGCACTCAAAAGAGACAGTTTAGACTCCTTTACCTGTGACGTTCCCTCGTGCGTCACCTCCAAAGTTTGCCATATCTCCTGCGCAGTTAAACAATGTGAGATTCTATTATATTCAGATTTATCAAGTGCACAAATGAGAGCATTCATAGCTTTAGCATTTAAAGAATAAGATTTACAATCAATATCATCCCATTTGTCATTTGGTTTTTCAATCTCAACACTATCTACTTTAATAACATGCAGTTTATAACCTTTTTCAATTATTTGCCAAGCTTTATAATCAACAGAAATAAGGTAGATTTTCATTCGATTTTTCCAATAAGCATAATCACCTCCATTAAATCTAGGGGACGGGAAACAGACTAACCCTCAGCAAAAGCACTATCAATATGGTTATTCATGGTCAATCCTAGGCTAGATCCTAAAACCTGCTCTGATACCACTTGTTGGATCTGGATCCTAGCCTAGAGGGGGGTGAATAGGCTAATAAAATAATTCGTGCAACCCACGAACAAACACACGCAGTTATAGCAGCACAATCAGAGTAAAGATAGACAATCACAGAGTACGCACAGATATACCCTGGTTCGGTCGTCCCAACGACCTACTCCAGCCCCCAAAGTAGAACTAGTATTGAATAGCGCAATAGGTACAAAACCACAAGTTAGAGCACGCTCAGAGCACCCTCTACGTCTCTACACTCGCCAGGCTCTCAGTACCCCACACACACACTGTGTTTTCTCTCACTATCAATCCTAGTAATGCTTTCTACCAGCTAGTCCCAAACTAGCTGGGTCCCACTTGTCTAGTCCCAACTAGACAAGTCCCAAAATAGTCACAAAATAAATGGTAAAGTTTTCCCTATAGAGAACGTTACACTAAGACACAAATAAAAGAGTTTAAGGGTTTAGTAATGCTCCGTTTGTGTCCATGTAGGCGTCTCTGTCAATCAGCATGTCGTCAGCTCCAATCTGATGCAAACGGTGTCTCAATCCGACTCCTGGATGTCAAGTTGTGCACTGGTCTGTGCGTAAAGCAATTACAGTTCAATCCTTTAGTACAAGCTGTCGGTGCGCACAGTAGCTCCCTTAATTAAACTTTGCCACGTCAGCCGTATATAAAATTCTCTTTCGTTCGTTTTCTTACGCACGGATGTTGCCCACGTCAGCCAAGCTTCGTTTCGATTTCTCTTGCGCTAAACACAATCCCCGTCGTTCATTCTCGATCCCACGGTCTCCACATCAGCACATAAAATCTTTCACTCCGTTCGAATTAGGGTATGCAGGCTGTCGATCTCGGAGCAGCGAGGGGAGGTGACATCTTCGAGCTGAGACAGATAGCAACGGCGGAGACTTCGTCGACTGCCGCTATGTCTCCTCCTTCGTGCGAGCTTCGACAGCGACGGAGATCTCGTTTGTCGACAGCGACGTCTCGAACAAGTGGCAGTGATGCTTCGTCTTCGGCAACGATGGCAGTTCTTCAACGTGCAGCAGCTCGATGACAGTTGCTTCGGGATCTCGACGACCTTTCGATGACGGCGGTGACTCGATGAAACAATGCGAACGGCGGCGGGATCTCCAGAAGATAGCGACGGCAACGTCTCCTTCTTCGTAACGTCGGTGGATTCTTCAACTCTCGGTGACGATGAGGCTCTCGTTCAACGGTGGCAGTGCTCTTGAACTGGTATGTCAACGTCTCCGGCGGTGCGTTGCTTCACAGCGACGACTTCAAAAGGAGATGGCGACGGCGGTGTCTTCTTGCAACGGTGATGGCAGTATCTTCTTGCAACTCCTCCGTGCAGATGATGGCGCCGAGGGCTTCGTTGCGTTGTTCTCCTCGTTTCGACGGCGGCGACTCGATGGGAGCCCGACGAATTCACTTTGGAAGATGATGGCAGCGACGGGCTTTCGTCCACGGCAGCGGCGAGCTTTCTTCACCGACGGCGAAACTTTGATGAATATACCGACGGCAGCGTGATCTGTTCGGAGACGAGGGATCTCTAACTTTGGCGAGCTCTGGGAGGGTTTCTTTTGGCCTTGTTTATGAATGAAGAGAGGTTGTATCGTTGGGCTATGGTTTTTGAAGTGTGTTGTATGCCGTACAAACACCTCTCTCAATTTTTGTTTGTCGCGCGTCCCTTAAATATTTTGTAGCCCCCCTCTCTGATTTTTGTATCTGTCGTAAAATGATTTTTCAGCCCCAGCTTGAAACATTAGGGTTGAGAGGGTTTTTATAGGATAGGCTAGGGTTAGAACAAAAAGTAGTTGGGATTGATTTGCAATGGAGATATGATAACAATTCAGATTGGATATTAAAAGTGATTAGGCTTTTGAATAGGAGATCAAGTAATAGAATCGGATATGAAATACGAATTCTAAATTGGATCTCCATGGCATTTGACTTAATCAAATCAAACATCAATATTTGATTTGCACCAATCACCAATTGATTTGATCCAATCATCTTTGCTATGTAAATGACACTGAGACCAAGCCCATTAGCTATGTGGATAGCAAATTCTCCAAGCAGTGAAAGATGAATCGTTTCGCCAGTCCTAAAACACACTAAGCACACACGTCAGCTACACCGACACGTTTGTCATCATCAAACCAAGAGCCTAGATCGTTGCTTCCAACAACCTCTGGTCCATAATCGTACGTGGGCTGCAAAAGGTGTGACGTGTCAAAAATATCTGAATCAAAATAAATATCGAATGGAATACAAGATTCAGAAATGGAATGAGCAAAAATATCTCCTTGAGTGGGAGCAGTAAGCTCTGGTGGGTGGACCTCTATCGTAGTACATGGGGGAGGTTGTTGCGGAAGCTCGACTGAAGGTGGGCAATACTCGGGCTCCATGTGAGTGTCTGTATCTTCATCCTACGTAGCGTCCTCCTCAACTGTATGCTCCGGCTCCGCTAGCACAACCTCCTCAATGATAGACTCAGGTGGTGTGGGCAGCTCCATATCTTCAACCTGTGAAGAGGGGTCAAGGGTAAGAGACGGCTCGGGCATGACATTATAGACAATGCCATTGTTACCTTCGCTGGTCTCGTCCTTGGCAGCAATATAGAAATGCAGGGTGTCTCCCCCAAGCTGAACATGAATATCATCCTCAATAGTAGCTGCAGCAGACACATGATTCATAATAAAATTAATAAGCACTCGTTCAGATGGATCATCACATGCTATAATAGCTAATGAGCCCGTCAATCGAACGTAATGCAGCATGCATCCCAAAGCTGCTGCTAAATGAAGATCATCGATGGTATTCAGTTGCATTCTGTTCATCGATTCCCTTGAAGGTCACTGCAACCCTTTGGTGAAGAAGTGGAGTAGCTCTAAGTCATCAAACCCATGTTCTAGCGTATCTATAAATAAATCTTCGAATTTGTCTAAGGCTCGCCAGAAGCATTCTCCATCAGCCTGCCTAAAGTTGGTGACCCTCCCTTGGTCTATAAAATATTGGAACGTGATCTTTGCTCTTGTAGGGGGTGCCATCGTTGCACCAAATATGCACCTGATCAAACAAAGATAAATGACCTGGAAAAGAACGTCAATGGGACAAAAGAGATAACGATTATAATAATGTGGTGGCGGTTAAAAATATCTTATATTTCTTTTTATAAATTTTTATTTTATTCGAAGTCTAGAAACCTAATTGTGATAAATAGATAGTATGGCAGAACGCCTCCCCGGCAACGGTGCCAAAAACTTGTTCGATGTCACGGGCTTGCGCCTCGGGACGCACGAATGTCGTCTTACCGCAAGCGCATAGTGTAAATAGTGGCGAGCAGGTATCGTATCCACAGAAAGGTGGTTGTCACACTACCTATCGATCCTAGCCTAGTCTAGGCTTCGATGTCTTATTAGGTGGATATGGATTATGGAGTGTCGTGATGGTGGTGGATGTGGAATGCGAGGGTGTCATGATGGGCAAGGCACATCCAGCCACAAAAGGAAACAAAAAGAACAAAGGGAAAGAATTGAGCGAAGTATCACTAGGGTATCAAGAATCCCATCTAGGATTTTCGGATTCGGACAATAGGTTAAAGGTCCCTTCGTAGGGCGATGAACGAGGGTAGGAGTGTCACATCCGTAGATGGGAACGAGCATTTGACTTCCGTCATCACACCCGTCTAACGCCTCCCTATACAGAGATGTTCTTTCGCTATCGGCTACGCATGGGGACGCGTGTATTACGCTCGACACTTGATCCCGCACCGCAATCCGTATTCACTCGCGTGGACTAAGGAATGCGATGCTACACCACGGTTGGTTCTAGGAATCAGGCTACTCTCGTAATCAACGACTAGCAGATCGGGGATTAGTGATCACCCCTACCTCTCGGGTCACTCTCGTGATCGCAAACCCTAGAAACGGCCACTAAGCTCTAATTGGATTCATGGGGATCCTCCCTAGAACATGGAGGTGTTGGATCTAGATCGTACTCTAGAGGGGGGTGAATAGGCTATTAAAAAAATATTCGTGCAACCCACGAACAACCACACGCAGTTATAAGCACAGACAGGGTAAAAAGAATACAATCACAAAGTACGCACAGATATACCCTGGTTCGGTCGTCCCCACAACCTACTCCAGCCCCGAAAGCAACAACTAGATAGATATGTAATTAAGTACAGCTACAATGAGTCAAGATCCCAAATCTACTCTCACCTAGCTCGTACGCACACCACGTGCTCTACACTCTCAATCTAGTCAGATGCTCTCCCTCCGTGACGACTCCCAAAGTCGTCAGGTCCCCAAAAAAAGTAACACAGATGGTAAAGTTTCCCCTACAGAGATCTCTACACCAATACAAAGATAAATAAATAGAGTTTTAGAAATGCTCAGTAATGGTGTGTCATCTCTGTCGTTCAACGCGTGGTCAGATCAATCTGACAAGTAGTAATCTCTGATGTCCCCTCAACAGTCTGGATCCCCTCTCGATGAGACTTGCGCCCTTCGCCAAAGATTGAAACTTGCGGCTTTGCCCCTTCTCTGAAAGTTACAGCAAATGGATGTTGGGCACTTGGATTGCGGCACTTTAAAAAAAGGATCACAGCTATTTGTGCTTGCACGCTTGAAGACTCCTTTTTATTTGGCCTTGCGTGTGTCTGTGCTTGCTCAAAGAAATTTCGGCCCTGCACAAGGTACCGGCAGCAGACTCAAATAATTAAAAAAACACACAGAACTTACCTTTCAATCTTTCTCCCACATTAATGCTCCATTCACTTCTCTTTCAAATTTTGTCTGTTGATTTGATGATGGCTAAAAAGATGATAGTGCTCTTTTAAAAATTTGCAATTGAAAAAGAAATGAAGAGCTTCCAAAAAATCCTTTGAAAAGAAAAAACAAAGCCCCCTTGTATGATTCGGTTGCTTGCTCTTGGGAGGATCCTTGCGTGAGTTGCCTCTTGTCAACACTTGCACAAGTGCTCCTCTGCAAAAAATAAATCTTGGGTCTGCGAAGAGATTATCAATGAGATTCTCAAAGAGGGAATTTAAAATTTTTGTTTTCTCTAAAACCCTTGATGCGTGCGCCCTTGATATTTCAAAGGAGAGATGAAAACACTTTTTGTTGAAAGATGCAACTCACAAAAATTCGGCACCTGCCATCATTGAGCACACAAAGAGAAATCGGTAACACAAAAAAACTCTTGGATTAAGACCTTCAAAGGATGGGAGAGGCAAAAATATTCGGCTGTGAGGCTTCTTAAGTTGCGGCTCAAAAAAAATGAAGACCCCTTCCTTGTTTTTAAAACCCTGGTTCCTTGTTGCTGCTGCTTGAGGAAAATTTTTAGACACCTCAAAAACAATGTCGGCTGTTTTGTTTTTCCTTTTTCCTGGCCTCCAGGGTTTTTTTTTTTAAAAGGAGAGATGAGAGATTAAAATAGGTTAGTTGTTTTAATTGGACTCTCAACTCCTCTCTCTCTCTCTCTCTCTCTCTCTCTCTCTCTCTCTCTCTCTCTCTCTCTCTCTCTCTCTCTCTCTCTCTCTCTCTCTCTCTCTCTCTCTCTCTCTCTCTCTCTCTCTCTGTGTGTGTGTGTGTTTGTGTTGCGGCTGAGCCCAAAAAGAATGAATGCACACAAAATTGTTGACGTGCAGCTTTTGGGCTTGAACATTTTTTTTTGCGGCTGAGTGATAATATTTGATTGGCTCTTGGCAAGGGCTAGATTGGCTATTAACTAAAAAACATTGCACCTCCCCTCTCTCCTTTATACATTGATCAAGTCCTTCCGTGAATTAGTCGCACGTTCCTGAATCACTTAACACACACGTTAAAACGTTCACTCACGTTTGTTATCATCAAACACGAAGGTCATATATCGTTGCTACCAACAATCTCCCCCTTTTGATGATGACAAACCAAGTATAAGATTTGCACGTTTCAAATAGTGTGTGTGTGAGTATGACGATAGAGGGTGACATGCGGTGATAAATACTAACGTGTAAACAATGGTGTGCAAAGTTAGCAATATGCATGCTCCCCATATTTGTGTGCTTCCCGAATATTCATTAATGCTCCCCCTTAATCAAACAATCATATTTTCATGTGCATTAATATCAAATCTTTCCCAAATTTTTCTCCCCCTTTGTTATCATCAAAAGTCGAAACACGAAGGCAAAATCATATACATGCAAAAAGAGAGTATTATTAACCGTTACCAACAATTGCATGCAAACTTATTATAGAATAATCAAGTCAAAATCCAATAAAATTGAACATCTACGACTTCAACACCAACGTGTACGTGTGATGATTAAAATTGAAGCACATATGGAGAATAATTTAAGAAATTTAGCCAAAACCAATCCACATTTTCCACATAACATTCTATCACCTAGGATTGATTTTTCCCACCTCATTAAAAATGAGTTCAAGGTACCATACCCCAAAACATATCCTATAAGGACTCTTAGATGTGGGGGTGGCATTGCTTGACGAGTAAATACACCAACGCTAAAGTTTACCCATAAAGCTTATGTTGGATACTCGTGGGTAATACCGTTGCCAAGGATTGTATCCATTTTTCATACGGAGCAATTAACCTTTTTTTTCATTTTTATACTTGCAGTAACAATTTTTTAATGCTCAATTTTTATCCATGGCAAGGTATATCATATCCCTTAGATTTTCAGTTAAGTTTTCCTCCTACATTCACTTTCCATACTTCATAAACGATATCTCCAAATGTGCAACAATAATAATTCATGTGGAAGTGAAATAGGTGGTGTAGAATTCAAGTTATTTTCATTCATTGAATATGCCATGACTATTTAGAAAGATGAACATGCGCATGTAGCAAAAGTAATAATACATTAATTTCTACATGGATATGAAAATCATTCGTGCATACTTCAATAATAAATCAAAGAGAAAAGATACACATTTAAGCACCATTTTTTTTTCAGTTTTTCAGTTTTTTTTAAAAAAATGCATGAAGTACTAAAGCAAACATGAGATGCTATCACACAAAACAAAGAAAATCATGCACACATAACCATGCAACTACTAGCACACAAACAAAGAAAAGTCAGGCACACAAAAAGCTATGAAGGTATGCATTAAGTCCAAAGAATGAGATATACCTTCACGTCGCTATTTGACTAAGGAGCTAAAATAATGAGACTATCAATTTATCGCTCCACGCCAAATTTCCGTCTCACCTACAAAAATGGTGTTATGTGTGACCTTGAAATCCAACAAGGTCCACTAGTGTTAGTCAACAAAGATTTAGGAACCCATACTTGTTTGAATTTAATATTGGAGTTCCTATATTTGCAATAGTACGATGTGTGACCAACACTATCACACGTAAAACACTTTGCATACACATTTTTAGCAATGGATGGCACATTGTGAAATTTTTTATAATTAGTCTTTTCAACATTTTTAGCACTAAATCCAAGGCCACGCCTATTATTGCCATACAATTGATTTCCAAGAATAATGTCCAAATTTTGTTTTCCAATGGAAAATCTCTTTAATAACAATTCTAGGGTGGTGACTTTGGATTTCAAGATATCGTTTTCATTCACAAGCAAAGTGCATTTACTAATGAAAGCTCGCTTGTTTTCCTCTTCTTTCTTTTCAAAATCCCTCACTTTTTCTTTAAGTTCAAGATTTAGCATGTTAATCTTTTCAGAAAGCAATTCATTTTCAAATTCAAGCTTTGTCTTATCAAGCTTATACATGCTAATATCCTTTAATAAAGAGGGACATGAAAGACAATCAGTTTTTTCAGGCAAGCTAGCTTTCTCCTTATTTAACATGTCAATTGTAGTGTTACATGCAACAATTTCAGTTTTCAGTTTTTCAATTTCCTTAAACATGTCATACTAAGATTGTTGCATATCAAAGTTATCATTCCTATAACTATCCACATCAGCTTCTAGCTCATTGATAGTATTTTGCATTCCTTTCAAGATTTCTAACAATTCAGCTTTAGTGGGAGATCCTACCTCATTGTGTTTGGCCATTAATGCCATGCAGGAGTGGGCTTCATGTTCCTCATCCTCCTCCTCAGCTTCGCTATCCATGTCCCACGTCAGCACTTTCGTTTTTCCTTTTGCAACTTGAGCTGTGTGTTGTTGTGGGCAATCTTTTATGTGGTGCCCTTTCTTCCTGCATTTAAAACATTCACTTCTATTAATAGCTTTCTGATCATAGGAATTTCTACCAAAATTAGAATTATTAGAACGAATGAACCTTTTTCCCATCTCAGCTCTTCCTTGATCAGTCTGAATGTATCTCTTGAAGTTTCTGACCATTAGGGATTGCTCTTCATCAAGATCGTCATCGTTAGCTTGAAGAGCTAATGGTGTGGAAGCTTTGGTCTTCTCTTCAGGTTTCTCTCTGGCTTCTATACTCTGCAACTCAAGCTCGTGTGACATTAGGTTGCCTATCAAGTCCTCCACTTTCATTGTTGACAAGTCCTTAGCTTCTTGAATAGCGGTGACTTTAGGCCTGAACGAGCTTGGTAGAGCCCTTAAGATCTTTCGTACATGTTCATGGCTAGAGTATGGCTTACCAAGGGAACTGGATTTGTAGACAATGCCTGTGAGCCTCGCAAATATGTCTTTAACTGATTCTGTTGGTAGCATGCAAAAGCTCTCATATTCAGTGCTCAGCAACGCAAGTCTGGATTCCTTTACTTACGATGTTCCCTCGTGTGTCACTTACAGAGTATGCCAGATTTCATGCGCAGTTAGACAATGTGAGATACGATTAAACTCAGATTTATCAAAAGAACATATAAGCGCATTCATAGGTTTACCATTAAGAGTATAAAGTTTCTTGTCAGCTAAATTCCACTTGTCTTTAGGCTTAATCAAAACAGTGTCTTCAATTTTAATAGTGGGTAGACTATAACCAGTTTCAACAATATCCCACACATCATAATCTACAGACACCAAATAGATTTTCATTCTAGCCTTCCAATATGCAAAGTCTACACCGTTAACCTTAGGGGGACGGGCTATAGACTGTCCTTCAGCAAAAGCACAATCAGATATATTCATGGTCATCTAAAAATCTAGACTAGATCCTCTAAACTGGCTCTGATACCACTTGTTGGATCTGGATCGTAGCCTAGGGGGGTGAATAGTCTATTAAAAAAATATTCGTGCAACCCACGAACAACCACACGCAGTTATAAGCATAGACAGTGTAAAAAGAATGCAATCACAAAGTACGCACAGATATACCCTGGTCCAGTCGTCCCCACGACCTACTCCAGCCCCGAAAGCAACTACTAGATAGATATGTAATCAAGTATAGCTACAATGAGTCAAGATCCCAAATCTACTCTCACCTAGCTCGTACGCACACCACGTGCTCTACACTCTCAATCTAGTCAGATGCTCTCCCTCCGTGACGACTCCCAAAGTCGTCAGGTCCCCAAAAAAAGTAACACAGATGGTAAAGTTTCCCCTACAGAGATCGCTACTCCGATACAAAGATAAATAAATAGAGTTTTAGAAATGATCAGTAATGGTGTGTCGTCTCTGTCGTTCAACGCGTGATCAGATCAATCTGACAAGTAGTAGTCTCTGATGTCCCCTCAACAGTCTGGCTCCCCTCTCGATGAGACTTGTGCCCTTCGCCAAAGATTGAAACTTGCGGCTTTGCCCCTTCTCTGAAAGTTACAGCAAGTGGATGTTGGTCACTTGGATTGCGGCACTTTAAAAAAAGGATCACAGCTATTTGTGCTTGCACGCTTGAAGACTCCTTTTTATTTGGCCTTGCGTGTGTCTGTGCTTGCTCAAAGAAATTTCGGCCATGCACAAGGTATCGGCAGCAGACTCAAATAATTAAAAAAACACACAGAACTTACCTTTCAATCTTTCTCCCACATTAATGCTCCATTCACTTCTCTTTCAAATTTTGTCTGTTGATTTGATGATGGCTAAAAAGGTGATATTGCTCTTTTAAAAATTTGCAATTGAAAAAGAAATGAAGAGCTTCCAAAAAAAATCCTTTGAAAAGAAAAACAAAGCCCCCTTGTATGATTCGGTTGCTTGCTCTTGGGAGGATCCTTGCGTGAGTTGCCTCTTATCAACACTTGCACAAGTGCTCCTCTGCAAAAAATAAATCTTGGGTCTGCGAAGAGATTATCAACGAGATTCTCAAAGAGGGAATTTAAAAAAAAAATTCTCTAAAACCCTTGATGTGTGCGCCCTTGATATTTCAAAGGAGAGATGAAAACACTTTTTGTTGAAAGATGCAACTCACAAAAATTCGGCACCTACCATCGTTGAGCACACAAAGAGAAATCGGCAGCACACAAAAAACTCTTGGATTAAGACCTTCAAAGGATGGGAGAGGCAAAAATATTCGGCTGTGAGGCTTCTTAAGTTACGGCTCAAAAAAATGAAGACCCCTTCCTTGTTTTTAAAACCCTGGTTCCTTGTTGCTGCGGCTTGAGGAAAATTTTTAGACACCTCAAAAACATTGTCGGCTGTTTTGTTTTTCCTTTTTTCTGGCCTCCAGGGTTTTTTTTAAAGGAGAGATGAGAGATTAAAATAGGTTAGTTTTTTTTAATTGGGCTCTCAACTCCCTCTCTCTCTCTGTATTGCAGCTGAGCCCAAAAAGAATGAATGCACACAAAATTGTTGACGTGCGGCTTTTGGGCTTGAACATTTTTTTTGTGCGGCGGAGTGATAATATTTGATTGGCTCTTGGTCAAGGGTTAGATTGGCTATTAACTAAAAAACATTGCACCTCCCCTCTCTCCTTTATACATTGATCAAGTCCTTCCGTGAATTAGTCGCACGTTCCTGAAACACTTAACACACACGTTAAAACGTTCACTCACGTTTGTTATCATCAAACACGAAGGTCATATATCGTTGCTACCAACAGGAGGATCTTTCGCGATCCTCCAAATCTAGGGCTAATCCCCCAAAATTCTTTGTTCAAACTACCGCGGGGCAACCCTCGATTCATCCATCTAAGGTTAACATATCATCCAACCCCCTAGAATCCTAGGGTTCATCCCTAATCCTAGCAATATATCTACTCAATCATAGCACAAAAGATAGGAACAACAGGAATAAACATCACAAACAAATAGTATGAAAGCAATAAAAGATTCAACAATAAAAACATAAGAGAAAGATAACAACAAGGGAAAAATATACTTAACTAATGAAGATCCGGTACATAAACATCCAAGAGGGGGCCTAGGGTATAGCCTAACCTCTGAAAATCGTCCCCATAGACAAAAAATGGAAAAGGGGGGATAAAAACCGGCCTCCTCAAATGATGGCCGCTCCTCCCTATTTATATCCTTCTCCCAAAAACCATAAAAATGACCTAAAAGTGGTCTCCCGACATAGCACTCGGTCGAGCGCGCCCTAGCGCTCAATCGAGCGCCTTCTTGATGCTTCCAGCTGGCCGCACCGAGGAGGGGTCACTCGGTCGAGCAGTGAAGCCGCTCAACCGAGCGCCCTCTTAGAGGACTTGATCTTGCTCGGTTGGAATTGATTTCGCTCGGTCGAGCGGTTGGCCACTCGATCGAGTGAATTAGATGCGAACTTTCCCGAGAGTTGTAAGGCAAAAAATAGGAGCCCACTGACGACTGGCTCGGGCAAGTGACTTGGTCGCTTGGTCAAGCGAGTTGGGTCGCTCGGTCGAGCGAGTTGGATCGCTCGACCGAGCAACCCCTTGCAGCTTGCTCCTCCTTCATGGTGTCCTAGATCGGTCGAGCACATAAAGCGCTCGACTAAGCGACCTGGAACTCAACTCCATGCTTCTATTCTCCTCTCTTCTCTTCTACTTTGCTTCTTCTTTCTTGCTCCTCCTTTGCTCCCCAGCAGCTTTGAGTCGTCAAATGCAGCGCCGCTGGTGCTCCGGTGTTGGTGTCTGTGCCCTCCTCTCCAATATACTCCGAATTGCTCGATATTCCCTGAAATGCAAACATGCGCTCTTAAAGTCAAATAGTTCCAGTTATTAGCGTAAAAGCGTATAAAATCGGGATTTAAGCAATCATTTTGACGTGTAAACATATATATATATATATATATATATATATATATATATATATATATATATATATATATATATATATATAATGTGGAATATTATGACACATCAATTAACTTCGTGGTTCCGTGTGTCTTTTTCTTCTTCTTTCCCTTGTACACTTTAAACTTTTGTTCATCACTTTCTTCGCACTTTTTCGCCTGTTTCACGCTCCAAGGTCCCGAATTCATTCACTTCCACCTGAAACGCAACCTAAAAAGTAAAAAAGGAAACAAAAACAGGGAAAAGGGGACGAAGAAGTGGATAAAATGATATGAAATGCATATGAAATGGACATGAAATATGTATATAAAAATCACTCATCAAGGGTCTTTGTGAGCTAAGTAGATCATCTAATTTATCTTTTCCCTTGTTGAACCTAGCAACATTAGCACATATATCATCATGTTTAGCCTTAATGGTGGAAAAGTCTTTTTTAAGTCACTAAACCTATCACTTAGGTCTTTATATTCTAAACTGCGCTCCATATTCAATTCATCCAATTCTTTATTCTTTCTAACCAATTTTATATTCTCTTTCCTAATCTTCTGTAAATCAAGATTGGAAGAAGTTGCATTGCATTTTTATGCCTTTTCTTAAGAGTCAAAAGTTCTCTCAGATTGTTCTCATATTCTGCATAAAGCTTGCTATACTCATTTTCACAATCCTTTTCATCATCACTAGAAGAGCTATCACTAGAGTGTGAGTCATAGTAATTTACCTCATTGTCGGTTTTGTCCATGAAGCACATATATGCCTTCTCATTTATTTCTTCCTTTTCGCTTTCTGATTAGGATGATGAAGATGATGAAGAATCATTGGTTTTCCTAGGACTCCTATCCCATGCAGCAAATGCCTTTCTCTTTGGCTTCTTCAACCCCTTCTTGCCATTTCCCTTTCTTTTAAGCAATGGACAATCCCTCTTTAAATGGCTCGGCCTATTGCACTCAAAACAAATAGGCTCATTAGGTAATCTATTCATTCGGTGAAATTTATGTACCTTAAGGATTTTCTAGAAATCCTTGTAGATGAGAGCAAGTTGTTCCTCGATATCATCTTCAGATTTCTTCGTTTCTGATGTTGCTTTAAGGGCTAGGGTCATCTTATTCTTTTTCTCATCTTTATGTTTCTTTTGTTGGAGCTTGTTCTCATAGGCGGTGAGGTTTGCTACCAACTCTTATTAGGTGAGCTTGGAAGTATCATTGCCTTCTTCAATGGTGATGACATTCCACTCCCATTCTGATGTGAGACTATCAAGTAACTTGGTCACATAGTCTTCTTGGGTGTACTTATTGCATGTGCTTTCAAGAGTGTTGATTATTTCAAGAAACAAGCAAACATTTCGGTGATGGATTATTCAATCTTCATTTCAAAGTCTTGGTACCTACTTACATAAAGAGAAACTTTAGATGATTTAGCCTTAGAGTTTCCTTCATATGTTACCTCTAATATTTTTCAAATCTCATGGGCGGATGTGGATCATGCTACTCGATTTGTCTCCGTATCGTTGAGGGCGCAAAGACGAGTGTTGGTTGCCTTGTAGCTCAACATGTCTCTATCCTTTTCGGGCTTGGTCCATCCACTCTTAGGCTTTGATGGTGGCACATGCTCCTTCTCTATCAAGTTTTACATATCAAAGGATATGGATTTGCAATATATCTGATATGGTTCTTCCATGTCCCGTAGTTGGTTCCGGTGAGCTGGGTGGACGGTTTGTAGAACGACCTTCGAGACACTTGTCATTGTTGTCAAAGCTTGTTGACGCCATCCAATCACATTGGCTCTGACACCATGTGTTGGGATCCTGTGGATGGTCAAATAGACACTAGAGGGGGGGTGATTAGTGTCTCAAGAACTAATAAAATTTCCCTCTAAAAATTCTATCTAAGTTAGCAAATGGTGTTACCTAAATCTAACTTAATCAACAAAAATAATGCTTGTAAAGAGAGTGTGCATAGGAATTAAAATCACAAGCACAAACTAATTGCAATACAAAAAATTGAATCAAGCGCAAACACAAGTATACCCTGGTTTGGATACACAAGTCCCACTTGGCCACCATATCCTACTCCAGCCACCCGAGTCCCACTCAGCTCAATTTACTATTTTCCAAATAGTTACAAAATGCATCTTCCCAAGTGGTCTTTCTTACAATGAATTTTCTTCTCAAGAAATTAAAACTTACCATCTCAACACTTTGAGGATTTTTCAGCTTACTCTTTTGAATGAATTTACACTTTTCATATATCCTTGCTTTGAAGCTTGTTGAGTGTGTGTTGGTTATAGTGTGATCTCCAAAATATGGTGAAATTAAAGCTTTTGGGAGATCAAGAATTTGGTCAAAGAGATTTAAGAAAATATCAGAACATGGGCCAAAGAAGGGAGATTTAGGGCTTTTAAGAACTTAGGAAAATGCTTTTAAAGCTCAATTAGAGCTGATAAATTCAGAGCATAAAACCCCCAGCAACTCCTCTTAAATAGGTGTGAAAACCCATTGAAAATCTTCTCCAAAATACCCTTCAAACGGCTATAAAAACAAAGTTCCGTAAAATTTAGAAATCTGTCGTGCAACTCAAATTAGTTGACCGCTGTGTTAGAAATAGTCGAATACTTTTATAACGACGGTCGACTACTTTTATAACGGTGGTCAACTACTTTTATAACGGCAGTCGACTACTTTGGGGTACATAGAGCAAAGCACTTCTCACATTCAAATCAGTCGACTAAAATCAAAAATCGGTCTACTACTTTTCTGATATATGGGTTTTTAGAATTAAAAACTTCATGAAATCATTTCAAAATATTTTACATTTTTAAAACATTTTGTCATCCTTAGTGTGTGTGAGATTCAACAAGGCTTTCATATGCTGACAAAAATAAATGAAATTACATCACTAATATTATTACAATAAAGTCCAAAGTGATGTCCTTTCATTCTTCTAGCTCCTTTTGATCCATTTGCCGTGTGTGCTCACCAATTAGCCCTTTAAGTGCTATGATATGATTTATTTAAGCTCCTACACCCAAAATATGTTAGATGCACTAATTTTTGTTCATCATCAAAACCACGTAAAGTGAGACTCAATATCTCAACAAGGATTTCACTCTCACAAGATAAAACCATATGTTCATCTTTTCATCTCTTTTCATCCCTTTAGCCCCCATCTCTCAAAACCCACTTAAAATTCTAAACCCACTCAAAATTCCTTATTTTTCCTCAAGGCACTCAAGAATTTTCTTGGAGATTGTTTGGTGGAGTTCTCATCCTTCTCAGGTATACGTTATTCACTCAAAACTTAATTTTTCCTAGTATCACTCTCACTTTTTAGTAATCATGCATAGAGGACCATCTCTAAGAAGAAGAGATCAGGACCATTCAAATCACAACCCATACAAGCTCTCTGAGAGAGAGAGAGAGAGAGAGAGAGAGAGAGAGAGAGATCATCATTCCCTACCGCAACAAACCGGACCTAATCTCCAAATTTGAGAAGAACTCAAATAAGACCATCCTCCAAGAGAGGTTTGTCAAAGTCAAGGATTTGGAAAATTTTGGCATTGATAAAATCTTAGAATTTCAAGGCCTTAAGAACATATTCTCAATTGTTAGTGAATGTCGGTGTTATCCTAGACTTGTGAACTTGTTGTGAACTTGTTTTACACCAACATGATCACAAATGGATCCTTAGTAGTTGCTAGGTTTGGCACCAAAGTCTTAGACATCCAAATGGAACTAGACACCTATGGTCTAGGTCTTAGATTAGGCATTTCTTGCTCTGGTGCACTTCTGCGAGAAATTGTTATGAATGCTGTTGAGATCCACATGGAAATGTATCTATCAAGCAAAACATTTAGAGCCTCACTACCCACAAGTGATCATTCTTGCAAGAATTATTTCTTATAACATTAACCAAAAAGGTGGTAGTATAGCCATTTTGTCCATTAACCAAGCAAAATGCGTCTATGCTATGCTTGGAGGTATTAAGGTAGATTGGGCACAAATTATAATGGAGAATATTATTCATAGTGCCACATCCATCAATCCCGCATCCCTGCTCCATCATGGTCATTTCCTTACCCATCTCTTCATTGGAGAAGGAATCGATGTAGATAGCGAGGTACACTTCATAGAACCAATGACTAGATTCAATGCACATGCACTTCATAGAATGGGGCTCCGCTATGATCATTCTGAGAACATCATTAGTCTTGTTGAAGAGTAAGAGGATGATGAACCTCAAGATGAACCCATGCAATATGGCCAATCCTTATCATCCTCATCCATGGAGATACCACCCTAACTAGTTGCATTCTAAGAGGCTGTCTTTTCTAGAATTGAGAAAATGCAAATTGAAGTGAGGGACAATATGAACTCCATTAGGGCTGACTTGATTGAAAGAATAGACATGCTCAAGTAAGTCATCACAGATAGGCTTGATCCTTTCGGTGCTGTCATCAAGGATGTGCAAAAGGAGATTGCAGAGATCAAGAAGAAGATTCGCCAAGGATGAGTCATAGAGTAAGATATTTATGCTTTAAGTTTGACTTTTATGTGTGTTTGGTTTGTAATATCGGTACTTTGGACCTGTGGTTTGTATTTTTGTGTGACCTTGAACTCTTGAGGTGATATGGTTTATAGACTCCTTACAAATTTTGGTTGGTTATGTAAGGATGTCATATGTTGGTTTGAAGAACTATTTTGATGTTTGTTTGCAAAATGTTATGTTCAATTCTCGTCATCATTTGCAAGTCTTTTATGGCTGTTATTCATGGATAATTCTTAAAATTAATGATTATTGAATAGCATGTGTAGGGATATTACATATTCTAGTTATATGGCAATGTTGTCACCATTAAATATGTTTATGCTTTATTGTTTATATTCTCTCCTTTGTTATATTCGACACGTGGTGTCAAGTGTTATTTTGTCACGTGGTTTACATAATAGTTATACTTTTTGATGTGATAAAGGGGGAAAAGATGTAATAATGCATATAAAATAGTATCATTGATATTATTGTTAATATTCTAATTATGGCATATTGACAATGTTTCGTATGTTTTGTTAACCACACTTGGAATATAATATGCAAAACAGATTTCTGCTTATCTCTAACCGGCTTTGATGCATATGGAGTAACTTCTTGATAGCAATCATGCATCTCTGCAGGGGGGCATAAGTTATCTTTTATTTCATCATATTATAATTTTTATTTTATATCATTTGTTGTCATCATCAAAAAGGTGAAGAGTGTTGGGATATTGAGACCAACCCCATGTAGTGACCCTGTGCTATGAGGAATAAACACTAAGGGGGGTGAATAGTGTTCTATAGAATTATAAGGAATTTACGCCAAATAAAACCCTAATTAACCAACAAATGCGGAATGAAAGAAGTGATCAACAACGCAAGGAAGAATGCAATGCAAACATGCAATCTCTCCTGGTTCGGTGCCACCCAAGTCTCCCCGACTTGTTCCCGGTGCCCTAATCCAGCAACACCCGGATCCCCTCTGGATACTCTAGTAAAACCACTAGAGCTTTCCTTTAGCCCACTTGCGGAAACCCTACAAGTGCAATCGACCTACAATCGATGTCCGTGTATCCCACAGCCCGGGAACACGCAAATACCTTTATCCCACAACCTGGAACTAAGCACACTCTCACAAACCGAGAGCAAAACCTAATCTTGACTCCCACAACTTGGGATCAAGACAACCCTCTCAACAACCGAGAGTATACAACAATTTATATGTATAGAGAATGAAATGTAAAGCTCTTACCACAAAATCCTATGCCTTGAGAAATACTTACCAATTATGGGCAAGAGTGTATTTTGAGAAAGTAGTTAGCACCAAACCCTAGCTCCACCAAGATGGACAGCAATAGATGGCTAGGGTGAAGTTGGTGACTTTGATTCAAGCTCTTAGCTTGAGTAGCTCACAAAGAATGAGAATCTCTCTTGAGGAATTAGGGCTCAAAGAGTAAGGGAGAGATTCGTGTGAGATGAGAGAGCTTAGAAATAGAGTTGAATGGCTCTTCTCTTGGATGTGAAAATGTCTCTAATATCAGCCTTGGATCTCTGGTTTGAAGCAACTCAAACTTATATAGGAAGAGACAAAACGGTCACAAAAATCATGGCATTAAATGCCCAACGGCTCTATTTCTAAAGCTGCTTAATCGGTCTAAGAAGGATCACTGACCGATTAGTTTGGGAACTAGTCGGTCGGTGAACCTTCTTGGACCGACTAGATGGTTGACAGAGAATATGGTGAAATAATGGGTTAGCACTAGTCGGTCTAAGAAGGATCACTGACCGATTAGATTTGAAACTAGTCGGTCTAAGAAGGATCATCAACCGACTAGTTTGACAACTAGTCTGGCGGTGAACCTTCTTGGACCGACTAGATTGACTTTTAATCGATTAACCATCCTTCTTGAACCAACTAAGATGCATAAGAAGCCATGAAAAGAAGCGATAAGCTACGGGAAACTTTCTAATGTCTTCTAAGGAAATCCTAGAGATAAGATATGATAGTTATGAAGATTTCTAGGCAAGTACTACTCAAGGCTTAACATTCTATGACATGAAGCTAGAAGACAATATAAATAACATGACGAACCGTCTTTAAAGCTTCAACATGGAGAATCCGAATCCCTTGACTTCATGAATAACTCCTTGAGCTTCAACGAAGCTCCAGGCACAACGATCACGCGTTCTGAGAAAGTCTTGGGACATTGCTTGAGATGTACAAAGTAATTTGGCGACGATCTCCATAATTCTTCATGGTCTTGAGCCTTTAAGTTGTATGTCTTGAATGTCTCCAAGCACAAAGTCTTTGATCCTCAAGGTGTTATTTGAAGCTTTTGAATCATCCATTCCTATCTTCTCTTTGGATTGAGTCTCCATTCATTTGTTGATGCCATTGGCTTGAGGTTTGAGGTAGCCTTTGAGCTCTTCAAGCCAATGCTTCACCTTTGTTGATCTACCAAGTCCTCCACTTGAATCAACACGTGTAGTCACTTTTGATCTTCTTGAATCAAATTGGTGACTTTTTAGCTAACTGCAAACACATGAGTTAATCACAATGATTTGTGTTTGATCATCATCAAAATCAAGGTGGAGAGTCCAATACTCAACATTCTCCCCCTTTTTGATAACCAAATATAAACAAAATAAATAATTGTGCATTAAATATACTTACTCCCCCTGCAATGATGTCAATCAAGTTAATATCAATAATCAATAGCATCATTCAGCAGTTAATAGTGTGTGTATCACATGAGGTTGTGTATATATCGCATGAATGACCAGAAATAATATGCGTACACAATACAAATCATATAGGTGATATACATCATAAACATGAGCATGATTACATATATATATATATATATATATATATATATATATATATATATATATATATATATATAATGTAATCAATATAAACCAAGGTAATCACCAATGCTCCCCCTGAATCATATACATGAACAAATCATACATAAAGTCTATATGATTCAAGTTATTGTTTAACACTCAACATTTAATAAGCACATCCTTTGTTTATTTCTCTCCCACTTTGGCATCATCCAAAAGACATGGGGGTATAGAAACAACAAAAGCAAAAATAGAATGGAAAACTAAAAGGTATATCTAATGTAAACTAGATAAGCTACCAATTTAAAACAAGATATCAAAATAAAGATATCAATTGCAAGAGCAAATATCCAACAACAACTCAACTACCCTCAATTATCACAAGAAGATAAGCAATAAGTATATGTGATAAAGATTACAATAGATACTAATTGTAAAGAGTAGTGTGAGCAGTGTTAGAAAAGTGACAATAGCATAATTAGCAGTAGCTACTAGCTATAACTATGATAAAGAATACGGATAACAATGCAAAAAATCATGACATCACTTGTGAAAGAAAAACAAGTGATCAAATAGTGTCAAGTACACAAACAAACTCAATTATCACAAAATTTATAACATTACGCATAATGTGATAGACTGTCCTTGAGCAAGGGCATGACATATGACATGAACATGATTAAATACATAATGGTGGAATCAAAATCATCACAATGACATAGATCAACAATTAATATCAATAAACTGAGATCTAAGTCAAACATAAAAAATGCAACAAACATGACTATGGAAATTTTTAACCTTGTGTACAAAGTTATGTTATGAAATAAATTATAATGGCATGTGTTGAACTCCACAAAGCATCTCCAAAAGTAAGCATACCAAATCTAAGTGAAGTGTGCGATGTGGGCATATACAAATATCTATATCATGCAAAAGTGTTATGCCAAATAGAGATAGAAACATCATAAAACGTATGGCATACACAATTCTAGCACACTAGGATACTAATTGAAACAATGTTCAAAAGAACCATAGTACTAGCATGCATTCCAGAATAGATACTCACATAATGAGTCAATGATAAGCATGGAATGCCATGAGCATAAGGAAGATAAGCACTATATCACAAGCTCAAAACTAGCATTAAGCAAGAGCGTGTAAAGATGATATCCAATATAAATAGTCTAACACAGTGTGCAAAGCAGGCAAATAATGTCAAGATCATGACATCACTTGAGAAGGAAACCAAGTGAACAAATAGAGACATGATCTCATCCTAGCTCAATTATCACAAAGGATTCAACATGAGGCATAATGTGACAAAACATCTTTTGAGCAAAGGCATGAAGATAGTCTACGTTCAAAGTCACAAGGTAGGACATAAACGAATAAAGTTATCATGAACATCGCATGCCTGCATACCAATTGTGCGAATAGAATAAAAAGCTTGTGTAAGCACAATATAATCGGAGGTAGCATCAAAGAAGTCATAGTGCATCAAGATATATTCATGGAAGAATATCTATGACAGAATATACATATCATCAAACACAATATAAAGCTTATATGATCGTGTATAGCACAAGTTATCTCTAACATCTCATAAAAATAACATAAAATATGAGCATGAGATTAGAGATGACATAGTGAGAAATATAGCTTGAAGATCACTAACTAATATGAATGAGTGTTATGTCACTTGTGAAAATATCATTCATGAAAGATTTAGCCATAGACATGAAATATCTCTTGAATAAAATTATAGCTAAACATCAGTCATGAAGTAATTAAAATGGCAAGTAACATACATTGATCACCCCAAATCATAACAATACGTCTCATAAAGATAATCATACAAACTATAAGAAAAGTATGAGATGTGTGGTGATACAATGAACAAATATGCATAAAGATCCTAAATCATTAATCTTATTCATTGCATGAAAAAGATATGAATATCAATAAGCAACTAACCAATTCATTATATGAATGTTATAGCTACCATGGTACATGAGTCGTAATAAGACATATATGACATTCATGAACAAGGTAGTCACATAAACAAACAATCTTCATGAGGGTGTGACAAGAATGAGCTAATGAAGAAGTATGCTATATTACACAAATCGAATATATTAAAATACCAATTGTAAACATGGTAGTCAAAGCCAATATATTAAAATTCCAATTGTACAAAACACATACTTACAACCATTTAGCTCTCCCTATATGTGTGCATCTCCAATGCACCATCCTTTCCTTTGAATTGATCCATCATTTGTAAACCAAGTAGTGTGTAGAGTAGGCATCTTGCACAACAATCTGAAAATTCAACAGTTGGTGGTATCCAAAAACTTTTTGGATCCAATAGGTTAAGGAACAAAATCAAGTAGTCCAATAACTAATCATTTACCAATTGTAAATAACACTCATCAATAGAAATGCATGACATGCATTAATAGGAGTTATTATAATCACGAAAATCATACATATAAGGAATTAACAATTCTCAACCATTAGAAATTAGATACACCTATACTAATAATTCCTATGCATATGATTTAGTCAAGCAACATCATTATGAATACACACATCTAATACAATAGTGTGTGCCAGAAAGATTCCTCATTCAATATGCATATGTGCACAAAATAAACATTCACGGCACAATACATATTGAAGGAAGGCATGAAAAGTAATACCACAAAGAGTGTGCATGAAAAGCATAAAGTATTAATTTTCAAAACCAAATTTCTCTTTCCCTTTGGCATATCAACAAGATAGGAAGGTGCAAATTGATAATAAATCACCAAGGGTCAGAGAAATCAACTGATCTATATGCACAACATAATATGAATGAAATGCAATGACATATAAATGAAAATGTCATACTCCGACACATGTCATACAAACTATGCAAACTTGGGAGTAGTGGACGAACTCATATATATATATATATATGGGTACAAAAAGTAATCATACAAGCATGGTACCCAAGCAATGAAGTGCAATATGAGTGAGTAAGCAAGGTGAAAATCAAATAAAGACTGAGTTTGATATTTATATATATAGTCACATGAGAATATGTCATTCCCAATATACGATTCTATATGTGTGTTCATACCATGCCTAGAAACAATCTTAGGAATCCAAAAGATAGTGATTTGGGATTCTTAAGTAGAATATGTGTAGTGGCATGAGTAGGAAGTTAGGATGCACGCTTGTGAAGTGGAACATAAATATAAGCGTGTCCCGTGTGTGAAACATGCAAATGAGCATTAGTTCTAACATGAACATTTTTAAGCCATATGTTATAAATAATCCTCGAATAAACATATGAGTAAGGATTATGAATACACAATGCACATCAGTCAAGAATTTGATACACGTGAAATACATAGACATGAATGACATACAAGACTCACAATATGCAAACATAGGATATGCATGAGATAGTCTCAAACGCAAAGTGACATCTACATGCATCCAACACACATGGATACCAAATGTAAGAATATACTTACTACATTAAGCTCCCCCTACTTTGGTGCATCACTTAAGCACCATCAACTCCATTAGAATGAAAATCTTTGCAAATCAAGGAGTTGGTAGAGTTGGTATCCTAAAGTGGATTGAACCTAGAAAACATAATTTTGGTATCCAAAAAACCTTTTTGGATCCTATGGGTTAGGCAACAAATTTAAAATACTAAATTCAAATAATTGTAACCCATATCCTAATGTAATCATACATAAGGTTTATGTTGCATGTAATCATGTCACTTGATAAATATTTAACCATATATATGCATGTACCAAATGTACCAAAAGTAAATATGTATATTAATTTAAAAGCATGACATGTATCACATGCAGCAAAACATAAGTACGAACCAAAGCATGTGTTGCATGAAAAAGTATTAGATATTCTACACATGAAAATCCTAAACACAGTGATTTACTAATAATCAAACAATAGAAATCAAATTCAATATGAATTTAAGTTTTTAACAAACATGAGCATCTAAGACCAATATGCAAACAAAAGAATAAACCAATTCTTAACACAAATGCTTTGGTACCCATAAAATGAATATAAACTTATGGTACCAAGCAATGAAGGGTCAACGGAAACTAACCCTTTGGAAACCAAGTCCAAAAGGACCGTGATTTTCCAACATAATCATCATTCAAAATAATATCATGAATATAAGATTGCACATACATATCCTTAGCATGATTACTAGTGTTCTTAGGACCCCAAATAGTGTATGATTTGGGTATCCTCTTCCTAGTGGTTACATGCACAAAAGGTTGATCTCTACGTGGTGCATGTGGCCTAGGAACATGAGATCTAACAAGAGCATGAGGAAATGTGTATGGAACATTGTGTTGTGCTAAAGCATGATGATGGGCATATGGTCCATGGTGTGGTGTTGCATACATACGTGGATGAATATGAGGTGTGTATGCATGAGGATGATCATGAAAATAAGCATGCATATGTGGATGTGATGTGTGATCATAAGCATGTGAAGGTGCATGAGCATGAGTATGTGCATGAGAGTGTCTCAAATGAGTGTTTGCACGTGCTCGTGGGTGTGGAGCATAAAAACCATCATTTGTAGGAATGTGAGGAGTGGAGGCATTCCTACGAGTATTGGTGTAGTACATGAATGCATGTCCCTTCCTTTGGTGTCCACCCTTGGTGGGTTTCTTTGCAAAGGATGGAGGAATATGAGTGGTGGTTTCCTTAGTAGTAGAACTACATAAGTTGTTATAGACACCACTCGTGGATGCACCGGAGGATGGCCTCATAAAATCTATAGTTACTTCATTATAGGAGGTGCGTGCATTGGATGCACTTGCCTTAGAATAACCAAGGCCAACACGATGGTTTGCCGGTAGTTGATTCTTTAGCAAATCATCCAAATTGTTCTTTCCCTTATTGAATCTCTCAACAATGGAGCACATGAGCTCATATTTCTTCGAAATTGAAGAAATAGTGGCATTCAAGGTGGATGCATGTGTGATGAGCTCGTACACTTGGGATTTGAGATCCTCATTCTCAATGCCCAAACTAGTGTTTTGAGATTGAAGATTTTCAATCTCAAGATCGTTACTATCCATAATGGAAACACGATCAAGTTGAGATTTGAGGGACTCCACCTCATTTCTCAACATGCCATTTTGAGTAAGCAAACTTGCTTTCTCAATAGCGAGTGTCTCAACAATGGTGTCATTGTTTGAGGTGCTACATGTAGATGTGTTAGTGAGACTAGCAATCTTATTCTTAGCATCCCAATATTTATGCATAAGCTTTTGATATTTAGCAAATAATTGTTCATTTGCAATTCTAAGCTCATCCATTGTTACCTCTTCATCATCGCTATCGCTTGATTCTGAGAGAATATTGCGTTTATTACCCCCTAGTTTGACTGTATTTTGCGTATATTTAATATCTCTTTTGTCTCTAATACGTGTATTATTGAAATATCATTTAAAATTAGAGTATATCGCTTATTTATACGCAAAATACCAAATTATGGCCTAATTTTGTCTCTATTTTATTTTTCAGGAGAAGCTTGCAATTTTCCGAATCCAACGGCTATTTTTCCATATTTTTCGGAGATCGGAGCAATTTTTGGAGATTAAACAGGCCCAGTAAAGATATTGGAAAAGAAGAAAAATAAAAAAAATAAAAAAAATTAAATCAGGGGACCCACCCGCCTGTGACAGGCGGGCGCTGGCCCGCCTGTTAACAGGCGGGCGCTGGCCCGCCTGTTAACAGGCGGCTCAAAGCCCGCCTATTCCGCAGGCGGGCCGCCCGACCCGCCTGTTCCGCAGGCGGGTCAAACCCGCCTGTGGAACAGGCGGGTCAACCCGCCTGTCCACACAGGCGGGCGCCCGCCCGCGTTTATCATGCGGGCGGCGCCCGCCAAGACTCACCAGACCCGCAGCCTTCTTTTGACTGCTGACTGGGTTGCGGGTCTGCATCCAGCAGACCCGCAAGCCCAATAAGCCTAAATTTCCTATAAATAATGGGTTTTGGCTCATAACTTGATGATCCATGCTCCAAATTGAGTGAAACAAGTTTTGGGGGCTTCTCCCCCAAACTCCAGAGGAGTTGGAGCAGCTTTGGGAGAAGTTTGGAGACGTTTGGGCATCGTTTTGGCATCGTTTTGGGTGATTTCCTTCCACTTTTCTATGTTTTAATTAGTTTTGTATTGACGTTTGTATTTAACGATGTTTGTATTAATGAAAATCGTTGTTTTTATTACCATGGCTAGCTGAAATTCATGTGATTGTGTTGTGTAATAGTTAGTATTGATGAGTTTCATGTTTTAATTTCTTCATAGCAACTGTAATAATCTAAAAACGTTGAAAATGTCGGTTTCCGCTTTCTTAATTAATTTCGCATTATCCGTGAGGAATCCATTTAGGATGACATGCCGCGAGGCATCGTCTACATGCACAAACCCGTAGAGGGGCCCAAGGAGGGCGATGAACCGCGAGGTTCATCTAGTTATACGTTATTGTTCAGAAAAACGACAGATTCAACGTTAATGAAATTTTGCTAAAAAATTACCGTTCTTTTAAAGATAAATCTTCCGATCCCCATACCTTGGCATGGATGAGGGATTGAGTCATCCATGAAGAAAGATTACCATTATACCCTACAACACTAACGAAAACACAACACACTCACACTTTTACCGTATCACCTTTCACGTTATTTTTCGTACCCGTTTTATCTAAAATCAAAAACCCAACCAAAAATTCACCTTCAAATGGTGGTTCATACTTCATTATCATTTCCAAGCAAGTTTTAGATTGTAAAATTTGTAGAATAGTTTGTCCCTGTGGAATACGACCCTGGACTCCCCAGGTTTACTACTTGACCGACTTCCTATACTTGGGAATTTAAACTGCAACATTTTAGTCCAGTCAAGTTTTTGGCGCCGTTGCCGGGGACAACGGTCTATAATTTGTACAATTTCTAATTAGCTTGGAAATTTTTGGTGATATTTGTCCACTTTTTGTGTATATATTCTGTGTATATCCGTATTTTCAATTTTTTTCTTTGGTTATTTTTTTGTTACGTTTTTTAAACAGTTTTCCTTTATTTTTCTGGTTAGAGTGTCCCATCTTCTCGTGTGTGATTTAAAATTTCTTTATTTTACACTTTGAAGTCATTTTTCTTTATATTTTTTTACTTTTACGTTTTACTTTTACTTTTTTACTTTCATTTTTTTACTTTTACTTTTCTTAGTGTGTGATTTAAAATTTCTTTATTTTTCACTTTTAAGTCATTTTGTTTTCTTTATATTTTTATTTTATCATTTTTTTACTTTTACTTTTTACTTTTATTTTATTTTTTACTTTTACTTTTACTTTTTTTAAATTTTTTACTTTACTTTCTAGAATAAAAAAATTTAATATATTTTATTTTCTTTATATTTTAATTTTTTTACTTTTACCTTTTACTTTTACCTTTTACTTTTATTACTTTTTTTTTACTTTTACTTTTCTTTAAATCTTTTTTCTATTATCCAAAAAAAATTTGTAAAACTAAAAAAAATCTTTTTAAATCGATAGTGATGCAATCATTTCAGACTTTCTTTCGGGGTTAATTCAAATCCTACCAGTTTTCCATGGTACGGATGAGGAGAACCCACATTTACATTTACAAAAGTTTGAAACGATTTGCCGCACTTTATTTGGTGGGAATGCATACGTTAATGACTTATTTCTTCGATACTTCTCATATTCTTTGAGAGATTTTGCTATGCATTGGTTTGAAGCATTGCCTTTTGACTCAAATTTTACTTGGTTGTCATTTCAGGCTGAATTTCTTCGAGTATTTTTTCCTCTCTTCTTTGCGCAGGTACAGGAGCGGCAGGCCACGAAGCACCAAATAACGAGTTTTGCTCAAACTTACGAGGAGGCATACTATCAAGCTTGGCAGAGGTTCAATGATTTGATGCTTGCATGTCCACACCACAGCTTCCACGATGATCATCTCCTACAGATCTTCTACACGGGATTACTGCCTTCTGCGCAAGATTTCGTGCAGACAAGCTGCAACGGAGAATTCTTTGCTTATTCAACCGAGGAAGCATGTTGGTACTTGAATGATATTGCTGAGTATGAGTTTGCACTCCAACAGGTCGACAGTCAGCCCGACGTTCCGCCTGAGGGCTCCATCCATTGTGACCCTATGGAAGAACTTGACGATCATATTGATGGGGGACATTGGAGCCAAAAGAAAGAAGATGAAAAACCACCACTTGATGAGCAAGAGGAGATGGATGATGCGGTGTGTATTGACCTTGAGGGAATCTACTTTGATGATGACGAGGAGAATATATGCGAGGGAGCGAGCTTACAGACCGAGATGGAGCCCGAGCTATACATTCTTCCTACTTCCATGCAGCAATTCCCACTTCCTTCACCGCAGGACGAGATTGATAGCGATTACGAGATGATCTACATTGAGCCAGTGCTATCTTACCCTCCAGATCCACTTCCGCAGACACTTCTTCCTCACGAGGCAGAGCATCAGATCAAGCTTAGCGACACACATCAGGGGAGTTCCCACAGTTCCATGCCCTATATTATTGAACCACGAATTTCAATTCCATATACTTTAGATTCAAAATGTCGTCAATTGAATTTAAATTCTTTAGTTAATTTTGATGACTCATTTTGGAACACTTTTGTTACAGGGCATGAGAACAATGCTTGGATTGATGCAGCTCGTCTGGGAGTTGCATTGCTGGAATCCAAGAAGGCCGGTGGAGGCCTAATTTCGCAGCAGCTGGCTGAGGAGCGCACAGAGCTAATCGTGCAGATGCCACCTCTGCTAGATATTCTGGATCCTCCTTTTGTGATGGAGTTTGCACCTTCACCATACTCGACGCCTAGCGCTTATTGGATGTCAACTATTTCACACTTGCCTTTGGCGTCGCCCTCACGAGCGCTGACGGATGATATACACAAGGAGCTTCCGGAAAAAATTCCTCCACCGATGGATATCTGTGATCCTCCATTTGGGAGGCCACGGTGATCTCTTCCCTTTTTACCCTTCTACATCGTTATCTAATTTGAAAGGGAAGCTGTTTGTTTATGCATTCACATATTCTGCTCTCCACATTCCATTCTACCATGCTTTAAACATTGAGGACAATGTTCATTTTAAGTTGGGGGGAGGAAGTAGTAAACAATAAAATATATATGTTTTGCATAAATAATCTATATAGTTTGCATAAAAAATATTGTTTGTTTACATTCAAGTTTGCAAAAAAAATAGTTATCATATGCTTGTATAATAAAAAAGAGTGTTTTGTTTTTACTCAAACCATCTTTATATGTCCCTTTGAAGTGAACATTCCAATATGTATAATTGAACACCCATATTCATTATTGTAAAATAGATTAAGAATATTTTACCCATGCGTAGAATTTACATTATCATGACTTTTATATAAACTGGTGCATGTATCTACAATTGTAATCTGTTGAAACTATTGTTTGGTTTAGGCAATTTCATATCACGTATGCGTTTATGAATTGGTAATTATGTGAAGAAGGTTATAAATTCTCAGGATAAAGGCCAACCATATACACAAGCTTGCTGATTAGTAAATGATGGAGAATTTTACTCAAACTTGTCTCATTTCAAAAAAAAATAAAAGACAAAGAAAAGCAAAAAAAAGAGGAATAAAATGCACCGTTTGTTACGACCTAAAGATCGTAATAGCCTGACTCCCGCCCGGATCCGCTAACGTACCCCGTTAACTCACCATTTCACAAAAGGGCCGCCGCCCCGAAAATCCGGGGCATCTTGGAGACAGGCGCGCCTTGTAGCGTTCCCCGAACCGATCGAGACGAACAACCACAGCCGGCCGAGGCGGACAACCGCCGCCAGCCGAGGCACACAACCGCGGCCGCCCGACCCGCCGGGGTAGCGCGCTTAGGGACGCTAGAGTAGCTGGGCCAGGCCTATTGACGGGCGCGGACATATCCTTCTGTAACGGCGGGCCATGCCCCATGACCGATCGGGAGGCGCAGCCGGGCCGGACAACCCCCGATCGGAACGGCCCGCCCGACTCCCGCGAACCGCGGCGCCTAGAGTGACACGGTCCGGCCCTTTAGTTCGTCGCTAACGACAAACAGCCTAGGTTAAGGACACGACTGACACATACGTCACCCGACCGCCTGATAAAGCACCCCCAGGCGGCTGACCCATCCGACGATTAGTGCTTTCGGCCCTGACACCCCGACAAAAGCACCCATTGGCCGTTGCGCCGCCTGACAGGAGCAGGTCGGGAACTCCTGTTCCCGATGTCCTTGTCCGAAGCTTCCGCTGACACCCGAGCCAGCTCAGCCCGCCTAGTCACCACCCGTCAGGTATAAATACCCCCTCTCCTCTTACGGAAAGGGGGTTGAAGAATTCTCTCTCATGATATTTACCCACACACGAGAGCTAAGGTCTTCCATATCTTTGATCTCCCACCTATAGCTCGACACGCGCGGCGGACACACAGAGAGTCCGACCGGTGTGTCTAGCCCCCATTTCAAGTCCTATCACTGACTTAGGCATCGGAGGGGCTAAGGGTTGAACCCCAACCCTGCCCTTCTGACGAGTTGTTCATGCTGCAGGAGAGCTCGCCCCTTGACCGAATTCAGCTTCAACTTCTTGCCGTCCCACCTTCCTCAGCCGCGTCCGGCGAGATTCGACCCCGCGTGCATCACCAGCGACGGATCAAAACCTCTTCACCCCTCTAATCACTTGTGAAACAGCCTACCCAAACCCTCATTTTCCATATAACCACCGTGCCCTTGGTTCCCCATAATACAAATTCATTGTACGCGAGTTCCACCTCGTAACAATTGGCACCGTCTGTGGGAACGAAGGGTCACACCCATGTTAGACTCCATGCCGATCTCGCGGAACCCTGACCACGGCAAAGATCCCGTGGGTCAGGAACCGCTCTCTCTACAAATCACCCCGGCGTCCGACCCCCTTCTGGGGATGGGCACCGAAACTGAACACACTTCAGCCCCCGTCGTCCTGAAGAGCTTCGAGGCCGTCCCCCAGGCCAGGGGAGGCTATCAGACGACGGGAACGGAGCCTCCGCCCGGCCCCTCAGAGCCCCTGAACGTGAGGCGAAACCTCCACCCTCAGTTCGAGGAGGAGGGGGGAACAGGGGGCTCGCTGAGGAGATTGCAGCCCAGCAAAGGCTCCTGGAAGAGGAGATGGAAGTTGCGCAGCGGTGGAGACGCCTGGGGGAGGCGGCCGCTGCGCAAAGGCGTTTGGACGAGGCGGCCGAGACCGCCTGGAGGGCCTACCAGGAAGAAGAGGCCGCCCGCCGCCAACTCCGCTTCATCGTCGCGGAGCGCGAAAGGCTAAGGAAGGAAAACAGGAGCAGCCAAGAAGTCCTTGAAGAGACGGCAACGGGACGGCGGCCCGGGAACGGGCGGGATCCGTTGCTGAACAGATCCCCGCCTGGAGGAGGCGGCCCACGTCACCAGCACCACCCCTCCGATACCCTGCACGAGGAAGCCGTTTGTCGACAACTACGCTTCCTCGCCGCCGAGCGCGAGAGGCTCCTCCGAGAGAATCAGGAACGGATGGAGGCCCGAGAAGAGCTGGCCGGGAGGCGCTGGCGCTGGGGGAGCCGTAGCCCACAACCCGTCGAGTCCTCGGCCCAAGGAAGGAGCCCCGCCAGACGACCGTCAGGCTACTCCCCGAGGGCGGAGGACCGTCGACGGCCGCGGCGCGACCGAAGCCTGACCCCCGAATGGCGGAGAGGGGATGCCCCGGATCGCCCTACCTATCCGGAGGAGGCCACGTCGCTCGCACGGTGGATCACGTCCGCCCCAAGGCCCAAAAGGTTCAAACCCCCTCACTGGGCCACGTACAATGGGAGGGGCGACCCCCTCACACACGTACAACAATACCGGGGGGCGATGGAGGCGCAGGATGTGGACGAGGCGTTCCTGTGCCGACATTTCTCCCAGAGCCTGAGAGAAACCGCGCTGGACTGGTACTTTGGCCTGCCCGCGAGGACCATCGGGAGCTTTGGCGAACTATCCCACAAGTTCTGCCAAGAATTCCGGGCCGGGCGGACGAAAAAGAAGCCCTTAGACTATCTCAGCACGATAGTCCAAAGGGAGGGGGAGAGAACGGGAAGATACCTCCGCCGCTTCCAGGAGGAAAGA
This sequence comes from Scilla litardierei, assembly GCA_030789695.1. Lineage (NCBI taxonomy): Eukaryota > Viridiplantae > Streptophyta > Magnoliopsida > Asparagales > Asparagaceae > Scilla > Scilla litardierei. Next base: position 180,779,269 of record CM061142.1, on the reverse strand, counting down.
CGGGCGGTGGTGACATGCGGCGATGAGGTGCTTATGCTGGCCTTCAAGACGGGGTTGCGGACCCGGAGCCTCCACAAGTCCCTGCTCCGGGATCCGCCGGCCGACTATGAAGCGCTGGTTGCAATGGCGGAAAGGCACGCGTTGGCCGAAGAGACCCTCGGTGCAAAGGTCATACTCCCCCCAGCGAAACCATCCCAAGACGGACCCCGGCCGCACCTTCGGCCGAGGCGGGAAGAGAGGGGCCGAGCCCGCGATCAGGTGGCCCTACCGCGGCGGGAGCCGCCCGAGCCTCGCCCACAAGATCGCCCTGGCCCGGCGCGCGAGTTTGCCCCGGCGCGGAGGCCCCCCAGAGTCATCCCAAGACAAGAAGACCCCCCACCGGCGCATTACACGTGACTCAACGCCCCCATGATGGAGGTGCCGGCCGCGGCGACAAGGGCCGGGTTACTGCCGGAGCCTCCCCGGGAGATGAGGACGGACCCGGCGAGGCGGGACCCCCGGAGATACTGCCGTTATCACCGGGACCACGGTCACGACACCGACCATTGTTACTCCCTTAAAAGAGAGATCGAGCGACTGATCCAGGCGGGTCACCTGGGGAACTTTGTCGCGGGAAGGCAGGTGGCGGCAGGAGAGACAGACCCCCCGGAGGAAGGGGGACGGGGACCGCTGGCGAACCGCGATAAGGAGGAGCCCCGCCCCCCGAGGGCGGTCATGCGAATTGAGATGGTAACTGGAGGCTCAACCTCGGCGGGACGAGCGCCCGCAATCCTGAAGGCCGAGGCCCGACTGGTGATGATGGCGGGCGTCGGCCACCGATCGAAGCGAAGAAAGATACACCGACCCCCTATCACCTTTACCGAGGGAGACTGGCAGGAGGCACGGAGCCAGAGCAATGACGCCCTCGTCATCGAGGCTCGGATTGGGGCGATTGACGTCGGCCGACTCCTGATTGACACCGGTAGCTCCTGTGACATCCTGTTCCTGACAACGATCGAGAGGATGGGATGGGGGCGCGCAGACTTAGAGCCTTGTGTGGGCCCTGTCGTTGGCTTCACCGGCCATGCGATTCCCACCGAGGGAATGATCACCCTACCCATGACCCTGGGGGAGGAGCCGATGGTCGTCACCAGGGAAGTGCATTTTGTCATCGTCGACGTCACCTCGGCATATAACGGAATCATAGGGCATCCATATATGACGGCCATCGAGGCGCTCCCCAGCCTGCAACATCAGACGATGAAGTTCCGGACCCCGCGGGGGGTGGGACAGGTGCGGGGAGGACGGGAGACGCGCGGAGACCACAACCATACGCCGTCCCTGTGTAGGAGCCCGAGACGGGCCCTGACGGCTCTCGTCCCTGACGAGAGGGAGGATTTCTACGACCAGCGGCCGACCCCAGCCGAGGAAGTGGAAGAGATCCCGGTGGCCTCGGGCGAGGGAAGAACCGTCTCCATCGGGACAAAACTCCCGTCCGCGTTGAGGACGGCCCTCGTCGCCTTGCTCCGGGAAAATGCGGATATATTCGCATGGTCGCCCGCCGACATGCCCGGGGTGGACCCGGCAGTAATCTCCCATCGGTTGAATGCGGACCCGGAAGCCCGACCTGTTCGACAGAAGAAGAGAAGTGCGGGGGGCGAAAAGAAGAGGGCAGCCGAGGAAGAAGTGGAGCGACTCCTCGAAGCCAAATTTGTTCGGCCGGTGGACTACCCCGACTGGCTCCCAACGTCGTTCTGGTGAAGAAGCCCAGTGGAAAGTGGCGCATGTGCGTCGACTTCACCGACCTCAACAAGGTATGCCCGAAGGACAGCTTCCCTCTACCCAGGATCGACCACCTGGTGGATCAGGCGTCCGGCTATGAGTTGTTAAGCTTTATGGATGCCTTCTCGGGATACAACCAAATACCGATGGTGGAGGAGGATCAGGAGAAGACGTCTTTTGTCACTGATAAAGGCACCTTCTGCTACACCAAGATGCCCTTCGGACTGAAGAACGCCGGGGCGACCTATCAACGGATGGTAGACCGAATATTCGGCCCTCAGGTGGGGCGAAACTTGGAGGTCTACATCGACGACATGCTGGTGAAGAGCGGGAGGGCCCTCGACCACCTCGCCGACTTGCAGGAGACTTTCCAGAGGGTCCGCCTATACAACCTGAGGCTAAACCCCGCGAAATGTATCTTTGGCGTGCAGTCGGGAAAGTTCCTGGGCTTCATGATAACGAAGCGGGGAATCGAAGTGAACCCCGACAAGGTGACGGCCCTCATCGGTATGACGGAGCCCCGGACGATCCGGGACTTGCAGCGACTGAATGGCCGGATCGCTGCTCTGGGGCGATTCCTGTCGAAATCTGTGGAGAAATCGCTCCCCTTCTACAGGGTCTTGCGGACAGCCTTTGGCGAAGCTAAAGACAATAGGAAGGTGATCCCGTGGGACGACGACTGTGCGCGGGCGTTCGCGGAGCTGAGGGCTTACCTACATAGCCCACCGCTCCTCGCGCGGCCGAGGGAAGGCGAACCCCTAGGGTTGTACTTGGCGACCAACGAGGAGGCTGTTAGCTCCGTCCTGGTCAAGGAGGAAGGAGGGGTGCAGCGCCCCGTTTACTATGCCAGCCGGATCCTCCGGGAGGCGGAGACTCGTTACAGCCCTATCGAGAAAGCCGCCTACTGCCTAATAACCACGGCCCAGAAGCTCCGACCCTACTTCCAGGCCCACCCCATAATCGTCCACACCGACATGCCCCTCGAAAAGAACCTGAAAAGGCTGGAGCGGTCGGGGAGGATGCTCAACTGGAGCGTCGAGCTCAGCGAGTTCGACATAGCGTACAAAGCCCAGACGGCGATCAAGGGCCAAGCGCTGGCCGACTTCGTGGTGGAGTGCACCACGGAAATCCCGCCGGGGGACCGGGCGGAGCTCCCGTCGGTGACCACATCCCCACAGAGGATCGAGATGGGCGAACCCTCAGCGCCCTCCACAATAGCAGCGGGCGAATTATGGACCATCCACGTCGACGGCTCCGCCACAGGATCCGGGACGGGGGCGGGTATCGTCATCCAGACTCCCGACGGGTGTTCGTTGGAATACGCCCTACGCTTCAGCTTCCCGGCCACCAACAACGTCGCGGAGTATGAAGCCGCGGTTAACGGGTTAAAACTCGCTAGGGCAGTGGGGGCGATGAATGTGTTGCTCCTAAGTGACTCCCGTCTCGTCATTCAACAGATCATGGGGGGCTTCGAGGCCCGAGAGGAAACGATGAAGCGATACTTGAATCGCATCCAGATCGAACTCCGAAAGTTCAAGAAAGCGGACGTCCAACACCTACCCCGCTCCAGCAACCTCCGGGCGGATGGCCTGTCTAAGTTGGCTTCCTCTTCGGCGGCCAAGATCGGGAAGGCAATCTACGTGGAAAGCCTGGCGACGCCAACCATCGACGAGGGAGAACTGATGTGCGCGGACACGAGGACGTCATGGATGACCCCCATTATGAAGTACCTAGAGACGGGCGAGCTACCCGAGGAACGGATGCTGGCAAAACAGGTGGAAAGGCGGGCCCTTTCATTCGTCCTTCTCGACGGAGTGCTGTACCGCCGCCGCCGAGCCAATTTCGACGTCCTGCCCTACCTGAAGTGCTTGGGCCCGGAGCAGGCGGGGCAAGTCATCCGCGAGGTACATGAGGGCTTCTGCAGAAACCACCATGGCGGGCGCACCATCGCCCACAAAATAATGCGCCAAGGATACTACTGGCCGACGATGATCCGGGATGCGGTACAGTACGTCAAGAAGTGCGAGGCATGCCAGAAGTTCTGCCGGCGGACGACTGCACCCCCGGCCAACCTGATGCCCATCTTGAGCCCGATCCCCTTCGCCAAGTGGGGGCTCGACATCCTGGGGCCATTCCCAAAGGCCTCCGGAGGAAGGAAGTATCTAGTCGTCGTCGTGGACTACTTCACAAAATGGGTGGAGGCAGAGCCGCTGGTGCGAATCGCGTGGACAGACATGAAGGGCTTCATTTGGCAGTCCATCATATGCCGCTTCGGGATTCCCCGCTCCATTGTCACGGATAATGGAAAGAAGTTCGATTGCGAAGGCTTCCGTGACTTCTGCTCGGGCTGGGGGATCAAACTCCAATTCGCGTCAGTCGCCCACCCACAGTGCAACAGAATGGCGGAGGCCGCGAATAAATGCATCCTGAACCCGATGAAGAAGAAGGTGGACGCCGCTCTGGGGGCTTGGGTCGACGAGCTGCCGGGGATCCTGTGGTCTTATCGTACCACCCACAAGGCCTCGACAGGGGAAAGCCCCTTCGTGCTAGCATACGGATCGGAGGCGGTCGTTCCCGTGGAAATCGGCGAGGAGACACTCCGGCTAAAGCTCTTCGACGAAGAAACCAACGGAGACGGACTCGGTCTCAGTTTGGAGTTGATAGACGAGGTGCGGGACCGGGCCTTGACTAGCCTCGTCAAGCACAGCCAAAGGATGGCGCGGTATTACGACTCCCGGGTGAAACCGCGGACCTTCAGGATCGGTGACCTGGTCCTCCGAGATGCCACCTTCCGCCCCGAGACTGCAAAGCGGGGAAAGCTGGCCGCTAAATGGGAAGGACCCTACACGGTCATCGACATTGTCGGGCCGGCCACGTACATCCTGGCTACCCCCGAAGGGAGCGAACTGGCCCACCCTTAGAACGCAAAACATCTGCTAAAATTCTACCAATAGTTGTGAGTTTTTCTTTTCTTATACGCAGTATACATATCCATCCGTTCTTCCCAATATGGTTATTTCTACACAAGTTTTGCAGTTCGATAAAACTCCGAACCTCTGGGGCAGGGCCAACCCTAGCCACCCAAACCAGAGAAGGGCACGGGCCGGGCTACGCGCCCGCTCCCCCCCCTCGAGACCTCTGGGGTAGGGCCAACCCTAGCCACCCAAACCAGAGAAGGGCACGGGCCGGGCTACGTGCCCGCTCCCCCCCTCCAGACCTCTGGGGCAGGGCCAACCCTAGCCACCCAAACCAGAGAAGGGCACGGGCCGGGCTACGCGCCCGCTCCCCCCCTCAAGACCTCTGGGGCAGGGCCAACCCTAGCCACCCAAACCAGAGGTGGGCATGGGCCGGGCTACGCGCCCGCTCCCCCCCCTCCAGACCTCTGGGGCAGGGCCAACCCTAGCCACCCAAACCAGAGAAGGGCACGGGCCGGGCTACGCGCCCGCTCCCCCCCTCCAAACCTCTGGGGCAGGGCCAACCCTAGCCACCCAAACCAGAGAAGGGCACGGGCCGGGCTACGCACCCGCTCCCCCCCTCCAGACCTCTGGGGCAGGGCCAACCCTAGCCACCCAAACCAGAGAAGGGCACGGGCCGGGCTACGCGCCCGCTCCCCCCCTCCAGACCTCTTGGGTAGGGCCAACCCTAGCCACCCAAACCAGAGAAGGGCACGGGCCGGGCTACGCGCCCGCTCCCCCCCACCAGACCTCTGGGGCAGGGCCAACCCTAGCCACCCAAACCAGAGAAGGGCACGGGCCGGGCTACGCGCCCACTCCCCCCCTCAAGACCTCTGGGGCAGGGCCAACCCTAGCCACCCAAACCAGAGGTGGGCACGGGCCGGGCTACGCGCCCGCTCCCCCCCTCCAGACCTCTGGGGCAGGGCCAACCCTAGCCACCCAAACCAGAGAAGGGCACGGGCCGGGCTACGCGCCCGCTCCCCCCCTCCAGACCTCTAGGGCAGGGCCAACCCTAGCCACCCAAACCAGAGAAGGGCACGGGCCGGGCTACGCGCCCGCTCCCCCCTCAAGACCTCTGGGGCAGGGCCAACCCTAGCCACCCAAACCAGAGGTGGGCACGGGCCGGGCTACGCGCCCGCTCCCCCCCTCTAGACCTCTGGGGCAGGGCCAACCCTAGCCACCAAACCAGAGAAGGGCACGGGCCGGGCTACGCGCCCGCTCCCCCCCTTCAGACCTCTGGGGCAGGGCCAACCCTAGCCACCCAAACCAGAGAAGGGCACGGGCCGGGCTACGCGCCCGCTCCCCCCCTCCAGACCTCTGGGGCAGGGCCAACCCTAGCCACCCAAACCAGAGAAGGGCAAGGGCCGGGCTACGCGCCCGCTCCCCCCCTCCAGACCTCTGGGGCAGGGCCAACCCTAGCCACACAAACCAGAGAAGGGCACGGGCCGGGCTACGCGCCCGCTCCCCCCCCCCTCAAGACCTCTGGGGCAGGGCCAACCCTAGCCACCCAAACCAGAGAAGGGCACGGGCCGGGCTACGCGCCCGCTCCCCCCCTCAAGACCTCTGGGGCAGGGCCAACCCTAGCAACCCAAACCAGAGGTGGGCATGGGCCGGGCTACGTGCCCGCTCCCCCCCTCCAGACCTCTGGGGCAGGGCCAACCCTAGCCACCCAAACCAGAGAAGGGCACGGGCCGGGCTACGCGCCCGCTCCCCCCCCTCCAGACCTCTGGGGCAGGGCCAACCCTAGCCACCCAAACCAGAGAAGGGCACGGGCCGGGCTACGCGCCCGCTCCCCCCCTCCAGACCTCTGGGGCAGGGCCAACCCTAGCCACCCAAACCAGAGAAGGGCACGGGCCGGGCTACGCGCCCGCTCCCCCCCTCCAGACCTCTGGGGCAGGGCCAACCCTAGCCACCCAAACCAGAGAAGGGCACGGGCCGGGCTACGCGCCCGCTCCCCCCCTCCAGACCTCTGGGGCAGGGCCAACCCTAGCCACCCAAACCAGAGGTGGGCATGGGCCGGGCTACGCGCCCGCTCCCCCCTCCAGACCTCTGGGGCAGGGCCAACCCTAGCCACCCAAACCAGAGAAGGGCACGGGCCGGGCTACGCGCCCGCTCCCCCCCTCCAGACCTCTGGGGCAGGGCCAACCCTAGCCACCCAAACCAGAGAAGGGCACGGGCCGGGCTACGCGCCCGCTTCCCCCCTCCAGACCTCTGGGGCAGGGCCAACCCTAGCCACCCAAACCAGAGAAGGGCACGGGCCGGGCTACGCGCCCGCTCCCCCCCTCCAGACCTCTGGGGCAGGGCCAACCCTAGCCACCCAAACCAGAGAAGGGCACGGGCCGGGCTACGCGCCCGCTCCCCCCCTCAAGACCTCTGGGGCAGGGCCAACCCTAGCCACCCAAACCAGAGAAGGGCACGGGCCGGGCTACGCGCCCGCTCCCCCCCTCCAGACCTCTAGGGCAGGGCCAACCCTAGCCACCCAAACCAGAGAAGGGCACGGGCCGGGCTACGCGCCCGCTCCCCCCCTCCAGACCTCTGGGGCAGGGCCAACCCTAGCCACCCAAACCAGAGAAGGGCACGGGCCGGGCTACGCGCCCGCTCCCCCCCTCCAGACCTCTGGGGCAGGGCCAACCCTAGCCACCCAAACCAGAGAAGGGCACGGGCCGGGCTACGCGCCCGCTCCCCCCCTCCAGACCTCTGGGGCAGGGCCAACCCTAGCCACCCAAACCAGAGAAGGGCACGGGCCGGGCTACGCGCCCGCTCCCCCCCTCAAGACCTCTGGGGCAGGGCCAACCCTAGCCACCCAAACCAGAGGTAGGCATGGGCCGGGCTACGCGCCCGCTCCCCCCATCCAGACCTCTGGGGCAGGGCCAACCCTAGCCACCCAAACCAGAGAAGGGCAGGGGCCGGGCTACGCACCCGCTCCCCCCCCCCAGACCTCCGGGGCAGGGCCAACCCTAGCCACCCAAACCAGAGAAGGGCACGGGCCGGGCTACGCGCCCGCTCCCCCCCTCCAGACCTCTGGGGCCGGGCCAACCCTAGCCACCCAAAACCCGAGAGGGGCCCGGGCCCGTGGCCCTCGAAAAGTCAAAAACAGGGGCACACAAACCGGGACAAAACGACGCCAGTTCCCGAGTAGGCGGCCCCGATGTGACTCGACGAAACGAATGGCCGCTCGAGAAACACGCCACCATTAATGATTCGCTCCAAAAGAGGACCCGTGAGAGCCACCTGGCAAAGGCGGTTTCCTACCGACATGAATTCGAGGAGCCCATTAATGATGCCAACTCAGCGCAATAACTAAAGGAGAAACCGTCAGCGAGATCTCCCTATAAAGACGCCACTCCTCCTCCTGAAAATAGGAGAACCGGCAGACATGAGAAACCGCCACCTGATCCCCCCACCCACCGGGAAACGGGCCGAGATACAACGCCCTAACAAAAGAGAGGTCACCGGCCATCAATGGTTCCCGCCGCCCAGGGCAGCGATGCCTGCATCTCCAGCACTGCCAACAGGATATTCCACTTACAAACGGATCGCCGACTGGATATTCCACTTACACAAGGGAAATCCACCTTTCACGCCTCCGTCCCCTAAGCAAGGACGAGTCGGAGAAAGAATGGCATCCGTTCAAAGCCGACTGGGCGGTCGAGAGCCCCCAGCGCCAGCCGGCCGGTACCTCCCCGCCCTCGACCTCCGACCGAGGACCTCGGAAAGGCTGCATCCCCGACAAGCCCAAACTGCGAGTCCTGGCGTGTCAGCTCGCCCATGCACCATCGGACGCCGAACCCCACCCTCAAACCGAAGCAGTGAGGCTCAGGGCGGCAGGGGACGGCCCGATGCTCAAGAACCTCCCCAAGGAGCAAGCCTCAGCAGGACGGCTTCCCTCCTCGGTGCCTCCCCCGGACCGAGGAAAACCCTGTCCGCGGAAAGAGATGACAACGCAACGAAGGGAAGGCGGCACGATCGCCAAAGAGACCTTGCAACACTTCAGCACGGAAGGCGGCCACTCTCCTCCGCGCCGAGCTCAATTCAAGTTACGAAGGGCCCACCCGGCCCACAGCGATAACCCGATCCGGAGGTCATTAAACCACGGGCGAGGACAGCTCTATGGCTCCCCCCCAGCCGGGTCGGACCCCACAACGGGCGATAAACTAAGAACTCCTGTACAAGCTGAAGAGCAGCCTTTACAAACCTAAATAAAAATGTTCTTCTTTATACGCTCAGATTTTTCGGAGAACACCATAGCGGATAACTATCCCCCCGCCAAACTCTGGGTTAGCAACGCACTACCCCTCCTAACTGGCATAGGGCTTCCGGGAAATCTACGCCTGCAGCACGAGCCCCGCTCACTAAAAGTCACCGACACCTTTCCCTCCAGGGGGAAAGAGATACACTGCAACCCACCCCGCCTAAAGGCAACACAAGCCAACAACATCCCCTTCCCCTAGGCCTCGCGATCTCGGACACGGGAATGTTGGGGGCATGATTGGTAATTGCGTAACTTCCGCAAGATGCCAAAACAACATGACCCGGAATGGACCGGTCCCAAGGCAGAGCCCGCGAAATATGCGCCTAGTCCTGAAAAGGCAGCGGCCATGTCTCGTCAGAACAGTGCCATGATGCGACTCAACACAACGAAAGGCCGCTCGGTCGACGCGCCGTCAGCAGCAACGCGCCCCCCGAGAGGCCAGAGTGCCGGATACCGCCGGGGAAAAGCGATTCCCAAAGCACGTGATTCCGCGGAGCCCCTTAGAAACGCTAATCCCCCGCATTACTCAAGAGAAACCCTTTCGCAGAACCTCGCTATAAATCCCCCCCTCCATAGGCCAGGGGAAAGGGGAAAAAAGAGAGATGCATGGGATTCCCATACCCTCACCCCGGGCACAAAACGGCCCCAAATGCCCCACCGAACCACAAAAAAAAGCCGATAACCGCCGACGGGCCTCACTTCCCCCGACGGTGGCCGCTATAGCCCCACCACTTCCAACAGGATATTCCCCTTACACATGGGAGGCACCGCCCGCCAGCTTTCCTCCTGCTTGTTACTATATCAAAAGGCGGGTCCAGATAGCCGGCCGCGGGCCGCAGCACCCTAATTAACGCCGTCACCTTCTGCGATCCCCACAGGGTGCCGGGGAGGGGAAAACCCCTCAACGGCTCGCCCAGCGACGCCACCACCGCCACCTCGTCCTCAGCCACCAGGGGGTCCCCCTCGGTGTGCGGGGTCCCCGGCGAGGCCGCGCAACCCCCCAGCACGGCGACAGCGAGGCAAAACGCGAGGAAGCAAAGAAGGGGAAAAGAAGAGGATCCCCTCCTGCGACCGTGGGTCGGCTCCTCGGCTCACCCCTGGACAGTGGCGGTAGGAATTCGGTAATCGACATATGGGAAGACCGCCCTGACGCAGGGATCTGCTCCTCCCGGCAAAGCGAACAGCAAATGTGGACGACCCTCCGTCCCACACATCTTCCCCTAAATGTTGTAAATGTCACCTAGATTTCCGATAAGGATCGGTGTATAATATTCCCCCTTTCGGACTCTTCCTCCTAAGCCCAAGCGCACGTCAGCTGGAAGGTCCACCGGGCGCGGCCCGGCTAGGGTTCCACGAAAACTACAAGCGCGGCCGATACGCGCCCCTCAACAAGAGTCCTAACATTCGCAAGTAGTCGAAACCCCTCTTAAATCCAACCCAATACCCGCCAACAACGGCACCCCGTAAGGGATAACGCCCTGTAAGACCCGCATTCCCCCCCTAAGCTTGGATCCAAGCCCGGGTCACGTTAAAAGATAGTGTCGCGGCAGCGTTACGCCATCCGAGACGAACCGGACTCCCGCCTCGTACTCGAATGCCGGGGGCAATTGTTACGACCTAAAGATCGTAGTAGCCCGACTCCCGCCCGGATCCGCTAACGTACCCCGTTAACTCACCATTTCACAAAAGGGCCGCCGCCCCGAAAATCCGGGGCATCTTGGAGACAGGCGCGCCTTGTAGCGTTCCCCGAACCGATCGAGGCGAACAACCACAGCCGGCCGAGGCGGACAACCGCCGCCGGCCGAGGCGCACAACCGCGGCCGCCCGACCCGCCGGGGTAGCGCGCTTGGGGACGCTAGAGTAGCTGGGCCAGGCCTATTGACGGGCGCGGACATATCCTTCCGTAACGGCAGGCCATGCCCCATGACCGATCGGGAGGCGTGGCCGGGCCGGACAACCCCCGATCGGAACGGCCCGCCCGACTCCCGCGAACCGTGGCGCCTAGAGTGACACGGTCCGGCCCTTTAGTTCGTCGCTAACGACAAACAGCCTAGGTTAAGGACACGACTGACACATACGTCACCCGACCGCCTGACAAAGCACCCCCAGGCGGCTGACCCATCCGACGATTAGTGCTTTCGGCCCTGACACCCCGACAAAAGCACCCATTGGCCATTGCGCCGCCTGACAGGAGCAGGTCGGGAACTCCTGTTCCCGATGTCCTTGTCCGAAGCTTCCGCTGACACCCGAGCCAGCTCAGCCCGCCTAGTCACCACCCGTCAGGTATAAATACCCCCTCTCCTCTTACGGAAAGGGGGTTGAAGAATTCTCTCTCATGATATTTACCCACACACGAGAGCTAAGGTCTTCCATATCTTTGATCTCCCACCTATAGCTCGGCACGCGCGGCGGACACACAGAGAGTCCGACCGGTGTGTCTAGCCCCCATTTCAAGTCCTATCACTGACTTAGGCATCGGAGGGGCTAAGGGTTGAGCCCCAACCCTGCCCTTCTGACGAGTTGTTCATGCTGCAGGAGAGCTCGCCCCTTGACCGAATTCAGCTTCAACTCCTTGCCGTCCCACCTTCCTCAGCCGCGTCCGGCGAGATTCGACCCCGCGTGCATCACCAGCGACGGATCAAAACCTCTTCACCCCTCTAATCACTTGTGAAACAGCCTACCCAAACCCTCATTTTCCATATAACCACCGTGCCCTTGGTTCCCCATAATACAAATTCATTGTACGCGAGTTCCACCTCGTAACACCGTTCTTCCAGCTTCTTTTAGTAGCCGGGTCCTCGTGCCTCAGGAAGCATGGGGCTTCGCGCCGAAAAATGAAGTATGGGGGAGTGCATAATAATCTTTAGACATTCCGAGTTATTAAGTCTGAGGGGTTTTCAAACCTAATGCCCTATGACCATCTGGTTTGGGAGTCATTGACCTAACGCTCGTTACATGGATTGCTCTAAAAAGTTTATAATAAAAAAAGAAAAATATATATATATACAAAATGAGATGAGATATTTTTGAGTAGATTCAAGACCATGATGTTATGATTTGGATGTTGTGATGGCCTAATCCTAGGAAATTTACATCCTAGGACACATGATTACATATTGATTAAACAAATGCAATTTGTGCGATACCGAATATCTGTGGATTGAGATAAAATTGTAGATTATTGCATTAGCCCATGAGAGCCCATGATAGTTATTAAACTTTGTTGGGTAATAGTATTCTTAATTCATTTTTTTTGGGTGTATAACATATTTTTGGAATATTCGCTTATTTTGCTAAGAGACTAGCAAAAAGCTAGTTGGGGGTGTGATTCTGAGAGAATATTGCGTTTATTACCCCCTAATTTGACTGTATTTTGTGTATATTTAATATCTATTTTGTCTCTAATACGTGTATTATTGAAATATCATTTAAAATTAGAGTATATCGCTTATTTATACGCAAAATACCAAATTATGGCCTAATTTTGTCTCTATTTTATTTTTCAGGAGAAGCTTGCAATTTTCCGAATCCAACGGCTATTTTTCCATATTTTTCGGAGATCGGAGCAATTTTTGGAGATTAAAAAGGCCCGGTAAAGATATTGGAAAAGAAGAAAAAGAAAAAAAAATTAAATCGGGGGGCCCACAGGGGGCCCACCCGCCTGTGACAGGCGGGGCCCACCCGCCTGTGACAGGCGGGCCCGATGGGCCCGCCTGTGGAACAGGCGGGTCAAAGCCCGCCTGTTCCGCAGGCAGGCCGCCCGGCCCGCCTGTTCCGCAGGCGGGTCAACCCCGCCTGTTGAACAGGCGGGTCAAACCCGCCTTCCACACAGGCGGGCGCCCGCCCGTGTTTATCATGCGGGCGGCGCCCACCAAGACTCACCAGACCCGCAGCCTTCTTTTGACTGCTGACTGGGTTGCGGGTCTGCATCCAGCAGACCCGCAAGCCCAATAAGCCTAAATTTCCTATAAATAATGGGTTTTGGCTCATAACTTGATGATCCATGCTCCAAATTGAGTGAAACAAGTTTTGGGGGCTTCTCCCCCAAACTCCAGAGGAGTTGGAGCAGCTTTGGGAGAAGTTTGGAGACGTTTGGGCATCGTTTTGGCATCGTTTTGGGTGATTTCCTTCCACTTTTCTATGTTTTAATTAGTTTTGTATTGACGTTTGTATTTAACGATGTTTGTATTAATGAAAATCGTTGTTTTTATTACCATGGCTAGCTGAAATTCATGTGATTGTGTTGTGTAATAGTTAGTATTGATGAGTTTCATGTTTTAATTTCTTCATAGCAACTGTAATAATCTAAAAACGTTGAAAATGTCGGTTTCCGCTTTCTTAATTAATTTCGCATTATCCGTGAGGAATCCATTTAGGATGACATGCCGCGAGGCATCGTCTACATGCACAAACCCGTAGAGGGGCCCAAGGAGGGCGATGAACCGCGAGGTTCATCTAGTTATACGTTATTGTTAAGAAAAACGACAGATTCAACGTTAATGAAATTTTGCTAAAAAATTACCGTTCTTTTAAAGATAAATCTTCTGATCCCCATACCTTGGCATGGATGAGGGATTGAGTCATCCATGAGGAAAGATTACCATTATACCCTACAACACTAACGAAAACACAACACACTCACACTTTTACCGTATCACCTTTCACGTTATTTTTCGTACCCGTTTTATCTAAAATCAAAAACCCAACCAAAAATTCACCTTCAAAGGGTGGTTCATACTTCATTATCATTTCCAAGCAAGTTTTAGATTGTAAAATTTGTAGAATAGTTTGTCCCTGTGGAATACGACCCTGGACTCACCAGGTTTACTACTTGACCGACTTCCTATACTTGGGAATTTAAACTGCAACATTTTAGTCCAGTCATCGCTTCCACTCGAATCACTTGATGTGTCACTAGAGTAACCCATAGTGGCATCCTCTCGTCCCATCAAACCCATGAATGAATCCCTTTCATCATTGGAGAAAGAACACTCCGAGGTGGACTCTTCTTGGTCCGCTAGCATGTGCCATATTTGATATGTCGTTGTTGCCTTGGACACACGCATAAGAATATCTTAAGCTAAAAAATCAAGCAAGATATTCATTACCTCTTCATGTTTCTTCACCAATTCTTTTTGCTCATTTGTCCACTTATGTACGGAAGTGGTAGGTGCGCGAAAGGGCTTCTCCACAAGCTTCCAATAATCCTCATCGATGGATTGAATATAGGCCTTCATCTTCACACACCAAATTTGATAGTTGGGCCCAAGGAGATATGGTGGAAAAGGGCTTCGTGTGTTGTTGTTGGTGGTTGTCATAGCTATTACCTCGCTCCGATACGAATTGTAGTGACCCTGTGCTATGAGGAATAAACACTAGAGGGGGGTGAATAGTGTTCTATAGAATTATAAGGAATTTATGCCAAATAAAACCCTAATTAACCAACAAATGCGGAATGAAAGAAGTGATCAACAACGCAAGGAAGAATGCAATGCAAACATGCAATCTATCCTGGTTCGGTGCCACCCAAGTCTCCCCGACTTGTTCCCGGTGCCCTAATCCAGCAACACTCGGATCCCCTCCAGATACTCTAGTAAAACCACTAGAGCTTTCCTTTAGCACACTTGCGGAAACCCCACAAGTGCAATCGACCTACAATCGATGTCTGTGTATCCCACAACCCTGGAACACACAAATACCTTAATCCCACAACCTGGAACTAAGCACACTCTCACAAACCGAGAGCAAAACCTAATCTTGACTCCCACAACTTGGGATCAAGACAACCCTCTCAACAACCGAGAGTATACAACAATTTATATGTATAGAGAATGAAATGTAAAGCTCTTACCACAAAATCATATGCCTTAAGAAATACTTACCAATTATGGGCAAGAGTGGATTTTGAGGAAGTAGTTAGCACCAAACCCTAGCTCTAACAAGATGGACAGCAATAGATGGCTAGGGTGAAGTTGGTGACTTTGATTCAAGCTCTTAGCTTGAGTAGCTCACAAAGAATGAGAATCTCTCTTGAGGAATTAGGGCTCAAAGAGTAAGGGAGAGATTCGTGTGAGATGAGAGAGCTTAGAAATGGAGTTGAGTGGCTCTTCTCTTGGATGTGAAAATGTCTCTAATATCAGCCTTGGATCTCTGGTTTGAAGCAACTCAAACTTATATTGGAAGAGACAAAACGGTCACAAAAATCGTGGCATTAAATGCCCAACGGCTCTATTTCTGAAGCTGCTTAATCGGTCTAAGAAGGATCACTGACCGATTAGTTTGGGAACTAGTCGGTTGGTGAACCTTCTTGGACCGACTAGATGGTTGACAGAGAATATGGTGAAATAATGGGTAAGAACTAGTCAATCTAAGAAGGATCACTGACCGATTAGATTTGAAACTAGTCGGTCTAAGAAGGATCATCAACTGACTAGTTTGACAACTAGTCGATCAGTGAACCTTCTTGGACCAACTAGATTGACTTTTAATCGATTAACCATCCTTCTTGAACCAACTAAGATGCATAAGAAGCCATGAAAAGAAGCGATAAGCTATGGGAAACTTTCTAATGGCTTCTAAGGCAATCCTAGAGATAAGATATGATAGTTATGAAGATTTCTAGGCAAGTACTACTCAAGGCTTAACATTCTATGATATGAAGCTAGAAGACAATATAAATAACATGACGAACCGTCTTCAAAGCTTCAACATGGAGAATCCGAATCCCTTGACTTCATGAATAACTCCTTGAGCTTCAACGAAGCTCCAGGCACAATGATCACGCGTTCTGAGAAAGTCTTGGGACGTCGCTTGAGATGTACAAAGTAATTTGGCGACGATCTCCATAATTCTTCATGGTCTTGAGTCTTTTAGTTGTATGTCTTGAACATCTCCAAGCACAAAGTTTTTGATCCTCAATGTGTTCTTTGAAGCTTTTGAATCATCCATTCCTATCTTCTCTTTGGATTGAATCTCCATTTATTTGTTGAAACCATTGGCTTGAGGTTTGAGATAGCCTTTGAGTTCTTCAAGCCAATACTTCACCTTTATTGATCTACCAAGTCCTCCACTTGAATCAACACGTGTAGTCACTTTTGATCTTTTTGAATCTAATTGGTTACTTTTTAGCTAAGTGCAAACATATGAGTTAATCACAATGATTTGTGTTTGATCATCATCAAAATCAAGGTGGAGAGTCCAATACTCAACACCCAAGTGTAGTTTTGATGATGCTCACAAATGATACGGCTACTAATGATGTAATTCAAGTTTGTGTAGGTTGAAAACAATGTGATGAACAATGTAGTAAAGCAATGAAGAAAATAAAAAGTGAAGTATCTCAAAAAACGAAGACTTGGAAGCCATGATCGTGGAGTCAACTCTAGAGTCAAGACATGTAGCAAGTAAAGACTCATTGAAGACTCAAAATCAAGACTCAATGGCCCAAGACAAGAGAACGAGACTCAAGAACTCAAGAGTGTGTATATTGTAAGTTAGAAGTCTCATTTTGTTAAAGTCAATATTATGGAGCTACACACTCAAAAAAATATTTGAAAAATGTTTTTAAAATGTGTTAAAAATTTTAAATTAGTATATAATTATTTTTAAATAATTTCATAGTGATTTGATGAAGAAAAACTCATGTATCACAAAATAACCAACTATCCACACCCTGATAACTAGCTATCTTGATACAGATTTTGAACTAGAACTCTCAGGAATGTAGTAGCCGACTATCACCCTGTAGTAGTCAACTATCTGTAAAAATATAGTTGACTATCTCCTGGAGATATTCGACTATCTGGGTCAACTGGCAGCTTTTTAAGTAAAACTCGATTCACTCGAACTAGCTGTTGTTAGCCGTTGGAGGAAAGATTTTTGAGCATGATTTGATTTGTTTTTCTCCTCTATAAAAACAAGAGACCTCAGATATTTTTCATATCAATATTTGAGCAATTTTATATTATTTTCAAGCTAATTCTCAAAGTTCTCTTCTTTCAAAAAGTTCTCATTTTGACCATTATTTCAATTCTTTTTGTGCAAATTTTTCAGATATTTTTATAATCATTTTGGCCCTGTTAAAGCTTGATTTTGATCTCTAAAGCACAAAGCTTTTATTTTTCAAGGGATTCATTTTCAAGTTGCTTTTTATCTTTTTGAGATTAACTTATATTCTTTCTTGATCAAAAGTATTTGATTTTTATATAGCCACACAAAATACACAAAGCTCCATATATATTGGCTATAGGAATCACAGGGTGAAAAGCGTATCGTCAAAAGGTTTGTAAGCCTTTGGAGAAGGCATTGGTAAGGTGTTCCCTAGTGAAAGGAAGTGTTTTGTTATACTTGGTTGAAATTCCTAGTTGGCTTGTAACTATGTGTTTGGAAATCCTAGCAAGTGGAGCTTGGTACTTGTATTGCGTTTGGCAATAGTGGATTAAAGCCCGACAGAGGTCGGGGACTAGACGTACCCAGGTTGTGGGGAACCAGGATAATTAAAGCCCGAGAGAGGTCGGGGACTAGACGTATCCAGGTTGTGGGGAACCAGGATAAAAGCCTCGGTGTTTACATTGTGCTTACTTTCCTCTATCATTTTTATCTTGCTTAGTTTAATTTCTATCGCACTCTAACTATCTCTTATTTGCAAGATCTATTATTATTTTGTGTTGATTAAGTACCAAGCAAGGTAACTCTCCTTAAAGACTTGGGCAACAAATAGAAGGGTTTATTTACGCGAAAATTTTTATTACTTTATATACAACACTATTCAACGCACATTCTAGTGTTGTCTGCCATCCATAGGATCACACACCCACATCATCCACGTGACCAAGTGATAGGCAACATTAGTGATGGAGTCTGTACAAGGTCAAGGGTGGGGTACTTCACACATTGTACTTTGGTATCAACGATCAAGCCAAAGAACATTGATGAAGCGTGTGAACATTGGTCGTGTATCATGGCAATGGAGAAGAGCTCATCCAATTTGAAAGGAACGACGTTTGGGAACTTATTCCTCCTCCGAAAGGCCACCAAGTCATAGGTACGAAGTGGATCTTCAAGAACAAGATGGTTGAGAATGAGGTCGTCACCCCGAACAAGGCAAGGTTAGTGGCTCAAGGCTACCAAGGTATTAATTTCGAAGAATCCTTTGCCCCGATAGCAAGATTAGAATCAATTAGGTTATTATTATCATTTGCATCATTTAAGAATTTCAAATTATTTCAAATGGATGTCAAAAGGGTATTTTTAACTGGCTTTGTTCATGAAGAACTTTATGTTTCTCAACCACCCGGTTTTATTCATAAAAAATTTCCAAACCATGTTTTAAATATAAGAAAGCACTTTATGACTTGAGACCAGCTTCTAGAGCTTGGTATGATCACCTAGAGAATTTTCTTTTGGATTTAGGTTTCACAATGTGTGAGGTTGATTCAACACTTTTTATGAAATATTTTGATCATGACATTCTCATAATTCAAGTGTTTGTAAATGCTATCATATTTGGTTCTACTAACACTTCATTATGTCAAGAATTTGCTATGTCAATGCAGGATTAATTTGAGATGAGCCATATTGGAGAGCTTACCTATTTTCTAGGTCTTCAAATTCGTCAATTGGAGCATGTGATCTTCATCCACTAAAGGAAGTACACGGTGGAGTTGATCAAATGCTTCGGGATGTGAACTTCTTCCTCCAAGCGTACTCTAATGAGCATGACGACGCATCTTGATAAAGATGAGCATGGGACATTGGGCAATATCGAGGTATGAAAGGTAGTTTATTTTATCTTGCCGCGAGTAGACCCGATATTATATTCGTCGTTTGTTTGTGTGCATGTTATCAATCTCAACCAACACATTCACATTTGATTGCTGTCAAACAGACTTTTCGTTATCTCAACCAAACAATCGACTATGGATTATTTTATCCAAATTCATGCACATATGAGTTAATCTCATATAGTAATGCCAATTTTTTCGGATGTAAATCCGATAGGTAGAGTACTAGTGGCACTTGCCATTTTCTAGGAAATTCCATTGTAGCCTGGTTTTTCAAGAAATAAAACTCGGTATCCATACCTACGAATGAAGTGGACTATATAGCCGCGGGTCTAGCATGTGTACAAGTCTTATGGACGAGACAAACACTTAAGAACTATGGTATCGATTGTGGTACATGTGCTATTATGCTTAATAACCAAAGGGCTATATGTCTTTTCAAAAACCTGGTACAACACTCTCGTACAAAACACATTGATGTTAGACATCACTTTATAAATGACCATGTCCTCAAGAAGGATGTTAGGCTAGAGTACATTGACACCCAACAACAAATCACCGATATTTTCACTAAACCTTTCAAGGAGGATTGCTTTGTGAGGCTTAGGGGAGAATTAGGCATTATGGGTGAATCAGAACTCTAGAAGACCATTTCTTTATGTCATACCATATTTCATTCGAATTCAATATGTTATGTCATTTTATATGCTCATAATGATATAATTGTATCATATATCTCAACTTTTCATTTTATGTTGTTTTTGATATATATGTGATTTTTCTGATATATTTGAACAACTTTGATTTGATTTGGTGTTTATGAAATTTAGATGATTGGTTATGTTTTTGAGTTGTGTTTATGCTTAGTTAAAGTGATTAGATCTGATTAGCTTCAGCTATCGCTTTGACTTGATCCTAGGTTCAAACTTAGATTTTTGGACCAGAACAGAAGTCTATGTGAGACACACTAGACGTCTGTCGTATCAGATCAGCTTCTTTCCCAAAAACTCTCATGTTTCAGCTGTCTGTAGTTCACTAACCAGACATATGAACATTCGATCAGGCGCCTGATAGATGAACTCCAGACATCTTAACAGTGAGAATTTTTTGTTAAAATTTTCCCGAGAGCTTTCTCTCTCTTTACGTTGATTTTGCAGTCGTATATAATACACTAAACAGACATCTGGTGGGTTTTCCAGACGCCTGGTTCATTTACTACAGTCATCTGGTCGTTCGATTATGTCTTTAAATTCTAATTCACCAGGCGCTTAGTCGTTTTTTGAGATTCTAATTCACTGGGCCTCATACCCCAATGTAGATTCAATTTCCATATTTATACCCCTCAAATCCACTCGTCTTGCCGATGTGGGACTATGTTTGATATCTAACAATGTTTAAGTCCGTATTTTATTTTTCTCTGCCACATGTCATAGTTAAAACCATTAAGGTGTTCTATCTTAACTAGTTCAAATGCACTTATTCTACTAGCCATTGAATAGTTGTTTTATAGTGTGAACAACAATGTTTTAGATGTAGATGCTAAAAACAAATATGGTTACTAAATCAACATAAAACTAGAACTAGCAATTTATACTAACTACTAGAGATTTGTTCTTGATGATAGAGGAGAAAAACTCCTATATATTTATTGTTCTTTTTATGTCATTGTTGTTTTCTATGGTTTCCGAAGAGCAGATTTATTCTTGATGATAGAAGAGAAAAACACATCTCTCTATATAGGATACATCCATTCCATATATACATTCCTCAATCGACCACACGATACGTGAGAAAAAAAATCATCTCTCATGTATCTCAAACTAATACTCGAGTACTAAACGGGTCAGGCTCTAATCCATTAGGACATTTTAGGCCAAAAACCAAATTTAAAAAAAGAAGTTAATTAAATAAATTTGATTTAACAATATGATACGCTACCTGATTCTCAAACGTGAATATTTAGAATTTTTTCAGAAATAAAATAAATAATTACTTATTTTCCCCCGAAAAAATAAATAAAATATATGTAAATGAGCGTTGGATCCAACGAGGATGACCTAGCCAAAATCAAATGGGACCGAAGCGAACCGAAAGCGGCTCAAAAGTAAATAACACCGACACCAAACACAACAAAATTCCCAACAACCCATTGACTCCATCAAACAACAACACGGCGAAAATTCGAAGAATACAACAAAATCCAACTGTCGAGCAAAAACAAAGAACCCTCTCCTTTATACCCAGGGCGATTTAGGGCGGATTGGGGTTAGGGTTCCCAAAATCCTCCCCCCAAAAAGTGAAAAATAAAATAAAATAAAAATCCTTACAAAATGCGATTCCCCAATTCTTTCCTCTTGATCGTCGCTCTCGCCTTCCTCCTCCTCTCCTTCGCCCGATCCGACGACGAATCATCATCATCATCATCATCCCAGCGAAATGACGTCTGCCCCTCTCTCTCCGACGGGTCCTCCGGGTCGGGCTGCCCGATCCGCTGCTTCCGACCCGACCCGGTCTGCGGCGACGATGGTGTCACATACTGGTGCGGGTGCCCGGATGCCGCCTGCGCCGGCGTCCACGTGGCGAAGCGAGGGCCATGCCAGGTCGGCAACGGGGGCAGCGCCCCAGTCTCCGCCCAGGCCTTCCTTCTGATACACATCGTCTGGCTCATCGTCCTTGGATTCTCCGTCCTCTGCGGTTTCCTCTAAGCGACATGACTGGTACCCCTTGACTTCTTTTATTTCGTTGTGCGGAATTTGCGAGAGTAATTTCAATTTGGGGGAGTTTGTTGTTTCAGTTGATGTGTAATTGCTGTGTATATATCACTCTTGAATGTTAGAAGCTAATATACATGTTCGTCATTCTTTTGATCTTGGAGTTTGCGAGTTGTTGCATTTTTAGGGCGATTATGAAATTGGGAATCGTGATATCTTTAATTATAAACATTTTTGAGTGTTCCTAGTTGCGAGAAATGAAACAAGAATGGCATTGTGTAAGTTCATGAATTTCAATGGATACTAGTGCTGCGTAGGTTGTAATCATCGTATAAAGAACTTGTAGAGATTAATTGTTAGTTGAGACAATTAGGGATTATAGTTACTCATGGGCATTTAGCTTATTATCATTGTTTTGTTGGGATCGTTTGTTAAAGATGATGTAAAACGAGATAACAACCATTAAACAAAGATTGCCCGTTACGGGTTGCTATTGAGTCACCTCTATATATTGAAACTAACGATGCATATGATTCTTGATATGGTGTTCTTTATGTTCTTGTTAGTCGTTAACTTTCTCAGCAAGCATCCAACACGACACTTCTGCAGGACAAGATAGTTACTAGTTATATGCTTGATTTTTAGGATGACAAGGTAGCAATATATGCAATGATAAAGGCAAATTAAAAAACTATTACATGCTCATTGAACACATCTTTATTTAAGGGAACCAATACGAACAATGCAGAGGCCTCAAATGGTTATTACATGCTTCAGATTTTATTTGAAAGGACCAATTATGATAATATAGTTCCAATGGAGTTAATATTCCGAGTTCCAAAAGATGCGAGATGTGTTCTGTTAATGGTAGGAAATAAATTAGGGATGCAAGTGGATTTAGATTACTGGATAAGGATATGGATTTAGGTAGTGTAATTTGATATTTTGGGTGATATGGATTCAAATACAAATATCTTATACATTTATAGTATGACTCATTGGTATTCAGTCACCTCCTTATAATCGTATATCCACATTTATTTGCTTATTAATTAGCTTAAGCCCCAAAACTGATTTCATAATAGGGTTATTTTTTTAATTCCCACAGCCAAAGTGTATCATTTATATCAAACATTTTCATTTGATTAATATTGGTAGAAATTTTTTACAGCTATGGATACAAGATTGTCCGGATCATCGTCATCATATTCTTTACTCCTTGCAGATTTTTATTAAAATCATGATACTCTGTCATTTATATATTAATTTTATGAATTCTTGTTGTAGATTCTTTTTTATTTGGGGTGGCAAATGGGTATTGATCCGACAGGTCAAACCCAACCTGAATTTTTGAGGATGTAGGGGCAAAAGCGGGTTCGGGTAAAATATGGGTCAAAAACGGGGGGTGTTCAGGTTTAATATCTAACCCGAAGTTACTTGAATACAAACGGTTTATGTTATATATTGGTTTAGTTTAATTGTAACACCGATGGTGTGGTGTGATGGTTAATTCATTTGGTATGTGACAAGCAGATTTGGGTTTGAATCCCACGGTTTGCAAAAAAAATTCGTTTTTTGGGGGAAAACCATCTGGCTGACCAATGTTGGAACCTGATTCGTGTCCAACCTGACCCGATTGCTCCCCTACTTATTAGTGTGGAAATTGTTGGGCAATTAAGAGAGTAATTACAATTAAGGAGTCGGTTGTGTGTAGCTTGTTGAAAAATATAATACAAAACACCAAAAATATCTTCGTGTTGTGAGTTGAGGGAGGCCTTTGGCCTCCCTCCCCTCATCACTCTCCATTACTCCCCACTAAGTTAGTGGGGAGGCCCATTGGACTCCCACCTCAACATGAGAGTTTTATAAATATAGTACCATGGCTATTTGCCATGGTTAATCCTCTTCAACACGTTATCAGCACGAGTTCGCTCTAGAAATTTATTTTTTTTGAGCCAACAAAATTTCCCCACAAAATTTCCCTCTTGCTAAGGAATCTTATAGTTGCGGCAAAGTTTTCGCGACGACGATCAACTGCTTTCTTTCTCGGATTGCGGGAGCGGGGATTTTTATCTACGGATTTTATTTATTCTTCCCTAGATCTTTGATCTAGAGGTAAAATTCTATTCCCGTAGATAAACATTATAGACCATATGTTGATTATTTTATACAAATCAACATATCAAAAAAAAATAGAATAAATAAAAACCAAAACGGTTTTTCACCCAAATTCCCCTAAATTGTCGAAAGAAAAAAAATATATATTATTAAAAGCCTAGGTAAATTTTTTGTTCATTTCCATTTAATAAAACAGCATGCATAACTGTTATCTACAGAATTCCTTTGGACGTTCTATAACGATCCATTATCATTCTCCAACTTTCAATTAATATTGATTAATGGATACATATATGAACCAAACAAATACATGCTAGATTAAAATGATGTCGGCTTATATACATGCTAAATTAATACACCTCCAATTTTGCATGTTATAATCGGATATCTCAAGGTTTTTCCTTGGAAATTAGGAACGGTATTACCTTGGAAATGATGTCGGCTTATAACAGCAGCACACTCATCGTTATATGTTTAAGTCCATGTCATAATCCAAGTGAACTCCAATTTTGCCGATTACAACAAAAGATGAAACATTTGGACATATTAGAATAATAATTAATTTTGTGTTCCAATTTGGGCCTGAAGCCCAGCTTATAACAATGAAAATTAGTTTTCTATTTCTTATGGGCCCGAAGCCCCAATCAGATCAATAATTCATTTTATCTTCTAATTTGGGCCTGAAGCCCAGTTAATCCAATTGCAATATCAATTTGTTAATCAAATTTTTGCAAATGGGCCTGCAGCCCAAATATTAATAATATATTAATTTAGCCATTTTTTTTTCTCTTTCTTATGGGCCAGAAGCCCAGTAATTACAAAATCCTAATAATAAATTGGATAGCCTGTTTTTTTGGCCTGAAGACCATTTGTAGCAATGAAAATATGGTATATGGGCCAGTAGCCCCATTCATATTAATAATTAATTTTGACTTCTCAATTGGGCCAGCAGCCTAGTAAATCCAATTACAAAATGAATATGTTAATTAAACTTTTGCAAATGGGCCTGCAGTCCAAAACATTAAATTATTTATTAAATTATTTATGGGCCTGCAGCCCCAATAAAAATAAGAATTCATTTTAAATTCTTGTTTGGGCATGTAGCCCAATTAGTCAAATTGCTAATATTATAACACTCTCGCATTATTATTAATTTATGGAATATTAGGATTTTTTTTTTAAAAATATAATTATCTTAAGGATCCTGCGATGTGACCGCTCTGCCGTTAGTCAACTAACCTAACGGTGTATGACGTCTAGGGGTGTGCGGGTCCGGGTACCATGTTCTTTTTATGTTACCCGGACCCTACCCGATAAGGGACCGGTTCCTAAAATTTGGACCCGGAACCTACCCAGTTGGACCATATACCCGGAACCTACCCGGGCCCTATGGTTCCGGGTAGGTTCCGGGTACCCTGTTAAAACACTAATTTTCCATAACATGTGACAACCGTTGGAGATATTATGTGGAGGAAAAATGGAGAGGTAAAACTTAACATGGAACTATGTTCCTAAAACTAACGTTGAGAGGCTGCACGATAAACAATCCTGACCTCATCAAGAGCCAAGGACACTGAAGTGGATTCTCCCACAAGGTTATCATTCAAAAGCTATTCTCATGGGATGTGAGGTTACTACATTCAGAATAAGGAATTTGATGCTACATATCCAAGTTTGGTTTATACTGGACTTTTGTCATGGATATTTTTTTGTTCAGTGCAAGCTGTTTAAAGCTACCTTTTGATAAGATGGGACTCATGCTATGCGTAGAATACCATAGTTGCAGTTCTGTTCGTCAGCGAACTTTATTTTCGCCTCTCTAAACTTAAAAGGTTTTAGCACCATGGTCTAAGATAGCTTTCCAGACATTCAACGTGATAATTACAACCATGTATAAGCCCAAGTTGTTACTGTATCATGTTATTACTAGTGGTTTGTTGATTGTTAATGGATTTCTAATCAAAACAGCCGAATCAATTAATGCTGCATATTTTCTGACTGCAATGCGGTTCGCGTGAAGCTCACAATTCCCTGCATTTCCTAGACTAGAATGTTTAATCCCCAAACTCTGTACTTTGTTTCACGTGATGTTTAGAAACCCAACATGGATTCATTCGTATTTCTCATCTATTTTTACTATATGCTGATGTGCATATTTTCATAATCTTATTGAACCTAAATCCCACCTGAATTTCATAATCTTACGGTTCCAGGTCCGGGTACCCGTATCCTATAGATGGGAACCGGAACCGGACCCGATTCACACCGGTTCCTAATTTTCCTACCCAGAACCTACCCGAAACTAATGTGTATCTACCCAGAACCTACCCGTTCGGGTAGGTTCTGATCGGGTATCTGGGTACCCTGTACCCATGCACACCCCTAATGACGTCTCCCCGTGGTCCTAGAGATTATTATATTTTTTAGTCTCTTTTTCCATATTATATATGCATGTGTTATATAAACTGTGTGGTTGCTTATTTTGTGCATGTAGCATATTATAAACTGCGTGGTTGTTAATATAAGCTAAAATGTGATTTTTGGGATCGGCCATTTTGATACCCTTTTTAAATTCCTTGCAATTTTATTTTCTTTTTGAGAGAATTTGTAAGTGAGGATTAAATGTATTAATGCCAAAGACCGGTGTACCGATAAATGAAGACGGAGGCGAAAATTGGAAAATATAGGGACCCTTCTGGGTTTCCAAGTTGTATTTTTCTTTTATTTATGGACTGTATATTCGGACTTTGGACATTGTATGTCTTTGGGTATCTGGCCGATCCCCACATTTTACTTATTTTATTGTTTATGCATGAATTTACACTTTAATTAATTCATGCTTATTTTAAATTGCATAGATAAATGGTAAAATTGGCAAGCGTCGATTTCGAAGTTTTGATGCTGCAGTAAATAATTACCTGAGTTGGCGAGTGGACCTGAAGTTCCACTTGCGTTCGATGGCCCTCCTTGGCTCAATTTTGGCTCCTTCATCGGTCCCAGCAGCGACCGATGCTTCTGCTAGTAAGGCCCCAGAAGCGGAACAATCATCTAGCAGAACTCCTACCACCATCTCTGATGTGGATAAGGCGAAAGCCATTATCTATATTAGGAGACATATAGATCGGACCTTAAAGGCCAAATAACTAACGGTAGAGGACCTAATGGAGCTGTGGACAGCGCTGGAGGCATGTTATAAACATCAAATTGATGTAATATTACTGCGTGTCAGTTATGAGTGTGAAAACCTCAGACTTCAGGACTATAAGTCCGTCGCTGAGTATAACTCTGCACTTCATAATATCACCTCACGCCTGAAGTTGTGCGGTGAAGAAGTGACAGAACAACGCATGTTGGACAAGACATTTACCTCGTTTCACGAGAAAGATACAATCCTCATGCAGCAGTATCGTGAACACAACTTCACGAAATTCTCTGATCTGATCTCATGCCTACTTAGGGTAGAACAGAATCAAGATTTACTGCTAGCCCCTCATAATTTACGTCCAGCTGGCACTGCACCTATCCCTGAAGCCCACCACGTTTCTCCCCAGAAGTGGAAAAATAAGAAGAATGCTAATAATAACAAAGGAAAAGCTGTGATGAAGAATGGACGAGGAGCAGCACCCCTGTCCAATAACAACAATACAGGAAAGAGTAACTTCACATGGAAGCAAAAGAACACTGACCAAGTGTCACTTCCTAAGAAGAACTGGGAGGATAAATGCCATAGATGCGGCATGACTGGCCATTGGTCCAGAATCTGCCGCACTCCTCGCCACCTCCATGCACTATATCAGGCGAGCCAGAAGTCTCTGCCTGAAACAAACTTGGCGGCTGTTCAGCCACCAACGATGTTCACTGCAAAAGACTTCGAGAACGACAACCTGCTCGATTAAGCTTCATCTTTTATCTATGCATTTAAAATTCAATGTTGCTTCATCTTTAATTTGCTTAAGTACGAACTTTTTTTGTCTTTTTCATTGACTTAAATAAAATTTCGTTTTGCTTATAGATGAAGTATTTAATATTGTGGACAGTGCCTCGTTGCACTGGTGTAGCATTAATATTGCTCCCACATACAACGAGACTATAAGATGCAAACTTCTCCCCTTAAACATATAGGAATTTTCCAAGTTTCAAGGATATTTCGTTTAAACGAACATAACTTGAAAACTGTGGATAATAAATATTGAATATCAATATGTAACTCGTAAAGAGGATGGCCAGAAGCCCAGCTACTTACGATTTCATTGGACCCTCGTCGGGCCCCTATAATTACAGATATTCATCCTATAGAAAGCCAACTTGACTGAGCACCAGAAGTGCCTTTCATTGCCATAGTTTTTAACTCTGGCAAAATGGACTTAGTCATCTAGGATCAGTGATGATGGACGCATCATCAAATGAATCCATCGGAGAACCTGAAGATTCTTCAAAAGGTTGAGTTTCTTTGTCCCCCTTTGCCATAAGGGAAAACTTAGAGAGAGACCTTCCCTCCTGAAAGTGGGTTTAGAGTCTCCTGGCTTCATTGAGAGAATACATGGTGACCTTTTGCGGGCCTATTCACCCCGCAAATGGACCATTTTCGGTACTTCATTACTGTACTGATATATGCATCTACTAGATGGTCTTCTGTGTGCCTTCATATTCACTCGCAACATAGCTTTCTCAAAGCTAATAATGAGGGTGAATTCACTACTCATATCATTCAAGACTTCTGCCAAGCAACTGGCATTGAAATTGAACATCCTGTAGCATGTTCATACTCAGAATGGGTTATCAGATTCTCTGGTAAAGAGACTCCAATGGATTTCACGTCCATTGTTAGATTCCAGTTGCCTGTTGATATTTAGGGACCAACAAGCTGCACTCCGCATCGCTTATCCCGATACGGCCCGCTTGTGGCCATATCTTATTGCTGATGCCGCTTCCTTATGGTTTACCACCAAGTCTTGATAAATGTGAATTTGATGAGTAAAGTCTCATTGTAATAGGCACTCAGTCTAAAGAAGCATGAAGCTTCTGAGACCATATCATGGGACACATAAGTCCTCATCTCGTTATGATCCGCATACTTTTTCTGTGTGACGTTGAGATCCAGAAGATCCTTCACATTCAGACTAAAGTACATCAATTGACGGATAAAAATGCGGACAACCAGAAGATTGTTCGTTCACACGTCCCTGCTGCCAACACGCCAGCTAGGATTGACATTCCCAAAGATGAATGCAATCCACCGGCAGCAGAATTGGATGTACCTCATTTGAAAAGAGGACGCCGGCCAGGTTCAAAATAAAAATTTTCTTATAATAGGAAGATTCCTGGATATATAAAAATGATCCATCCACGGGATGCTGAGCTCAGACCAGCAACCTCTCCCCTCCTAATTTCCCCTGCAGAGGAAACAACAGGAGAAACATCATTATATTACGTACGTACTGGAGAGGTACTGGACAGATATAGCACAGTCGTCGACGACAGTTTTACTTTCGCTATTGCCATTCACGTCGCTGAATACGACGATGACGTCTACCCACTTTTCTATAGCGTAAACGCATAGAATGGCCAAAGTGGGACGAGGCAATAAGAGTAGAGCTGGACTCACTCTTGAAAAGCAAAATCTTTGGACCAGTAGTCCATACACCTGAATGTGTAAAAACCTGTGGAATATAATTCGAATTTCATAAAGAAATTGAAATCAAGGAAATGTGATCATTTTCCTACTATGCCTACACTTCTCTGCAAAAGCCAATACATGCAGCTCATGGACGTTGTGACTGCATATATATACGGCAATATAGATATATAGATCTAAATAAAACTTCCAGAAGGGTATACTCTACCCCCAGAGATGAAAGAGAAACGTAGAAACGTCTTCTCCATAAAGGCTACAAAGATCATTAGTTGATCTTAAGCAATATTCTGCCCTTGTATCTTTTTCGAAAGATCGTTGACAGGATTTGTTATATTTGCCTTACATATGGTCGACTTAAAGCTAATAGGATCTCCAGCAGAGACCATTGAGATTTCAGATAGCTTTAAAGCGTACCTTGGAAATGAAAAACCTAGGTATAACGATCATCCTGACAATGACATTAATCATCCTGAAGATGGCAATAATCAGCCTGAAGATGAACTATCATCCTGAAGATGACATTAATCATCCTGAAGATGAACTATCATCCTGGAGATGAACCATCATCCTGAAGATGACATTAATCATCCTGAAGATGACATTAATCATCCTGAAGATGAACTATCATCCTGAAGATGAACTATCATCATGAAGATGACATTAATCATCCTGAAGATGAACTATTATTAATCATGCCGAAGATGTCTCGGCTTACATATTAAACACCTTCGTGGTGGAACCCTTTCATATTCTTCATACACCTGGAGTTTATGAAGAATGATGTCCTTTTGCAACCTATTAAAAATGGATACTTATTTATGACACCTTTCAGTAGCTGAAAGAGGAGGAGGACATCCTAGGTTCTGAAGAGCCTAGCTCTAGTGTATTATCTGGCCAACTGCACGTATCTTTGATAGAACGTCTCCAGTAAAGTTGTTAACCAGATACAGTGTTGTCCTGGAGAGCAACACTAGACCAAGGATAAGCTGCTTTTGCGCAACTTCCAAGGGTCAAGGAATATATATTGCATATGCAGGTTTAAAGATCATCGCGATGACTGAAACACAATAGGCCGGCCACCTCCTAAATATATACACATCATCATCCAATGTCTACATCTTCTGAGAAGCTCATCATCCAAGAAGCAAGTATTGAAAACGCTCAGCCAGGTCTAGCAGTACCTTGCAGACACACTGAAGACTGATTCAAAGAATACTTTAGTGGAGTCATCT
Organism: Scilla litardierei; assembly: GCA_030789695.1. Classification (NCBI taxonomy): domain Eukaryota; kingdom Viridiplantae; phylum Streptophyta; class Magnoliopsida; order Asparagales; family Asparagaceae; genus Scilla; species Scilla litardierei. The sequence continues at coordinate 180,748,824 of CM061142.1, read as the reverse complement.
ACCAACTTCGAAGAGCATTACACTCCAGAGCGACGCTGCCTTCCAATAGCCGCTAGATGAGTGAAACTTGTGTAGATGAGTGATAATTGTATTTTCTTTCAGAACATGATGGATGTATAGACGAATAGGAGATGATTGTATAGATACATAGGAGATCTGCAAGCCTGAAGCTTGTACATATCAGGGGGAGTCCCTCGATAGTTGTACTCTTTTCCCTTAAGCTGCTGGTTTTTCCCACTGGGTTTTCCACAGCTAAGGTTTTAACGAGGCAACCATAGTGGCTCTGGATCCAGAAGTATCCACCCCATTGGCATACTAAATCCTGAAGTATTCATATGCTTAACCCAATGTAATGGAGAGATGAGGGGGAGTGTTGTGAGTTGAGGGAGGCCTTTGGCATCCCTCCCCTCATCACTCTGCATTACTCCCCACTAAGTTAGTGGGGAGGCCCTTGGACTCCCACCTCAACATGAGAGTTTTATAAATATAGTACCATGGCTATTTGCCATGGTTAATCCTCTTCAACACTTCGGATTAATCTAGAATTTATAAGATTTTTGGATATTTATTGGAAGCCAAAACCATGGATTTAACAAGCCCGGCCTATGGATTTATATAGCATTTTTAAGCACAGTTAAAAGCCCAACAGCCCAACAGTGAGCCCAGGGACGCGGGCGCGGCCCACGGGCGCATACCCATGCGGGTGAGCACAACGCGCGGAGCACAACAATGGGCGGGGACACATGGCACACATCTGGGCACTGCCGCTGTGATTGAACGGTTGTGTAGCAGGCGCTCGGAGTAAGCGGCATCGGTCGTTCGGATCTGAATTCGAAACCTATTAGGATTTCCAGACCCGTTAGTATCTAAATGGTGTTTCAGCTACGTTTTGATGCTATTTTACGTGGTTTTCGAGGGAATTTCATATTCAAGTTTGCTACTATTTGTAGAAAACACCAAGTGAAATCTAAAGGCCAATGTAATGTTGTTTGAAAGCTTTTCTTCATAGTTTTCTTCTCTGAATTCTTAGCGGGGTTGGTTTATTTCCTTGAACCAAACACCATAACTTGTAATCCAAGATTTTTGAAATATTGGTGATCTCTCTAACTAGACGTACACCAAGTTTTGGGTGGAACACGTATAAATCTTGGTGTTAGATGCGCTTTTATCTTTTGTTTTGCGTTGTCTTTCATATATATTGCTGTGTTGCGTGTTTTGTAAAGAACGTCCAACGGCATTTACCTCCGCTTTCCAGTGGGGCCACCAGGGACCGATCCCTGATGGAGGCGGAACGCGCGCCTTTAACCAGCTTTCTGATGTATAAAAAAAGAACGTCACAACGATCTTGGAATTTCGAGGGGCGATTTCTTTCTTGATAAGCCTATCAAGAGGGCATATGAGCCCGAGAGAGGTGATCCCAATCACTCACATTAATTGGTATCAGAGCAAGGTTCTTGAATAAGTCCAAGGCTGGCGGAGAGTTCTTTTATGAAATGTGACGCAACTAGAAAAGCAATTGGTTCAAGTTCATAAGTGGGTGGCTCGCTATGGTTGGAAGAGTGCAATACAAAATTGATAAGTTTGATGGCAAGGAAAACTTTGAGATAAGACAATACAAGATGAAGGCAATATTGAGGAAAGATCGTATCTATAGGGTGATGTATGACACGAAGAACTTATCAGTGGATATCTCAGAAAGGGATGATATGGAGATGGAGAACTCGGCGATGACAACGATCCAGCTCAGTTTATTGGATAAGGTGATTTATGAGGCGTCCGAGGAAACTATGACCAATGGATTATGAGAAAAGCTCGAGAAGCTGTATCTGAAAGTCACTCTGCTGCAGGTTTATCTTGCTGAAGACTGTCTTCACTTTCAAGATGCGAGACATGATCTCATTGAAGGATCACCTGATGCCTCCAATGGCTTAGTGATAAAGATGAGTGCTATTGGATTGATTGTAGAGGCGGAGCACGAGGCGATTATTTTGCTCCTTTTAATGCCAGAGCGATATACGACGTTCGTCAATTCCATGGTCTACAGTTGGGATATGAAGGCGTATCTCTACAGCGAGGAGTTGAGAGATCGGACGGCAGGAGTTGGTTTAAGTGGATGAGATTTAGACAGCAAGGGCTAACTTGCTTTGGGATGAAGCAATACGTGAGGAGGCAACAAGAGGAGATCGAGATCAAGGACTAGAGGCATGACATGCTACATTTGCAAGAAATCCAGACATGCGAAGGGAGACTGTCCAAAAAGGAGGAACAAAGACATGAATGACACGACAATATTTTCATCAGTTGCAGTTATGCATACAGATGATGTGAGGAACAAAGAGGCCTACAATGTTTTCACAGCGTGCTCATCAGATATTACAAATCATGATTGAGTCATGGATTCAGGGGCGTCGTTCCACATGACGCCACATAAGGGGTGCTTTCATACCTACCAGAGGAATGACGATGGATCAATCTTTATGGGCACTAATGAAGCATGCAAAGCTGTTGGGATTGGTTCGATGAGGATCAAGATGTTCGATGTCGTCGTACGCACACTCATGAACATGTGGCATGGTCCAGAGTTGAAGAAGTCATTAATTTCTTTGAGTGAGTTGGATTCCATGGATTGGAAAGTGATGAAGCTCTGAAAATATCGATGGGTTTGATGGAGGTGATTAGAGGTGAAAAAGTTAGGTACTTGTATCTTCTGAAGGGGGTGATGATCATTAGAGATTCTAATATCGGAGTTGAGAGTTCGCATGATACTAATTTGACCTGGCTGTGGCATTTCAGACTTGGACATGTCGCAGATAAAAGCGTGGAGGCTTTGAGGAGGCGTGGTCTGATCAAATAGGTGAACTTCACGGAGCTGGTGTTTTGCGAGGATTGTGTTTATGGCAAGCAAACCAATGTTAGTTTTGGTGAGAGGAAGCATGACACAAGATGGATCCTTGAGTATGTTCACACCGATGTTTGGGGTCCTGCATCAGTTCACTCTTTAGGTGGAGCTTGTTACTTCATGTCATTCATCGATAATTTCTTCAAGAAAGTTTGGGTGTATGTGATAAAGAAAAAGTCAGAAGCGGTTGATAAGTTCAATGCGCGGAAGACCATTGTGGAGAGTTAAACGAGGAAGAAGCTGAAAGTTCTAAGATCTGACAATGGTGGCGAATTTCCTTTTACTAAGTTTAAGGAATTCTGTCAGGAGCATGGAGTAAAGAGGTAGTTCACTACATTGGGATATCTGCAGTCGAATGGAGTTGTAGAGAGGATGAATAAGACACTTCTAGAGAAGGCGACGTGTCTCATATTTACATCAGGTTTGTCGAAGGGTTTTTGGGCCGAAGTGATATCGACCACAACTTATTTTTTGAATAAAATTCCATCTTCAGCTATCGACGGGAAAATTCCAGATGAAATGTTTGGACAGAGAAGCCAGTGAATTTAGATCATCTTCGAGTGTTTGGATGTCCAGTTTATGTTTATGAGGAAGGTGACAAGTCCGTCATCAAAGGAAAGAAGTATGTCATGTTAGGATACATGGATGGTGTCGAGGGTTACAAAGTTTGGAATACAGATACAAAGTAGATCTTGGTTGGTTGACATGTGACGTTTGATGAGTCAACAGTGCTTGCTTGGAAAGGCTTCAGGAAGTATCGTAACAGGTGGAGGCAAGGAGGTGCCAAACGAGGTGGAGGTACGTATTCCAAATCACAGGATAGACACAGATGTTGGAAAAGAAGTGTCGGTTGATGGAGAGAGTCTAAATGAGGTTACTACTGCAGGTAGCGATAGTAGTGCGAATTCTAGTCGAAGTGGAGATCCTAAATCTATTATGGATGACTCTATTGCTAGTAGAGTGAGGTGGTGCACCGTATAGACCCTAGCTCCATACGAGGACTACGTAAATTTGGCTTATGCATTGCATGCATATGGAGATCCTACGGCAGATAGGGTTACAGTGGATGCATTGAGTTTGGACACAAACTCAGGGTGGTGGTGTGTTACGAGAGATGTCTACATATTATCGCATCCCAAGGAAATTCACGAGAAGGAGAATCCGATGGTAGACAGGTCCACGATGAAGTTTGAGCGGTGCTTAAACTTATTGTCCTTTAACATGAGCTAAGGTGCCACGATGTGGCACAAAGAGACTGTGTTTTGCTTTAAGTACGGATTCAGGAGATACGACGAATTCAGAGATTCTTCTTTGGAAAGGGATTCATTGGATACTCGGTTAGTTGGTGATGATTAGTGCGAAGCTCAGTAGCCAATTGCACTGGCCTCATGATGAGGTGGTTTATTTTTTGATGGTAGAGGATATAGAGTTTTAACTTGGTTCGGGCTTTATGGTATGTTTGTATCTAGGTGGAGTGTTGAAAAATATGTTATATAACACCAAAAATATCTTGGGATTAATCTAAATTTATGATGAATTTTTAGAGTTATTGGATATTTTTTGGAACCTGAAACCATAGATTTAACAAGCCCAGCCCATGGATTTATTCAGGATTTTTAGCACTGATAAAAGCTTGGCAGTGAGCCCACAGGCGCGACCCGCGCGCGTGAGCACGTCACGATGTGCGCGGAGCGGGGCGCAACAATGGGTGGGGACGTGTGGTGCACATCTGAGCACTGCTGCTGCGATCTAACTGTCGAGCGGTGTGGGCGGCATCGGCAATTCAGATCCGAATCCGAACCCTATTTGGATTTCCAGACCAGTTAGTATTTAAACGGGGGTTTAGCTAGGGTTTTGATGCTATTCTTGTGCGGTTTTCAAGGGAATTTCCTGTATAAGTTTGCAGCTGCTGATAGAAAATACATAGGGCAAACTTAGGGCCAAGATAGGGTTGTTTGAGAGCTTTTCTCAATAGTTTTCTTCTCTGAATTCTTAGCAGATTTGGTTTATTCCCTTGAACCAAACACCATATATTGTAATCCAAGATTATTGAAACATTAGTGATCTCTCCAATTTGACATACATTAAGTTTTGGGTAGAACCAGTATAAATCTTGGTGTCAGGTGCGCGTTTATCTTTTGTTTTGCATTGTCTTCCATATATATAGATGTGTTGCAGGTTTTGTAGGGAACGTCATTTGCTTTTATCGTTGGCACAACGATCTTGGAATTTCACGGGACGATTGCTTTCTTGATAAGCCTATCAAGAGGGCATATGAACCCAAAAGAGGTGATCCCAATCAACCATAACAATTGGTATCAGAACACAACAATTGGTATCTGATCAAGGTTTGTGAGCAAGTTCAAGGCGATAGCGGAGAGTACTTCAATACAAGGGGGCGCAACCAGGAAAGCAATTGGTTCGACTTTGTATGCGGGTGGCTTATATGTGACGGTTGAAGGAGCGTAATATAAAATTGATAAGTTTGATTGCGATGGAAACTTCGAGATATGACAGCACAAGATGAATGCAATTTTGATGAAAGATCGTATCCATTGGGTGGTGTACGACACAGAGAATTTCTAGGCGGATTTCTCGTAAAGGGATATGGAGATGAAGAACTCGACGATGACAACCATCCAGCTCAGCTTATCGACAAGGTGATTTATCAAGTGTCCTAAGTGACTACGGCTAAGGGATTGTGGGGAAAACTTGAGAAATTGTATCTGGAAAAGTCACTCACCAACATGCTTATCTTGTTGAAGACTTTTTTACTTTCAAGATGCGAAACATGACCTCATTGAAGGATCATCTGGATATCTTCAATGCTTAGTGATGAAGATGAGGGCTATTGGATTGACTTGTAGATGCGTAGCACGATGCAATGATTCTACTCTTGTCGTTGCTAAAGTGAAATACGATGTTCGTCAATTCCATGGTCTACCGTTGGGATACTATCAATCTTGATGATGTGAAGACGAGTCTTTACATCGAGGAGTTGAGAGATCGTATGTCAGTAGTTGGTTTGAGTGGAGATTGCAAGGAGTAATAACTTAATGGGAAATGCTTTGTGCACCATTCGTTTTACTCACGCGCACATACCACTTCTTTACAAGTTTGCCATTCAATTTACTCATGCGCACATACCACTTATTCCTCTTTTACCCTCGTCTCCCCCCCACAACGATGACGAGCGGTCGACGATTTACTAGGGTTTGGAATGGGTGGGGGAGGAGGGAGATGGGTGCTGTGGAGGTTGGATTGGGGGGGAGGTGGGGCTGGGTTGTCGAAGGAGGGGGCTGGGGAGGTTAGAGAAGGGGGAAGTGGGGCTGGGGAAGTCAAAGGAGGGGGCTGGGCTGGGGAGGTCGGAGGAGGGAGAGGGGGGCTGTGTTGTCGGAGGAGGGAGAGGGGGCTGTGTTGTCGGAGAAGGGGGCGGCGGAGGGGCTGGGCAGGTCGGAGGAGCGGGAAGAGGAGCTGGGCAGGTCGCAGGAGGGGGCGACATCGCCACCGGCCGCCTTTAACCGTTTTACCCACTGCGCACACCTAGGTGCATTTTTGGAAATCTGTCGCTGGGAGTGTGAGGTGATTAATTTCAATAGTAAACTTGTAAATAAGTGGTATGTGTGCCTGGGTGTGCACAGAGGGTGCGCAAAGCATTCCCTAACTTAATACATGTCCGCATCATTCTTGAAAGAGATTATTGGTGGACTTGTTAACTGTTGTTTGCATTTCGAACCGTACGATTTGATATTAGAGAGCCTTGGGTTTAGGTATAATTTTGGAAATCCCAAGTTCCTTTGCAGCAACAAAGCTAAAAACAACCAAATGCGGCAATTACATTGCTTCCCAGTAAAATCTTGAAGCAATACAAGATCAGATCTTAATATTATGCTTTTTTTAATACATCGGAAAGCTGGTTACAGGCACGCGCGCTCCACATCCACCAGGAATCGATCACTGGTTGTCTCATTGGAAAACAGAGGTAAATGCCACTAGACCATAGTCTTTTGGCAATATTATGCTTTTACAATACCAAACCGACTGGACAACGAAATGCATGCGGAAGTGCTTTGACAGAAAGACGTGTTACTTGAACGATCTTTTGCTAAGTCTCTTCAAATTGAAGGGAGGTCAGTAGTTTTTCAATACCAGAAAAGAGCAAATTGCATAACAATAAGGCCATGAAAGTTGTCTCCGGTAGGCCATGAGGACCGGATCAAGATTTTGGGGGTGATTCAACCATCATTTCGTCTATCATGTCGTGGATCTCCTCGCTTTCTCCTTTTCGCTGAACAATCCCACGCCGTGGCCCTGACGCACATGTTCCTCGTCCCGAATCCTCTCCTATAAACTAAATAGGGTTGTCGTAGTTTGGAGGGTGGCAATATTATACCAAGCCATGACATTACAACAGTGAGATGCAAATAGATTTATAGAATGATGATCATGGACAAGGGGGTAGTTGCCCTCTTATGATGGAGAACTAGAAACTACTACTCCAAGGATAACACCTCCCCCTCGGGGGTGGCAAAATGAACCCGACCCGACCCGATGCCGGCCTCCTTAACCGGGTATGGGTTGAGGTCTATTCAGGTTGGGTAGAAACCGGGCCGGTCGGGTAGAAACAGGGCCGATCCGGATAAAATCTGCGCAGTGTACGGGTTTGACCTACCAACCTGGGTCTACCCAGATTCTATCCGGTTGACTTTCAATTGCTATATAAATTTATATAATCACTTCAATACACAACTGCAAGTGCGTGTCGTTATAAGGTCTGAATTGTTGTCTTTTTCTTTAAGAGGTCATGTGTTCAATTCCGTTCATTAACAACTTTTTAGTTAATTTCATTACTTCCTTGCCGTGCTTATCGGTAATAAAATGGTAAAGATAATTATACTTTCCCGCTGTCATTAACGACATTTAAGCGGCGAACCATTGATAATTATGCAGCGCTTAATAAATAGCAGGTAGCTTTTAATAAATAGCTGGAGCACTTGCAAAATCTTAATTCAAATCTTAATTTTGAATGTAATTAAATAGTGTAAATGCTCAATTTTGTATCAAGAGTTTTGTAGCTCAGTTGGTTTGTGCATTGGGATGACTATGGTTAGCCGCAGGATCTAGTCCTGTTTTCACAATTTGAGTGAAAGAATAATTTGTTTAAACTGAAAATTTTAAATGAATACGGGTTAACCCAAACTCGACCCGGGTATATTCCGGGTAACCTCGACTCGGGTATATTCCGGGCAACCCGAACCCGACCCGGATTCAATCCAGGTCGGGTTCGGGTTTACCCCGATCCGAGTTGGGTCAAATCTGACCCGACATGAACCCGACCCGACCCGACCCGTTTGCCACCCCTACCTCTTCCTCCCATGACGTAGGTTCCACCCGGTTGTGGTTATTTTTGTCGTGCGGTCTTAGGTGCATTGGACTTTGTGAGAAGGGTGGGCATATGTGTGGGTGTGGCCTTTGGTGCATGGGATTTTTGTGAGAGGTGGAAGGTGGGACCCACACGATGAAGTGGTCAAATCCTGGCCATCACTCTATCGACCACTTTTTGTCCTAGTCGTAAGATTCCTAACTCATTTGGAATATAGATGGCCACTTACAGGTTCCTCATTAACTCTATTATTATTATAATGTGGTGTAGTGGTGGAAGGGCTTTTAATGTTATTTCAACAGACTTGTGCCCTCCTTGCCAAAGGTCCAATGATGATGGGTGCTACAATCTATTCTCCCAACAAGAAAAGGACAGTAAAAAAAGGGGGAAAAGTTCGCATTATTCATTCTCATTCTCGCTTGAGTGATGAATCTTTCTTGTAAGAAGACAATATGGAGGACGCCCACGGACCCCTCAGTCTCTCCTCTAACGTCCTCTTTGATTGGCCCTTGGTTTTCTTCAACAGAAACTGGGAATTTTGATATCTTGGATGCGATTCATTGGAGAGATGCTTAGTGAAGATGCTAGCGTTTCATATGTTATAAAGATAAAAAACTTATAAATTATGAATTATAAATTATGAATTGTCAGTTTGAAGAACCAACATTCAGGGATTATAATGACCAGGGGCGTGGCGTAACTACGTTTGCTATGCCCCTGGGTAGTTTACGAACAAATAAAACTTATTTATACATTGTACGACGTTTGCTTACTAACTTATTTGGTTGAAGCGTGATGCTACAAACCTTAGCAACGCATGATCCAAACTTGCGTACCATATTGCCATGTTTTAAATGTAGAAACTATATATCTTGATTTGCTATGAATTCTATCATACAGATCTAGATTATCACATGCAGAATCTTAAAACATTACATCTTCTGATTAGGAATCATACCTGAGTCCATGACGAAGATCCAGATGATGCAGCGGACGATCTTCCAGATCAGCACGAATGAATCGTTGGAGAAATCCTTTGTCTTTCTCCGGTTCTCTCTTCTATCGACGTGATGTAGAAAAGACGGCTATTTGTTCGTGTGTTCCGGGGATCACGACCACTCCTTATATAGGCTAGTCTCCTTTGCCCAAGGGTTTCTAATTCAGCCCATCACTGAATTAAAGTCCACATATCTCTACACACAAAGGTCACACCCTTAATTGACTCATTTAAGCCCATTTAACTGAAATAACCATATCACTTATATTGGGCTTTATCAATGACATTCGTAGCATACATATAATTATTTTCGCATATAAGCCTAATGTTGGATTAAGATCCAACTATGTTGGATAAGTTCCAACAATCTCCCACTTGGGCTATATGCTAAACCTTATAATTATATTTCATTATGCATACCAAACCGAATAAGATCTTAACTTACTGCCATTACTGTAATGTGGCTAAACCAATCCGGTCCATCAATTTGATTAGTATAGGATCAAAGAGATCTACGCCACATTGATCGCAGCTCGACCCGTCAGTGGTCACTGTGCTAATATATATAAAAGAATGACATTTATTATGATGTAGCTTGTAGCATGGAAATTACATGTAATGTGATCTAACATGTCTATTTTCTACTGATCCTCCTTAACCTTAGTGAGATCATAAACATACTTAAAATCGGAGTGAAGCCGAACTGAACCAAAACTTTATTTCTGATCAGAAAATAACCTTAAGCTTAAGCTGAAGGCTTAATTTGCATATCATATGAGCACCCAAAAGAACAAACTCACACAAAACTGAATATTCTTAATGAAATGACATCCATATGAGTAGCATGCTCATAAAACCTTTTGGATGACATTCCCTTAGTATTACGGATCCGTAATTATATGGTTTGTTCTGATGTGCTCATTAGACAATTATTTACTCCGAATTATTAATCAACAATCTAGAAACTTGATCTCTGAATATCTAAACTTTGTCGAGTTCCTGTTGTTGGAATATAATACTGGAGACTTATTGTCACAAAATAAACTGTGTGGTCTTTTAATACCATCCCTAATTTGCAGCATATTGACAAAATTTGCAAATATATTTCATGATTTGGATGTCGCATAATATGATATGAAATCTATAGCCATGTCAGAAGAGACTATATATAAGAGACTATTTAGATCTCTTCTAGTAGATAGCGCCTAATCATAGATTTCATACATCCAATAAATGATCAGAGTCAGTATACCAAAATGATCTCAAACTTTTCTGACTACTGATTCTTGAACATGTAACCCTTTTGTTCTCTATAAATGCTGTAAAACCCATTTGGCTAATATTAAATGGTCTACTCCTGAACTTAAGAATTTGTCCAACATAATTGTAATATATGCAATAACCAAATGCATATAAGCCTGAGCATACTTTAGACTCCCTATTAATGAGATATAGAGAAGCTTCTGAAGATTATTCTTGGGGCACTTGTTGAGAGTAAACTTGTCTCCCACAGAATTTAATATACATTACCACATAGATATTATAGAAATTACATACTCCCACAGAACTTACGATATATTACATCATCAAACATCATCTCAAAACCGAACGAGGTGATTACTTAATGAAATTTAATATATCATTAACAATATTGAAATGCTCTACTAATGCTATTATAAACCTTACAGAGTCTTTCATGAAAACTGAATAGAAAGTCTCTTTATAATTAATGCATTCTTTTTCGTATAAAGTCCTTTGTGATACGCTTTAAATCTTTTCTTATTACCCTTTTGAATTCCTTTTGATTATAAAAATCTATTTACAATCAATAGGTTTCAAACCTTATGACAATAAGATAAGGTTTCAAGTATCCTTCAAAGACTTCTTAATTAATGTATTAATCCATTTTAGAGATTTAGAACTTTTATGCCTGGATGTAAGTCGAACTTCTATCATTTTAATGTCAACAATATGTTCTTGAGAATTACACTGTAATATCTTAACATTGTACTTCTCATCTCTTTAATGGATTTCCTTAATGGCAATTAGTGTTTTGAGGTGCTAGAGTTTGTCATTATGAACAATTTCCTGAATAGGAGGAATTGCTACATTATATTGAATTTATTGTGTCTTGAACGATGTCAGGAATAATATCTTGAGCAATGCCAACAACACCTGTGGGAATATAATCCTCTTCAAGAATAATATCTCTAACTATATTTCTCACCTCAAACTCAGCATCCTCAAATAGATGTGCATTTCCTAATTCGTAAACTAACTTAATAGTGGGATTATGTAAAATCATACAATATATAATCTTTTAAACTATTCAACAAAACTAGAAAATCATTAGCATTATGTCCAGTTTCTTTATTAGGCTTATAAAGTCTTACCTTAGTTGGACATCTCCAAACATGCAAGTGATTTAAGTTAATTTTGTTGAAACTTTATTAAGGATATAAGCTGTAATCAAAATAAAAATAACTGAATTCTCTTTTGTTAATTCTATCTTTATAACACATATACTTGAATGCAAGAATTCTATAAATGAAGCAATATTTTCAAATAAATGAAGATTATGATGAACTTTTAAAGAACCAGAATAAAACAATTTTGAATCATGAGACAACCAAATTTTCCATTCATAATTGAACAATAACCGAATTTGTTCAAAATAGAAATAGAAATCCAAATTCCGTTAAAACGGTACATAATAGTCTCATAAAAAATTCAAATACAATCTAGCCTTTAAAAATAATCTAAATTTTATTTGCTTCTACTTGAACCATCTCGCCATTGCACATATCGATGTATCTTTCACCATCATTCGGCTCTTAGCATTTTAGGCAACCCTGCATAGACACAATGATGTGGGTGGATATACCAGGATCTTTCCATCACGTGTCTATAAATACCAAAGTTAAATTAACTTTAGAGCAAACCAAATTAAGCAGCATATCTTTCTTATCTTTAGAGGTAGAGATCATATGAGCACTAGTTGTCTTCATTGCTCAAGCCTTTTCTCTTCTTGAACACAGTGCGAGATGAGCTCATTCAGAGACCAAGTCTCTTTCTGGCAGTTGTAGCTCATCTTGAACTGGCTAAACTGATTAGGAAGAGATATCAGAACCAAATGCACTAGTAAGTCCTCAAAGAGTTCATACTTAAGTGCTTTCAACTTAGTAGCAAGGTGAGACATTTTCATAATGTGCTCCCTAATGTTTCCTGTACCCTTATACTTCATTGAAATTAGATTTGTCAAGAGCGTACCAATTTCACCCTTTTCATTCTTGACAAATCTCTTTTCAATATCAGAAAGGAACCATTTAGCTGTAGAAACTTTGTCTGAAATAGTGCCCCTGAGATTTTCTGGAATGTCATTCTTCACAAGCATTAGGCTCATGCGATTTGATCTCTTCCACTCTTCCATCTCTTTTCATCAGAGGTACTCTCTTCAGTGAGTGGTGGAGGACTATGAGTCCTTAATGCCAGATCAAAATCCATGACTCCGAGGATTATTAAGAGATTCTCCTTCCATGCCTTTAAGTTAGAGCCATTAAGTTTTGGAATAGATTTGATGTGGGCAGAAATTTTTTCAGAAATAATAGCTGAAAAAAGAGAACAAGAAAACATTTGCAACATGCTCATATGAGTATTTAACAAAACAACACCAAATTCAAATTAATGCTATTTTCCCATCTCAAGACATCATGTACTAGTTCAACATTTATCTTTGGATAACTTATTGACTAGTTATTGATATCTTGTTGTAGCAATCAGACAATGACAATAATAAACATGACAAAAATAAAACTTCCTTTAGGCCGAATTAAATTTTGCATGCATAGTATCAATAATCATCACAATGTCTATTGCCACAGGTGTGCGTAAAATAATAATATTGAGTATCAACCTTCCTTTGGGCCGATTAATACCCATACGATAATATGTACATAATCGTTTTATAATTTTGAAATGCATTAAAGCAGACAAGAGAGCTCACTTTGGCGGGGTGATGTTTACAGCAACTCATTTCACAAGTATATACCTTTGCAAAATTTGAATTTAATGTAGCATTTTTAATACATGAATTTATACTTTAAGTGGAAATATGCAATTTTTCAATATGCAATTTTTCTTTTATGTCCACTTTTATTCAAAATCAAATTTAAGGCAAGTAAAATTTTCATACAAAAGTATGTATTTAACTTGTTATATTTCGAAATTAAAACTAATATTCACAAGAAAACCCTGGTGAGTTGATGATCCAACTAATCTCTATCCGAAATACATAATTAATTATGCCAAAAATTTGAATTTTAAACTTAACTGAATTTAACACAAAATGATTTCTTTAAGTGGAAATATATATAAGAACATTTTATTCCACTTTTATTTAAATCCAAAATTTAAAGGCAAAATTTTCATACAAAAAGTATGTATAACAACCGTTTATATTTCGAAATAAAACAATTTTCACAAGAGAGCCCACTTTAGTGGGGTGTTTTAATTATTTTATTTCGAAATATATAATCAACCATGGCCCAAAAATTTGAATTTAAATTAAGCTTTAAGGGAAACATACTTAAAACATTTTATTTCCTCTTCTTTAAAAGAATTTAAATTCCAAATTTTAGGCAATAATCATACAAAGTAAGTCTACATCCTTTTATGTATCGAAAATAAAAAGTAATCTCCACAATAGAGCCCACTTTGGTGGGGTTTTGTTTTGATTACAATTATTTCGAAACATATATCCGAATGTAACCAAAATTGAATTTAAATTAAACTAAACTTTAACACAAAATGGGCCTAAAGGAAATATATACTCAAAACCATTTATTTTCCTTTCAATAAGTTTAAATTCAAAATTTTAGGCGCAATTTTTTTAATACAACGTATGTCCATATCCTTTTATATTTCGAAATAAAAATATTCTTCACAATAGAGCCCACTTTGATAGGGTTTTGTTTTAATCAAGATTATTTCGAAATATTTAACCGAATATGCCTAAAACTTGAATTTAAATCAAGACTGAAGTTTAACACAAAAAATATGCTTAAGGGGAACATATATAAATAGCCTATTTATTCCCTTTTGAATTTGTGTTTAAAGGTATCCAAAGTTGGTCCAAAATAGCGTGCACATAGCCTAAAAGAGGTCCATAAGTAGCCCACAAATAGATGCCCATGGAATATGCCAAAACTAGGCCCCAGCCACTAAACTGTTTTCATTTTTAAAAAAATTTTAAATGATGTATGGGCATTAATGGGCCTGGCCTGCTAGGGTTTCTAGTGAAACCCTAGCAGGGTTTTCACCCGGGGCGGTCATTGCCCCATGTTCTGCGTCAGGCACCGGTCGGTGCCTGATCCTTGACGGGGTGGCCCCCTGTTCTGCGTCAGGCGTCGGCCTCCCGTCTGTTCTCTTGACGGGGGGGGGGGGGGGCGGCATTGCCGTCGCCCCTTGATCCGTGTCAGGCACTGACGGAAGCCGGCGCCTATCTCTTGACGAGGCGGCAAAGCCGCCCCCTTTTTCGCGTCAGGCGCCGCCGGCGCCTGTTCTCCTGACGGGGGCGACAAAGCCGACCCCCTTTTTCTGCGTCGGGCGGCGGTTGGCGGGCCGCCCTCGATCTAGGGTTAAATTTTTTTAAAAATAAAACAGGAAAAAAAATTGAGAAAAAAACCCATAAAAATTCCAGATCTGATTATTAATGATAATAAACAGATAATTAAATCCGAAAATATGAATAATTTCAATTAACAATTATATTTTTCAGATTTGAACACGAGCAAGAAAAAAAATTCTAAGATCCACCACATGTAGGCTCCGATACCAATTAGGGAAACTATAGATCTAGATTTGCTATGATTCTATCATACAGATCTAGATGATCACATTCGGAATCTTAAAACATTACCTCCTCTGATTAGGAATCATACCTGAGTCCATGACGAAGATCCGGATGATGCAGCGGACGATCTTCTAGATCATCACGAATCAACCGTTGGAGAAATCCTTTGGCTTTCTCTGGTTCTCTCTTCTATCAACAGGATGTAGAAAAGACGGCTATTTGTTCGGGTGTTCCGAAGATCACCACTCCTTATATAGGCTAGTCTTCTTAGCCCTAGGGTTTCTAATTCAGCCGATCACTGAATTAAAACCCACCTGTCTCTACACACAAAGGCTCACGCCCTTAATTGACTCATTTAAGCCCACTTAACTGAAATAACCAGATCACTTATATTGGGCTTTATCAATGACAGTCGTAGCATACATATAATTATATTTACTTATAAGCCCAATGTTGGATTAAGATCCAACTATGTTGGATAAGTTCCAACATTAAATTCATTGAATATTTTTGGTCATAAAATTCTAAAGGGATGTGCTTTGCAAACATACCTAATTGCTCAATACCCGTACCATTTAATTTTTTAGTTAAAGGAATTGATATGCGATTTCAAGGTATTTAAATTGCTTAGTGTTGTGAATGGGTATTTACTGGGTTGGATGAGTTATTGGGCCAACCTAAGTGTTTGGGCCCATATCTGTATAAGCCCACTTGTATTCTCCCATTTGGCTATAAATATAGACCTGAGGGCTCTCCCCTCAGGAGTTGATTCATAACACGTTATCAGCACGACTCTAAAAATTTTTTCTTTCCACAAAATTTTTTTTTCCGTTCGTTGCGAAGTCGAAGGCGAAGGCGAGCCGGGAGATCCACAAGCGCGGTGCAAGGCTTCCTCCATCAAGGTTCGTCATCCGCGTAGGGCTTCGAGCAACCGTCGCTATATCCGGAGGACGGATATAGAGGTAAAAATACTAAAAACGATACTTTTAATCATACGTATGATTGTCCCTCCCCTAGATCTCGCAAGATCGTCATGGGGATTCATCGTCGCCTTGAAAACGATGGATTTTTCATCCCAAAAATCAATTTTTTTAGGGTTTTTGGAATTACTTTTGCCAAAACCCCAAATCAACCCCGCCGGCGGCCTCGCCGCCAGCCCCCCCCCCTCGCCGCCACGCTGTCTCCCCCACAGGGGGGGCGGCAGCCGCCGCGCCTCCCTGCAGGGGGGGTGGCGGCGGCCATCTCTGCCGCCGCCCCGCCGCTCCCCCCTGCAGGGGGGGCGGCCGCCGCCGCTCCCCCCTGCAGGGGGGGGCGGCCGCCGCCGCTCCCCCCTGCAGGGGGGGCGGCGGCCCCCGCGTGGCCGCGCCCCCCCTGCAGGGGCCGTCGCCCCCCTGCATGGGGGCGGCGGCCCCGCCGCTTCCCCCCTGCAGGGGGGGGCGGCGGCCCCCGATGCCGCCCCCCCCGTAGGGGGGGCGGCGGCGGCGGCGCCCCCCCCCTGCGAAACCCTAACCCTACAGCAAAAAAACAGAGTTCTGTGGGCTTCAGGCCCACAGATTTCAAAAAAAAAAAAACAGATCTGTGGGCCTGAAGCCCACAGCAGATCTGTGGGCTTCAGGCCCACAGATTTTCAAAAAAAAAGAGGCTTATGGGCCTGAAGCCCATAGGTCGACTGCGGGCTTCAGGCCCGCAGGCTAATTTATCGAAGAAAAAAAATTTGGGGGAGGCAAAGGGCTATAAACTCGCCTCAAAAGGCAACTTATTAGCCTAAAAATTAATTTAAAATGGGGATTCAAAGGCAAAATATTCGTGAAAAATCACGGTAAATTACGGGACGAATATCGGGCAGACAAGGGCCTTTTGAGGATTTTTTTGGGGGGGCTTTTGGGATGATGAGGGAACCTTTTTCCTATTACAAAAGAAAATGTTAATTTTGGGCTCTTAATCAATTTAAATTGATTAAACCCATTTATTTTACAACCTATGCATCGTAATTTCTTTTACATGCTTTACATCTCTGGCAAAATTATGTGGATATTATTTGCGTGGTTGTACATTTTATTTAAAAACTTAATAATTAGGAAGATCCTGCGACCGCTCTGCCGTTAGTTACCTAACCTAACGGTGTATGACGTTGCCCAGTGGTCCAATAATTATTAAGTGATTAAATATCGCTTTATCCTCATATGAATAAACTGCCTGTGATGTCTGTGGATGAAAATGTTGATGAGCACAATATTCTTGCATGAATTGCTAAATGTGGTTTTTGGATCGGCCGTTTAGTCCCACAGTTTATTTCCCGCACTTTTCTTTTATTTTTGAGAGAAATTGTAGTGAGGAATTTATGTAAATGTCAAAGAAAGAAGACCAACTTCCATGGAGTCGGAAGCTACGCCTGAAGACGGAGATATTAAATGGGACCCACGGGGTTTCCAAAGTTGTATTTTCATTTTATTCAAGCTGCAAATTTGTATAATTTGGACTGTGGACTCTTGGGCTCTTTCTTGTGGGACTGGCCGATCCACACGTTTAGCTTTTCATTAAATACTGCTTCCGCATGAAAATGTTCTTTCTGATTGATTATTAATTCATGCATGTTTGTGCTCTGCTAGATAAATGGCTAAAATTGCAAGCGTTGACTTTGAAGTGCTGGATGCATCAGGCAGAAACTATCTAAGCTGGCAGCTAGATGTTAAGTTTCACCTGCGGGCCAAGTCCCTCATCACTGCTGTGACTGAAAAAGAAAATGTTAGCGATATAGAGAAGGCGCAAGCCATCATCTATATTCGCCGCCATGTGGATAAGACCTTAAAGGCTGAGTACCTTACTGTCGAAGATTCACTTGAGCTATGGACCGCCCTTGAGGACATGTATAAACATCAGAGAGATGTTATACTCCCAAGTGCGAGATATGAGTGGGAGAACCTGAGACTGCAGGATTTTAAGTCCATTGCTGAGTACAACTCGGCACTTTTTAGCATCACCTCACGCCTGAAGTTGTGCGGTGAAAAAGTCTCAGAAGATCGCATGCTAGAAAAGACGTATACGTCTTTCCATGAAAAGGATGCGATACTTATGCAGCAATACCGTGAACGTAAGTTCACCAAGTATTCAGAGCTGCTGTCATGTCTTCTCATGGCCGAGCAAAACATAGAGCTTCTTCTCGCCACTCACAATATGCGCCCTCCCGGCACTGTCCCCCTACCAGAAGCTCACCATACCTCTTCCTTCAAAAAGAAGAGGGACAATAAAAGAAAAGAAAGACCACAGAAAGGGGGACAACAGAAAAGAGCCAAGGGCCCACCACAGCAGCGCAAGAATGAAGGGAAGCACAAGTTCACCTGGCGCAGGAATGATAACAAGAAAAACAATGCACCCCCACCCAAGAGGGACTGGGAAGACCAGTGCCACAGCTGTGGCATGACAGGCCACTGGTCTAGAGTGTGCAGGACCCCAGTGCATCTCCAGGAGCTTTATAAACAAAGCAAGAAAAAGAATGCTGAATCAAACCTGGTGGCTGCGAATAATGCAGTCAAATTTACAGCAAAAGACTTCGAGTCAGATAATCTGTTTGATTAGCCTGTTATCATTTATCTTAGCATTTTATTGTATGAACATTTTATGTTATGAGAGCTTTTATGTATCTTCAATTCTGTTGAATAAAATTTAGCTTTTCTGAATGCAAATGTTTACTCATCTTTTTTTAGATGGAATGCTCTCATGACTGCTTAGTAGACAGCGCGTCAACACATACGATCCTTCAACACAAATGCTATTTTCATAGCATTATCCCGTATAAGAGCCCTGTAAACACAATTTCAGGGCCATCGGACATAATTGAAGGTTCTGGGAATGCAACCTTGTTGCTCCCCAATGGAACAGAAATAAAAATAAAAGATGCACTTTACTCTCCGGATTCCAAGAGAAACTTACTAAGTTTCAAAGATATCCGTCTTAACGGATTCCACTTGGAAACAGCAAATGTCAAAGAAAATGAATTACTGTATGTAACGTCTCAAGAAAATGGAGTTAAAACCATACTTGAACGTTTTGAGAGCCTCTCATCAGGCCTCTACCATACAAAAATTCGGAGAGAGGAAGCAAACATGACGGAGCACCTGAAGTGCCCGACATCGGCCAAATTCTTACTTTGGCACGATAGACTTGGCCAACCCGGATCTGTGATGATGCACCGCATCATAACACAATCCCATGGGCATAACCTGAAGAACCAGAAGATTCTTCAGAAGGGAGAATTCCCTTGTGTACCCTGCTTTAAGGGTAAATTAATAACAAGGCCATCACCACTTAAAGTGGATATTGAGTCTCCTAGCTTCCTTGAAAGAATACACGGAGACATATGTGGACCTATCCACCCCCCTAGCGGGCCTTTTCGGTACTTTATGGTACTGATTGATGCATCTTCGAAATACTCGTATGTGTGTCTACTTTCAACCCGCAACTTAGCTTTCCCAAAGCTTTTGGCACAAATAATAAAGTTGCGGGCGCATTTCCCAGACAACCAAATAAAGAAAATACGTCTGGATAATGCGGGGGAATTTACCTCTCAGTCATTCCAAGAATATTGCCAGGCAACGGGAATAGAAATTGAACATCCGGTGCCGCATGTTCACACCCAGAATGGGTTAACTGAGTCGCTAATTAAAAGACTCCAATGGATCGCACGACCATTGCTGATGAAATCCCAGTTGCCGGTGGATGCATGGGGACATGCAATTTTGCATGCTGCATCACTAATAAAAATTAGACCCTCAGGAGGTCAGAGTCTATCTCCAATGCAACTCGCATATGGAACGCTGCCGAACATCTCTCACTTGAGAATCTTCGGCTGCGCAGTTTATATCCCCATTGCACCACCACAGAGGACCAAGATGGGCCCTCAACGTCGCCTAGGTATCTACGTAGGGTTTGACTCACCCTCCATTATAAAATACCTAGAACCCCAAACGGGGGACGCTTTCAAGGCACGCCTTGAAGACTGCAATTTTGATGAGACATATTTCCCCAAAATGGGCCTAGACATCGAAAAGTCTAGTGCAAAGCAAATGTTAACGTGGGATACAAAAAGCTTGACCCACTATGATCCGGTAACAAAACAATGTGATGATGAGATCCGGAAGATCTTACACATCCAGGACACAGTCCATAGATTACCGGACTCGTTCACTGACAACCAGAAGATTGTCAGATCACACATCCCTGCTGCGAATACTCCAGCTAGGATTAACATCCCGAAGGATGGATGCAATCCACCTGCAGCAGAAGTGGCTGCACCTCAACAGAAAAGAGGCAGACCACCAGGCTCCAAGGATAAAAATCCAAGAAAAAGAAAAATATCCGGAGACCTTGGGACGATACCCCCACAGAGAAACGAGCTCGTGTCCATACCCTCTCCTCTCCCGGAATCCACTGCAGAGGAACTGCCGGGAGAAACAGAAATATCACTAAATTATGTACGTACATGGGAGGTATTGGACAGAAAGAGTACAGTCGTCGACAATGACTTCGCGTTTCACATTGCCATTCACGTCGCCGGAAGCGATGATGATTATGAACCACACTCCGTTGCTGAATGCAAACGTAGAGATGATTGGCCAAAGTGGAATCAGGCAATAGAAGCCGAGCTGGACTCGCTTCAGAAACGAAAAGTCTTTGGGCAAATAGTCCAGACACCTACCGGTGTCAAACCTGTGGGATACAAATGGGTATTCGTCAGAAAAAGAAACGAAAATAATGAGATCGCACGCTACAAAGCTAGACTTGTAGCACAGGGATTTTCCCAAAGACCGGGTATAGACTATGACGAAACATACTCCCCGGTCATGGATGCGATCACGTTCAGATTCCTGATAAGCTTAACAGCAAAGGAAGGCCTAGATATGCAGCTAATGGATGTTGTGACTGCGTATCTATACGGCAATCTCAACAAGGAGATCTACATGAAACTTCATGATTGCTTTTCAATGCCTGCTGAACTGAAAGATAGACCTCGGGACGTCTATTCTGTTAAGCTACAAAGATCATTGTATGGTCTCAAACAATCAGGAAGAATGTGGTTTAACAGACTCAGTGAGTTCCTTGTTCAACAAGGATTCACGAACAATGAAGTCTGCCCTTGTATCTTCATAAGAACAAAGGGAAAAGGATTCGTGATAATAGCTGTCTACGTAGACGATCTGAATCTCATAGGATCTCCCGAAGAGATCACTGAGATATCTGTAAGCCTAACAAAAGAATTCGAAATGAAAGACCTAGGCAAAACCAAATTCTGCCTTGGCTTACAGATTGAACATCAAAAGGACGGAATCCTATTACACCAAACCACATATACGAAGAAAATGTTGCAAAGATTCCATATGGACCATTGCCATCCATTGAGTACACCTATGGTGGTACGATCCCTGGATGCACATAAAGACCCCTTCCGGCCGCTGGAAGAGGGGGAGGATATACTTGGTCCGGAAGTTCCCTATCTGAGTGCCATCGGAGCAATACTATATCTGGCAAACTGCACGCGTCCCGATATAGCGTTCGCAGTAAATTTGCTTGCCAGATACAGTGCAGCGCTTACACAGCGCCATTGGACCGGGGTAAAGCACCTTCTGCGCTACCTCCAAGGGTCTACAAATTTGGGACTCTTCTACAAAAATGGAACATCCTCTACACTTGCAGGTTATGCTGATGCAGGGTACTTGTCTGATCCCCATAAAGCAAAATCACAGACTGGGTACGTGTTTACCTACGGTGGGACAATCATTTCCTGGAGATCCATCAAGCAAACCTTGACGGCGACCTCATCCAATCACTCGGAGATCATTGCCATCCACGAAGCAAGCAGAGAATGCGTATGGCTACGCTCAGTCATCTACCACATCTTGTCTACGACCGGACTGAAGACTGGAGACCTCGAGCCCACTACCATGTTCGAGGACAATGCTGCTTGCATAGCTCAGCTACGAGGTGGCTTCATCAAAGGCGACAGAACGAAACACATTTCACCAAAGTTCTTCTGGACGCACGAGCTACAGAGAGATGGCAAGATCGACATCAGACAAGTGCAGTCATGTGACAATTTGGCAGATTTGTTCACTAAAGCCCTTCCTACTGCTACCTTTAGAAAACTTGTACATAGGATTGGAATGAGACGCCTAAGAGATCTGAAAGCTTGAGAGCTTGTACAGATCAGGGGGAGTTTGGCAGAGTTTGTACTCTTTTCCCTTAACTATGGTTTTTCCCACTGGGTTTTCCATAGCCAAAGATTTTAACGAGGCAAATCTCACCAACTCAGGATCCTGAAGTATCCACCCCATGTGAGACCCATACAGGCTCAGAATCCTGAAGTATTCATGAGCAGGGTCCACAACTATGGCTGGATAAGGGGGAGTGTTGTGAATGGGTATTTACTGGGTTGGATGAGTTATTGGGCCAACCTAAGTATTTGGGCCCATATCTGTATAAGCCCACTTGTATTCTCCCCTTTGGCTATAAATATAGACCTGAGGGCTCTCCCCTCAGGAGTTGATTCATAACACTTAGGGCTTTTTGTGTAATGCTTTTTTTTTTTCAAATTTTCCAGAATAGTGCTGGATGCGTTTTGATATTGTAATTTGATTTGAATTTGATGATATTTTTAGGGTTTCCACCTGTTAGTTCTACATCCAATTGACGTCATGACTAACTGCATATGCTTCAATCTATGATTTTTTTGATTTACTTGAATTATGTTTTTTCCCTTTTTGGGTGGATTTTTTTTGGGTAAATCATTGATTTTTCAAGAAGTGTCTTTCTTGATTTATTCGATCTGTATTTTTTTGGCTAAACATTGATTTTTCAGGAAGGGTCTTTCTTGATTTATTCGAGCTCGTATTAAGCTCTAATTAGTTTAAGATTTTGGTTTGGTTGCGGTATCATTCAATGTAAATTTAGTATTTTAATTTTTTTAACAGCAAAACTGGATTTTGCATTGAATTTGGTATTTATTTTAAAATATAATTAATGTTTTTATATCTTTTTTTGAATTTTTTGGTAGAGATTTCATGTTTTTGTTTATATTTTGATCCTAGTAGAACATTTATTAGGAATGACTTTTTCATTTTAATTTTTTAATATTACCATTGGTTAATATTATCATTTTTAGTTTGGCCTTATGAGTATGCTAGTTATTTTACTGGAAGAAAAATTTCCAAAGCAACACCCAAAAGAAGTATAATTATTTTTAATTAGTTACATAATTACCTTAAACCATATTCATAGATGTGATAGAGTTTCATCATTACTGAAATTCCATCATGATGATCTATATTTAACATGAAGCTCGTGGTAGAAAGCCAATAGTATTTTTAAATATTATTCTTTGTATCATCTTGTTATATTCGCCCATGGCAAAAAAATCGTGGTTACGTCACTAATAGTGACCCATTGGCAATTGGCTTGTTAGTTGATAATTTAACGCTAGCATTTCATATGTTGGGATGCTTTATTGAAGTCTCGATCAACATCAATGCCGTCAGTGAAGAAATATTTGCTTCATTTAAGGGAAATACTCGAATTATATATAATTAAAATAAACATATGGAAAAAAAATTGCGAGATAACAAATTTTTGCCAACATTTATCAAGATTGTATCGGGTCTCTGTAATCATGCGCAAACATATAATTGAGGATGGCCTTGATATGTTCATGTTGGTCCAATTACCTTAATAATGCCTAAAACATCTATTCAAGCGTGGTCCATTTAACTATTGTACCAGTCTTGAGTGAGTTTTGCATTGGATGAATTGCAGAACTACCCCTTGATCTGTTGATCTGTGGGGGCAAGGGCCCCTACCAACTTTTGATATGTGTGCGCACGTGCGCGTGCTGCGTGTGCACGTGCGCGTGCGTGCATGTGTGCGTGTTTGTATGTATATCTGTATATGTATGATTTATCACGTTCTGTTCGTCAACAGCCCTATGTTTATGTGTATTGCTATTTGACTAAAAACATTCTTCACCTGATAAGAGACCTGCATTATATGTGGTCTTTCTTTGATTACAGACTATTCATTTCCTTTTGATTTAATTATGGACTATTCATTTCTTTTCATTTGGTTCGTTACAAAAGAAATTGGGACCTCACCAAACAAAATGCTTGGTTCCGTCACTGCTTGTAGTACATCTTCATCATGAAAAAACTTGCTGGACTATAGAAATTAGCAGAAACACCATGTAATCATGAACTTTACTCGACTGAAAAATTGACAGAAAACTCCCACGTTCTATAGTTCAGCTTACGAAAAATTTCAAGTACTATGTCTTCGCCTTTATTTTTGAACAGAGTAAAGTGAAGTATGATGATGGTATTTTCAACTAGTTTCTATAATGTAAGGGGTTGGGGTTTTTAAGACGAATGCATGGTACATGAAATTTTCTGCAGTTTATCCTTGTGCATTAGGACCACTTTTGCATTCCCCCAAGTTTTGTTTCCCTTTTTCTTACGTCCTGCCATTTGATTACTCAAAACAAACAAAAGGATAAAAATATTGAATATGTCGTGAAGGAATTATATCGAGTCGGTTAGTCGGTTGGGATCATGACTTATCTTATATATAAGACCGTACCTTATGTATCTTATCTGTATACGCTCTTCTACAGGCTATAAATAAAGAGCTGGGGGTTCCTCCTCAGATGTTGATTCATAACACGTTATCAACACGAGCCTCTAAACAAATTTTTCCACAAAAATCGATCGTTGCGAAAAAGAGAAGAAAGGCGGGAGATCCACGCACGCGACGTCAAGCTTCATCAAACGAGCGTCGTCATCCGGGTAGACTTCGTTCAACCGTCGCTATATCCGGATGACGGATATAGAGATAAAACTCGCTTAAAATGTCGTTTTTATCATATGTATGATTGTATTCTCCATAGATCTCGCAAGATCGAAGTGGAATTAGGGCTATTCGTCCAAAAGATCATGTTTTTAACATGCTTTAATCTGAAATTATAGTAAAATAGGGTTTTAAACCCTACCCTGAACTCACCGGCGGCCTTGCCGCTGGCAATCCCCCCCTCCCCTTCCCCCCGGCCGGTGACCGACACCACCCCCCCGGAAGGGGGGCGGCCTTGCCCAATTGCCGTAAGTCGAACCGCCCCGAAGGGGGGCGGCTCACCTCGCCGCAGTCGGACCCCCTCCTGAAGGGGGGGTGCCTTTTCGCAGCAGTCGCACCCCCCCCTGAAGGGGGGCGGCTCTCCTCGCCGCAGTCGGACCCCCCGAAGGCGGGGGGGGCCTCATCGCCGCAGTTGCACCCCCGAAAGGGGGGCGGCTCTTCTCGCCACTGTCGGACCCCCCCGAAGGGGGGCGGCCTCGTCGCCGCAGTCGAACCCCCTAGAAGGGGGCGGCTCTCCTCGCCGCAGTCGAACCCCTCGAAGGGGGGGGGGGGCAGCCTCGTCGCCGTAGTCGAACCCCCCCCGAAGGGGGTGCGAGCCCCCTCGCCGCAGTCGCACCCCCCCTCGAAGGGGGGCACCGCCGTAAGCCCCCCATGCTCCGACGATGGGGGGGCGCCTGCCTTTTGTCGCCGCTTGGCGGCAACACTTTGAGGGGCAGCGGCGGCTAACCCTAGTCGTCACCCCTCAGCACTAATTCTTTTGGGCCCGAAGCCCAAACAAACAAAAAAAAAATTTCTGACTGCGGGCCTGAAGCCCACAGCCAAACTAATGGGCTTCAGGCTTGCAGAACAGTTTTTGTCTCGAAAAAAAAAGAGGGGGCTAAGATATAAGCTTTAAAAAGGCTTTTTGGGGCTAAAAATTGATTAAAATGGCGTTTTGGGGACCTAAAAATTCATGAAAGATCATGATATATTATGGGGCAATAAGGGACTTTTGGTGTCATTTGGGGATAAATTAGGGGATGATTTAAAAAGGAAAATTTCTTCCTTTTATGAAGAACATGTCAAATATTGTGCTTTTTTTCAATCTCTTTGGACAAACCTAACAGGCACATCCATTGCATTATATGATTTCCTTTGTAGAATCATTAATATATGCTTCACATCATTTTGGCTTATTCTGTGGATAAACTATGTTTGGTTGTGCATATTTTTTTAAAACTTAATAATTAGGAAGATCCTGCAACTACTCTGTCGTTAGTCATCTAACCTAACGGTGTATGACGTTGCCCAGTGGTCCAATAATTATTAAGTAATTAAATTGTTTATCCCTTTCTGTGCATATAAATGCCTGTCATGCCTGTGATGAAAATGTCTGCTGAAAATGTCTGATGAGCACAAATTTTTGCATGATGGCTAATTGCGGTTTTGGATCGGCTGTTTAAGTCCAACATTTTATTTTTCTGCACTTTTCTTTTACTTCTGAGAGAAATTGTAGTATGGAATTTATGTAAATGTCCAAGACCGAAGACCACTTTCCATGGAGACGGAGGCCACAATTGAAGCTGAAAATCTTATATGGGACCCACGTGGTTTCCAAAGTTGTAATCTCTTTTTAAAGCATTCATTTGTGTAATATGGACTATAATTGGACTTTGGAATTTTTATTTATGTGGGACTGGCCGATCCACGCAATTAGCTCTTTATTTAAAATTGCATCCGTATGAAAATGTTTATTGTTTAAATTATTAATTCATGCAAATTTGTGCTCTGTTAGATAAATGGCTAAAATCGCAAGTGTTGATTTCAAAGTATTAGATGCATCAGGGAGAAACTATCTGAGCTGGCAGCTCGATGTGAAGTTCCATCTGCAGGCTAAGTCCCTTATTTCTGATGTGACAAAGAATGAAAATGTAAGCGTTATAGAAAAGGTGCAAGCCATTATCTATATTCGCCGCCATGTGGACAAGACCCTTAAAGCTGAATACCTTACGGTCGAAGATCAATTTGAGCTATGGACTGCCCTTGAGTACATGTATAAACATCAGAAAGATGTTATACTACCAAGGGCACGATACGAGTGGGAGAACCTGAGATTGCAGGACTTTAAGTTCATATCTGAGTACAACTCAGCTCTTTTTAGCATCACCCCATACCTGAAGTTGTTTGGTGAAAAAGTCTCAGAAGATCGCATGCTGGAAAAGACGTACACGTCTTTCCATGAGAAAGATGCGATACTTATGCAGCAATACCATGAACGAAAGTTCACCAAGTATTCTGAGCTGCTGTCATGTTTACTCATGGCTGAATAAAATAGAGAGATTCTCCTCGCCACTTACAATATGCACCCCCTGGCACTGCCCCCCTCTCAGAAGCTCATAATGCCTCTTCTTCTCGAAAGAAGAGAGACAACAAAAGAAAAGAAAGACCACAGAAAGGGGGGACCGAACAAAAGGGCTAGGGGCCAAGTCTAGCAGCGAAGAAATGAAGGAAAGCGCAAGTTCACCTGGCGCAGAAATGACAACAAGAAGAATGATGCACCCCCACCCAAAAGGGATTAGGATGACCAGTGACATAGCTTTGGCATGAAAGGTCACTGGTCCAGAGTGTGTCAAACTCCGCAGCATCTTCAGGAATTGTATAAAGAAAACAAGAAAAAGAAAGCTGAAACAAACCTGGTGACATCTGATGCTCCAGTCAAGTTCTCAGCTGATGACTTCGAAACTGATGACCTGCTAGATTCGCTTTCTACTTTTATCTTAGCAAACTGTTTAGAACATTTCATGTTATGAGAGCTTTCATATTATGTAATTTTGAATTCGAATAAATTAATTTTATGTTCCTAAAGTGCAAATGTTCTATTCATCTTGTTTTAGATGGATCGCTCTCATGACTGCTTGGTAGACAGTGCTTCGACACATACGATCCTTCAGTATAAGTGCTATTTTCATAGCATTATACCATACAAAAGCCCTGTAAATACTATTTCAGGGCCATCGAATATAATTGAAGGTTCTGAGAATGCAACCTTGTTGCTCCCTAATGGAACGGAAATTAAAATAAAAGATGCACTATTCTCTTCGAACTCCAAACGAAACTTACTAAGTTTTAAGCGTATCCGCTTAAACGGATTCCATTTGGAACGCAAATGTAAATGAAAAAGAATTATTGTATGTAACGTCTCAAGAAAATGGAGTAAAATCCATACTTGAACGTTTTGAGAGTCTTTCATCAGGCCTCTACCATACAAAGATTCGGAGAGAGAAAGCTAGCTTGATGGAGCAACTGAAGTGCCTGACATCAGCCAAGTTTTTACTTTGGCATGACAGACTTGGCCAGCCTAGATCTGTGATGATACAACGCATCCTAACATAATCCCATGGGCATAACCTGAAGAACCAGACGATTCTTTTGAAGGGATAATTTCCTTGCATCCACTGCTTCAAGGGGAAATTAATAACAAGGCCATTACCACTAAAAGTGGATATCGATTCTCTAAGCTTCCTCGAAAGAATACATGAAGACATATGTGGACCTATCCACCCCTTCTAGTGGACCCTTTCGGTACTTTATGGTACTGATTGATGCATCTTCAAAATATTCGTATGTGTGTCTACTATCAACCTGCAACTTAGCTTTTCCAAAGCTACTGGCACAAATCATAATGTTGCGTGCGTATTTTCCAGACAACCAAATAAAGAAATTACGTCTGGATAATACTGGGGAATTTACCTCCCGGTCATTTCAAGAGTACTGCCATGCAACGGGAATAGAAATTGAACATCCAGTGACGCATGTTCATACCCAAAATGGGTTGGCAGAGTCATTGATAAAAAGACTCCAATGGATTGCATGTCCATTGCTAATGAAATCCCACTTGTCAGTGGATGCATGGGGACATGCAATTTTGCATGCTGCATCGCTAATAAAAATAAGACCCTCTAGAGGTCAGAGTCTCTCTCCAATGCAACTTGCATATGGAGGGCCACCGAACATTTCTCATCTGAGAATCTTTGGTTGCGCAGTCTACATCTCCATTGCACCACCACAGAGGACAAAAATGGGTCCTCAACGTCGCCTAGGTATCTATGTAGGGTTTGACTCACCCTCAATTATAAGATACCTAGAATCCCAAATGGGCGACGCTTTTAAGGAACGTCTTGAAGACTGTGAATTTGATGAGACCGTTTTCCCCAGAATGGGCCCAAAAACTGAGAAATCTGGTACGAAGCACATCATAACATGTGATACAAAAAGTTTGACCCACTATGATCTGGTAACGAAACAATATGAAGACGAGATCCTGAAGATCCTTCACATTCAGGACACTGTCCACCGATTACCGGACTCATTTACTGACAACCAGAAGATTGTCAAATCACACATCCCTGCTGCAATACTCCAGCTAGGATTGACATCCCCGAGAATGGATGTAATCCACCAGCAGCAGAAGTGGCTACACCTCAACAAAAAATAGGCAGACCACCAGGCTCCAAGGATAAAAATCCAAGAAAAAGAAAAATATCCGGAGACCTTGGGACGATACCCCAACAGAGAAATAAGCTCATGTCCATACCCTCACCCCTCCCGAAATCCACTACAGATGAACTTCCAGGAGAAACTGAAATATCATTAAATTATGTACGTACAAGGGAGGTGTTGGACAGAAAGAGTACAATCGTCGACGATGACTTCGCATTTCACATTGCTATTCACGTCGCCGGAAGCGACGAGATGATCATGATCCACATTCCGTTGCTGACATGCAAACATAGAAATGATTGGCCAAAGTGGAATCAGACAATAGAAGCTGAGCTGGACTCGCTTCAGAAATGCAAAGTCTTTGGACAAATAGTCCAGACACCTACTGGTGTCAAACCTGTGGGATACAAATGGATATTCGTAAGAAAAAGAAATGAAAATAATGATATCGCACACTACAAAGCAAGCCTTGTAGCGCAAGGATTTTCCCAAAGACTGGGTATTGACTATGAGGAAACATACTCCCCGGTCATAGATGCAATCACTTTCCGATTCCTGATAAGCTTAACGGCAAAGGAAGGTGTAGATATGCAGCTAGTGGATGTTGTGACTGCATATCTGTATGGTAATCTCGACAAGGAGATATACATGAAACTTCCCGATGGCTTTTCAATGCCTGCAGAATTAAAAGATAGACCTTGAGACGTCTACTCTGTTAAGCTCTAAAGATAATTGTATGGTCTTAAACAAACGGGAAGGATGTGGTATAACAGAGTAAGTGAATTCCTTGTACAACAATGATTCAACAATAATGAAGTCTGCCCTTGCATCTTCATACGAGCAAATGGGAAAGGATTCGTCATACTAGCAGTCTACGTAGACGATCTGAATCTCATTGGATCTCCTGAAGAGATCGCTGAGATATTTGTAAGCCTGACAAAAGAATTCGAAATAAAAGACCTAGGCAAAATGAAATTCTGCCTTGGCTTACAGATTGAACATTTAAAAGACGGAATCCTATTACACCAAACCACATATACGAAGAAAATGTTGCAAATATTTCATATGGACCAATGTCACCACTTAGTACACCTATGGTGGTATGATCTATGGATGAAGATAAAGACCCCTTCCGGCCGCTGGAAGAGGGGGAGGATATACTTGGTCCAGAAGTCCCTTATCTGAGTGCTATTAGAACACTTCTATATCTGGCCAACTGCACGCGTCCCGATATAGCGTTCGCAGTAAATTTACTAGCCAGATACAGTGCAGTGCATACGCAGAGCCACTGGACGGGATAAAACACCTTCTGCGCTACCTCCAAGGGTCTACAGATTTGGGACTCTTTACAAAAATGGATTATCATCCGCACTTGTTAGCTATGCTGATGCAGGTTACAGATCTGATCCCCATAATGCAGTCACAGACTGGGTACATGTTTACCCATGGTGGGACATCCATTTCCTAGAGATCTGTTAAGAAAACCATGACGGCTACCTCATCCAATCACTCAGAGATCATCGCCATCCATGAAGTAAGCAGAGAACGTGTCTGGCTACGGTCAGTTGTAAATCACATCCTGGTGACGACCGGATTGAAGTCTGAGGATCTTGAACCTACTACAATGTTCGAAGACAATGCTGCTTGCATAGCTCAGCTACGAGGTGGCTATATCAAAGGCGAAAGAACGAAGCATATTTCTCCCAAGTTCTTCTGGACGCACGAACTACAAAGAGATGGCATGATCGATGTCAGACAAGTACAATCATGTGACAACCTGGCAGACTTGTTCACCAAAGCTCTTCCTACTGCTACCTTTAGGAAGTTTGTACAGAAAATTGGGATGAGGCGCCTACGAGATCTGAAAGGCTGAGTGCTTGCACAGATCAGGGGGAGTTAGGAAGTTTCTGCACTCTTTTTCCTTAACTATGGTTTTTCCCACTGGGTTTTCCATAGCTAAAGGTTTTAACGAGGAAAACCTAACCAACTCAGGATCTGAAGTATCCACCCCATGTGAGACTCATACTACACTCAGAATCCTGAAGTATTCATGAGCAGAGTCCACACCTATGGCTGGATATGTGGGAGTGTTGTGAAGGGATTATACTGAGTTAGTTAGTCGGTTGGGATCATGGCTTATCTTATAGATAAGACCGTATCTTATGTATCTTATCCATATACGCTCCTCTACAAGCTATAAATAAAGAGCTGGGGGTTCCTCCCCAGATGTTAATTCATAACAGAATATTAATTATCAATTATCCCTCGGTTAATCAAAAGTATAAAAAATATGCAAGTATTAGAGTCATTTTGCATGCTAGTAGCATGTCCCCTAATTAGTTTGGCGTTGCTTGTTCACGCAATCACCATGGATCTTTATCATGCATTTTTGTATGTGAATCATGTAGATCGGGTGGCACCTGATATAATAGATCTGGTGTAAAACACAAAAAGGAGGGCCCATTGAAAGTACAAGCCCATGTGGGACTTGTACTTTCCAACTTTATGTGTCTTGGCACCTGGTCTATTAGATCAGGTGCCACATTTTCTACATTATTCTCCTTTTGTATTTAGTAATATGTTATTCTTACCTTCCACTTTATTTAAAGCATATTAGTTCATATGACTTTAAATTTTTTTTTGTTCTCATAACCTTGACATTCTTAAAAGTAGGATCCAAAAATACTATTCGCATAAAAAATAATGAGATGTTTGAGGAAATCAAAATGTTATTGAGAAAGGTTAAAGACATCGATTTATTTCAATGTCAATGTATCTACAAGCTAGCAGCAGCCCCTCTGGCAGCGATGAATAAAATGTAAATGTTACTTAAAATTTGCCAGATGAATAAGGTAATGATGTAGGTGGCAGTGTATAGAGGACCATGTCTTGTCTCCAGGCCTCCAGTAGTGAATCTCGGGTATGCGAAGAGCTAGCTTCCTCACGTGGTTCCTCCTCCTCCTGTCACCGTCCCTGACTCGCCATGGCTTCGCTTGACTCCGTTACAAAAACAAAGATTCATACAAGAATTGAAAGAAAACAAAAGAAATATCTATTAGAGCCATGTAGCTGATAATTCATTCTTCAATCAAATATGGGTTCTATATGAATTTTTGATCAATATGTGATGCACCCCGAACTTACACCTAAATTCCACCTGGCAGTGTCACGGTCGCTAAGCGCAGTATGGCTCCTAGGTGCCAGCTCTGGGCTCTATCCGCAAGCAGACAGTGTCAAATTATAGTATAAAAGATGTCGGATCCCACAAGGACGGTGACAGTGTATATGAGGTCTCAGATTATTTTTAGATCTCGAAGTGAGATAGCTGTCGGGTTGAAAAGATTGGTTATGATGATGTTGTTGACTTAATAATAAAGAAAACTAGGGTCTTAAGGATCACCGCTAAGACCGTCGGAGATCGATGTTGGAATGAGATCCATACGTTGCATTAGGTTTTGGGGATTAATCTCTCAATTCATACCACTCTCTTGGTTTAGAATTTTGAGGTATTTCGGTGGCTCTCATTGACGCAATGACGGTAGCCGTCAATGTAGCGATATAGTTCGTCGGTAGATCCCCTCAATGCACGAGCCGGGCGTGGTCACGAGCCTTGGTTGGATCCACTAATTTCCCTATTTAAATCCCAAGGATACTCCTTAAGCTCATCAATTCCACCGACCGTGGGCATGATCTCAGTACGAGTTATCCTAGGGATTCGGATGAATCGACCAAAATACTCCTCCTTATTCCCAATACAACCTAGAGATCCAGATCTATATCTCCTTCCTAAATTCTTAGGGCTAACCCGTCAACCCTTGGGGAGACTACTCACACATGGTGAATTTAACGAATAAAAATCCAATTTTTTTTCGAAGAAGACATCATAGCAATTGAATCAAATGAGAAATGAATAACTTACTTCCCAAAGACGAGAAAGAATAAAATCAATAATAATCCAAGTAGATTCCAGAACGCAAGAGCAATTGATCTTCCAAAAACAATTCAATTATCCGCAAAAAAATAGGTTTAGATCTACAAAATCCTCCCTAATCTCCTCTCCTCTCTCAAAATAATTCAAAAATATCCAAAAATGAGCTCCCTTCTTTCGTCGTCTAGATCCATACTTCACTCAGCTGCGCGCATCCACTGGGCCCACCAAAATAATTCCAAAATTAGCCTGCACTGTTGCCGACCGAGTCAGTGACTCGGTCGAGCAGAAGCTTGCTCGAACGGGCTGCTCGGTCGAGCAACCTACTTTCTCGGTCGAGTCTGTCAGTGGATCCATTTTCTTCAAAAAATGTTGTTCTGTTTACTCGACCCGAGTAGGCATTGCTCGGTCGAGTAACCATCTGACTCGGTCGAGCAAGTCCTGCTCGGTCGAGCAGGATGTGGATGGTGGACCTTTAAAAAGAATAGAAGTTGCTCGACCGAGCACCACACTGCTCGGTCGAGTCGGATACGTATCAGCATCACCCGACCGAGCATCCTACTCTGCTAAGTCGAGTCGCCTGGGAAAAATCCTGCAGTAGCCTGCAGCTTCTCCTCCACTCTTGTAAATCTCCTCCACTCCTCCCATAAGCTTCCAAAACTCGACAAACTCCTGAGAGCTTCGCCAATGGGCTCACGGGCATGCTGGATGTGTCCATATCCAAAAGTGGTCCCGAATCGCTCCAAAATCCCTGAAAATCCACAAAACTCTATGAAACTCGAATATGGCGTTAGAATTGCAATATCGTAGGAAAATACGGGATTTGGATGCGAATATGATATGAAATGCAATGGAATGATACCATGAAAATATTGAAAATATGGACACATCAAAATCCCCAATGCTTACCTCTTACTCGTCCTCGAGGAAGACGAATATTAGGTATGTCGGGCGATAAACAAAAGGAATAAAAAATAAAAGAGAATAGAGATGGAATGAGGGTGCTAAAGTTGTTCAATCAGATCTCAAGCCTCAGTAGTATATCACGATGCTTCGAATGGTAAAAACACATGCTAATGGCATTTTCAAGTTTTACCAATCATATGGCTAGCATGCAATAAAGACCAAAACATGGATCTTCTAAAATAATGTCATCAACTCATATCAATCTCATGCATTCCTTAGAGTCTAGTATAAAAAGAGTTATCAATGCACTTTTCAATCAATAGATACAAGTGGAGCATAGAGAATCACACCAACATGCAATGAAGAAGGGAAGGAATCATGCTATTCAAATATTCACTTCGAATCACGAAAAAATCTCCAAAACTAAAATATTTTGTAAATTTCAAGAATTATCGAATCTCCCTGTTGTGCACCGTCTCCACTCTAATGTTATACTCACTCATATGATCAAATGGTTCACCCCCCAAGCTTAGCTCGAGACGTCGCATCTAGGAATAGAATATGAAATTTTTGTCTTTTCCCAAAAATTTGCAGTAGCTTCTAATAAAAGGATATAAAAACAATTTTATTTCTTTCTTTTCTCCTTTTCTTTTCTTTTTCTCTTTTTCACACAATTTTTTTCTTTCTTTCTTCTTTTTTTATCCGTGCAAGTGGAGATGAACGCGCTCGCCCCCGAGCCCGTTCATCTCCACTTGCACGGAGGCCCAATCAGCCACACAATTTTATCCGTGCAAGTGGAGATGAACGCGGTCGCCCCCTAGCCCGTTCATCTCCACTTGCACGGAGGTCGTTGCTTCGCCAAGGACTTACTTCGACACACCGATGCTCGGACCTGCACGCTCTTCGCCAAGCTCAACGAGTTGCATCCCGCTCTCGGAGGTCGCACTTGACCCGCGTGATCGCGTTGACCTCCGGCCCTCCAGTCAACCAACATGGTGAGAAAACACCCTGAAACATCTGGCGCAGTCTATGGGAACCTCTCAATAATGCCCACGTCAAAACAACCACATCACCAACATGGAATCAACTTGCAATTGAATATGACGCATGCCCCCACATCCAGGAGGAGGGCGACTACGTCCCGCCCGAAAACGGGCACAGCCACACCACCGAGGGCACCAGTGACTCAAGCTCGGTGACCCAAGAATAACTCTGTCTCTTCACCCAAGAGACTAATGCCCACTTCCAAATGCTTGCAGCAGCCATCAAACAACTCCAGGCCACCCACGCCTCCCGAAGGAAGGCTCGGTGGCCATCCTCGACCGTCAGGAGCTCCGTCCCCCGCTACGCTCGGTCGTTGTCGTTAACCACAATGGTGAGGGTGCCACCCCGGAGCGATGGTTCACCATACCGAACTTCGTCCCGGTGCAGTCCCTCAACCCTACCTCACTCTGGGATGAGGCGGATGGAAGTGTTGAATGGACCAGGGCGAGTCAACCAAGGCCTCATCCAGGCGACCTCGCTCGGCACGTCGACGGTTACCCAGCCATCTAACCACCGGGGATCGACGGGGTCGAAGCGAAAGCCCCCGTCAGAGGAGGCGTATGGATCGGGAAGACCGCCCTGGAAGGAAGAGCACTCGGCAACCGACGCCTATCCCTAGTCAGGATGACCGTCGAGCAGACTCCCCCCGAACCCCGTCAACCTGCCGGGGTAGCCCGGCCCTCGCGTCGAGGTGCCAACAGGCCAAAGAGACCTGGGAGGCCCCATGGATGACCATTGCCCATTAGCCAGGGGCATCACCGACGCACGGGTATCGGCCAGGTTCAAGGTGCCGACCTTAGAGAAATATGATGGCACGGGAGATCCAGAAGATCATGTGATAGACTACGAGGGATCATGACGTTCCAGGGAGCCGATGATGCCCTGCTTTGTCATGGCTTCTATTCCACCCTCTGCCAGGAATTGGTACAACAGCCTCCCCGACCGGTTCATCAGCAACTTCCAGGACCTCACCCAGAAATTCTACAAGCAGTTTATGGCCGGCTTACAAATAAAGCCGGACTCAGAACTTCTGTTCAATGTGATACAGAGGCCGGGAGAAACCTTAAGGAGCAACATGTGACGCTCAATACTGAGAGGCTGAATGTGGAGAGCTGCCCCGTGATGGTCGTGAAAACGGGCCAGAAGAAAAGGCTCCGACACATGGGCCTAAAGAAGTCACTACAGAACGAAGCCGCAAAGGACCTCATTGATGTAATAGCTCGGGTGAAGCGTTAAATGCTGACGGAAGAGGCTTTAGCAGCGGAGGAAGGAGGTCTCCTCACGGGAACCAAACGGAGCTACAAACGGGATGAAAGCGAGCGCCGCAAGCCGAAGGACCACAAGCGGGAGAAGAAGGCAAGCGAAAAGAAGCGCAGGGAGGAAGCGCAAACCCCCAGGCTGAACATGACTCAGGACTCCGTCCTGACGCAGGCTCAGAAAGCGGGCCACATCGGTAAACCGCCCCCAAAGAAGAAGGGTGGCCGAAGGGACGAGGAAAAGTACTGCAGGTACCACAAGGACAATGGTCACGACACTGACGAATGCTGGTACCTAAAGAAAGAAATTGACCAGCTGATCAGTCATGGTCACCTGAAGAACTTTGTCGACACCCCAAAGGCAACCCCCGGAGAAGGGACGTCCAAACAGATGGACAAAGGAAAGAAGGTGAATGTTGTCCAGATCGCTCTGTGCATCATCAAGTAAAAAGGCGGGACAATCAGCCGCAACTCCCCCCAGGCAAGACTAGCTCGCCATTATCTTCCCTGCTTTTTCTTTCGAATGTGTTTCCAGCTCCGAAAATGAAACGCACGTCCGTACAGAGCAACCATGTTTTTCCCGTTCCACCACACCTCGTGACCGACCGTAAGGCTGGGGCAACTCCCCCAGCAGGCCGATCATTACGATCGTCCATAAGGCTGGGGCAACTCCCCCAGTAGGACGACCATTCCGATCGACCGTAAGGCTGGGGCAACTCCCCCAGCAGGACGACCATTCCGATCGACCGAAAGGCTGGGGCAACTCCCCCAGCAGGCCGACCATTCCGATCGACCGAAAGGCTGGGACAACTCCCCTAGTGGGCTGATCATCCAATCAGCCGTAAGGCTGGGGGTAAATCCCCCAGCAGGCCAATCATTATGATCGATCGTAAGGATGGGGTAACTCTCCTAGTATGCCGATCATTATGATTGACCGTAAGGCTAGGGGCAACTCCCCCAATAGGCTGATCGTTTCGATCGATCGTAAGGCTGGTAACTCCCCCAGCCGGCCTATCATTTCGATCGATCGTAAGGCTGTGGGCAACTCCCAGTCTGTCGTAAGGCTGGGGGTAACTCCCCCAGCATGCCTATCATTTCAATCGACCGTAAGGCTGGGGGCAACTCCCCCAACGGACCTATCATCCAGTCGGTCGTAAAGCTGGGGGCAACTCCCCTAGCAGGCTGATCATTACGATCGACCGTAAGGCTGGGGAAACTCTCCCAGCAGGCCGATCATTCCGATCGGCCGTAAGGCTGGGGGCAACTCCCTCGGCAGGCCGATCATCCAATCGGCCGTAAGGCCGGGGGCAACTCCCCCAGCAGGCCGATCACTCTGACAAGCCATAAGACTGGGGGAACCCCCTGACAGGCCGATCATCCCATCGACTGCGGGGTCCGGGACAACCTCCCCGATAGGCCAGTGACTCTGCCGACAAAAAAAACCTCCCGCTACTTAAACCAGCGAACTACCTCAGCATGAACAGCGGGAGGGGGGAAACACCGAGTCAATGACACAATCCCAGAAAACACTTGACAAAAGTATAGCGTCACACAAAAAGGTGGAAATTTCAAAACTAAACTCTTGCATTCAAAAAAGTTCTTTTTACATGGAGGGGGACAAACAGGGGATACACTGCCTACAGCGCTGGGGCCCGGGAAGAGGCATCCCCCGGGGCCTCGCCTTGCCCCGATCGAGCAGGCTCCTCGGGATGGTCGGAGGACAGGGAAGCGTCTGTCGGACCCGTTTCTCGAACATCAAGAACCCCTCCCGAAAGGTCCTCACGATCCTTGGGGCCAGTATATCCTCATATGCTTGGAACACCCCCCTGGAGGGATTTCACGATCCTCGGTGCCAGCACCTCCTCGTAAGCCCTCTCGACCTCCTCGATGAGTCAAGCAGGGTCCACCTGCCACAGGACACCCAGCTCGGCCCAGAGCCCGTTCCTCTCCCGGCAGAATGCCTCCTCCGCCTCCATAGCGGACCTCTCGACGGTCGCCTGATCCTCCCTCAAGTCCTCACCTCTGAGGTAAGCTCGTCGATCCAACACCACGAACAACGAACCTCCAAATAGGCATCTTCAGCTGCCTGCTCGGCCGCCTCAGCCATCAGGCGTTCCTGCACCAGGGCCACCTCGAGACTGTCCACCCGCTCCGAGCGGCGATGTGCCTCTGCAGCCATCGTGGAAGCATGCAGGACGAAAGGGATAAGTGACGACCACAACAAAATAGAGCTAGAGGCAAGAAAGGTACCGACCTACTGGATCTGCCATACCAGGGAGTCCACCAGACGCTTGGAGCGGACCCCCTCCAATAAAGAGCGGTCCCTCGGGAGGACGGAGCTCTGTTCCAGTTGGACGGCCACATCACGATCAATGAAAACTGATCCTCCGGACGGGACCTCCGGGCTAGCCCCAAGCACAGACAGGGCGCCCCCCGCACCAACCGGGGTTTGCTCAGCGCGACGGGCAGAGGATGCCACATCCACCACCTGGGGGATCGCCCCAGAGACGATTGGCGAGTCAGGCGCCGTCGAGGGTCCGCTATCTCCTCCTCCTTCTTCTTCTCTTCGGGCCTTCCAGGCTTCGAATGGGGGTGTTTCTTCGCTCCCCTTGGCTCATGGCCATTGCTCGAGAGCCCTGCCTGGTGCCATGATCGCGTCCGGATGTATACCCGAAAAACGATTTGTAGTTTTACCGCAAGCGCACGGTGTAGCGACGAGCGGGTATCGAACTCAGGGAGGACAAATGACCGTGTCTTACTCAAATCACCTAGCTATCAAGAGAACAAGAATAGTTGGGTGTAATAGTCACAATCGTTCAAATGTCAAGGAAATATCAATATAATAAAGAGCGTCTAGGGATGGGAAATCTCCACTACGGACCGTCTCTCATCCTTGTGATTCATAAATTTCATTATTGCTAAGTTTGAATATAGGTGAACTAGTCGCAACTTAATGTAGAACCAAGCTCACGCTCTCACGCTATTGCCGGTCTATAGCAAACCTAGGATAAGGCCCACTCTCGTGCAAACCCTAGCCTAAGACGCTAGCGTGAAGATTGACATCATCGTTCAATCGTATCTCGAGCCCACTCTCGTGCAAACTCGAGCTACGACCTAGGTTATGATAGTTCTTATTCGTCCAATCTCTTGCAAACGAATATTGGTACAGATTCACAATTAAAAATCCTAGCTTTGGTCCAATCTCTTGCAAATCAAGTCTAGAGAAATCCAATTGTCAATCTAAATCGAATATCTATGCCTTCCTATCAATTGGGATCCAATCTCTTGCAAATCCCAATCGATATGAATTCCTAGCTACTCGTAATTAATCAATCACAACCTAACCCTAATCAATTCTAGCAACAAATCTACAAATTCATCAAAATTCAAAAATAGGGTCCATAGGGTTCATTCCCATGCCCTAGGACGACGGCACTACTCACTAGACATCATGCAAATCTCAAAAAAATCCATAATAAACGCGGCACAATTCATTGCAAAGGAGAAATAATGCATAAAATCGAGTTTTTAATAGGAATAGACAAACCAATGTAGATGCCAAAGATTTCCAGCTGAGAATTCACCAAAGAGAAGCCGTCAAAATCCTAAAAGAAAGTCTAAAAATTAATGTTAAGCCTCTTTAAATAGGGCAAAAACTGGGTTTAAATACCCTCTAAAATCGTCAAAAAATCGTGACCAAACTGCCCCTGCGCAGCCCAGAAATCGCAACCCTAGCAGCAGGCGGAGAGGGTCACTCGACCGAGTGACTCTTGTCACTCGGCCGAGTGACAAACCCTGTATAAAAACAGTAACTTCGGGGGTTTCAGGGTCTGTCTTCGGGGGGTGGCTCGACCGAGTGGACTTCTTCATTCGGCTGAGTGAGCATTCATACTCGGCCGAGTGGGCCTCCACAGGGTCTCTGAAAATTCCAGTAACCTAGCCTCTCTCTGGACGAAATTCCCTGTACCACTCGGGTGAGTGAACTTTCTTACTCGGCCGAGTGGGCTTCCTTTGTTTGGCCGAGTATACGCTGAAAACTTCGTGTGCGTATCCGTTCTGTTCGGCCGAGTGGGGCTTCTTGCTCAGCCGAGTGAGTGGTCTACTCGGCCGAGTGGTGTACTGTTGAGCTCATTCTTTCTTCTCCTCGCCTCCTCGTTGCTCCTATTGATTTCCTTCTTCTTCCGCTCATCCTCCATCGTTGATAAGTCCTCGAATGAGCCGTGGGTGACACTCCTAAGCGTGTGCAAATCCTTTGATCTCAAATTCGCTCCAGATCGCTCCATATTTCCTGAAATACGACAAAAACAAGAAATAGTGAAAAGCATCGCAATATTGTCGAATAATCGTGAAAAACACGATATGAGCGATCAAAACGACATGCAAACATGCAGAAAAAAAGTATAAAATATGGAGTGATCACGCCACATGCGGGCCCCTCGCCACGGGCAAAACCGGGTTCAACGCCGGTCAAGTCCCCTGGCACGGAGGGATCGACAACGACCTGGGGCGGTGGACAGTGTCAAGTCATACCGACATAAGCAACTCCACCGGTCAGAATAACATTGTCTTTAGGAAAGGGGACAAAACCGTAGTTTTTACTCTAGTCGTCAACCCAGTGGGGCAGACCCAGTAAACACTCCCTCTCCGCCCGGGCACGGATATGCTGCCATGATTCCTGGCCAACTAACTGGACCCTGAAATAGTAGAAGAAGAGGGGTAGGGTCGGTTCCAAGCCATGCGCATTACAGATCATAATGAATCCCACCAAATCCGGGATTGAATATGGGGTCAGCTGAAATAGGGCTACCACCAAGAACTCCATAACCTGGATAATGAAGGGGTGGAGAGGAAAGCGCATACCCACACTGAACATATCGGTGTACACGCCGACCTCACGACTCCCTGGAAAGCAGATACTTTCATCGGCAAAGGGAACCCAAACGTCATACGGGTGACAGAGGTATCTCGACCTAACTCCTCTGCAGTGGAGTAGGAAATGGTGGATGTATATCGAAGGATCACCGGAGGGACAACGAACTCCTCCTCTGAAAGGGCAACATTCCGATAAGCTGGGTCCTCAAATATCAGACCTTTCCCCTTGTTGAGGACCGAGGCTCGGA
Organism: Scilla litardierei; assembly: GCA_030789695.1. Classification (NCBI taxonomy): domain Eukaryota; kingdom Viridiplantae; phylum Streptophyta; class Magnoliopsida; order Asparagales; family Asparagaceae; genus Scilla; species Scilla litardierei. The sequence continues at coordinate 180,707,076 of CM061142.1, read as the reverse complement.
AGGACTATCAGACCTAGAAGAGGGAGTTCCTATCCTCAACGTCGTCATTAAGCAAATCAAATAGCAGAAACGGAAGAAGGAAATTACCTTGAAAGGATTTGAAGAGTGAGACGAAGAGGAATTCGTTAACAACCGGAGGAGCGAAATCAGATTAGGAAGCATAGAGGAAAAATCTGAAAGAACGATGATTTTATATGAGAGACAATTTCGAATCTAGACCGTTCAAGGAAAGACGCATGGAGACATCCTGTAACAGACGGCACTTCGAATTCCGCTCCCAAGGACGGGAGAAGTCCAACCAGGCAGAGTTATAATGACCCTCATTCAATACCACTGCCTCGACTGACGCTCCTGTCAACTCCACACAGATCACATCCCTCGAACCAAACCGTCAGAATCTGAACGACCCGAGCGATGTGGGAAATTGATATGACCCTCCCAAGATGGGCCAAGACTAAGCGGGCCCAGCCCGTGTCATGAACCTATGGGCCTGGGAAGAACGAGGCCCCCACGAAGACTTGGAGTCAGGTTGGTCTTGGACCGAGACGAATATAGCCTGAAGCTAGCCCACGCCAGCGGGAGTTAAACACTCCCCTTAAATCATGCCCCATTAATCACATTAAAGAGCCCCATTATGTCCACCTTCATGACCCATGAAGGCACTAACGCGTGTTCATATTTCACCTTTTGCACACGCTCTTCATCGTGTATTCATATGCGTTTCACCTCATTTCATGTTGTATATATCGCATTTTTGTTCATATTGACTGTTGGGTGTATTGTTTGTATTTCAGGTAAATGTCAGCTTTTCGGTGTCTTCTGGAATCAACCTTTCATGTCAGGACCAAGGCGCGCTTATATGGCAAAGATCCGATGGCCAAAGACGAGGATTTGATGATTTGGAGCTTCAACCGATCAGGTGGACAGACCCACCCGATCGGTTCATGCACATGTATTCGACCCGAGGAGAAGCAATGAAGAGCAGACCCCACCCGATCGGTTCAGTGATCGGGTGGTCAAGCAGTGCTCTCTATTTTTGAGAGAGCTTCCAACCGATTGGTTCATCCCCCCCGGTCATCTTGGGGAAGAACCCACCCGATCGGTTGACACTTCAACCGATCGGGTCGCCTTTTCTTCCCCTTTCGTGTACTGCTGCTTATTCGTTGAAGATCTGCTATCATTCCAGTGGGATTTTGGGTGATCTCTTATTTTTCTATGTCGGCATCGTCGTTAGCTTTCCAATGATAGGTCGCATGCCCAAATCCAATTTTTCTACATTTTTCTGGAATTTTCTGAGCGCAGCTGGGTGCTGAAATTGGGAGCTGTCTAGAATTGAACTTCAACCGATCGGTTGGGAGTCCAACCGATCGGTTCTGGTCCATTTCAGAAGTTCTATATCTCTGTTTGCTTTCACCCGATCGGTTGAACCCCCAACCAATCGGGTGACCTTGTTTTAGCAGTTTTAGTGGGTTTTTGGACCCGAACCGTTGGGGTTTTGAGGGGGCCTATAAACATTGGATGTGCACGACTTGAAGAGGGGTTCTCCCCTATTTTTCTAGTTTTTAGCCCCCTTTCATGGGAGCTTAGGTTAGTTTAGATTAGGGCTTCTCTCTTTCAATAATTCTTGTAATGGATTGATGATTCAATGGCAAGATAAGTATTTCTTTTCCTATTTCCAATGTTTTGTGTTATTTTCATTTTGCTTGATGATGAATGTTTGTTTGGATTTATTGATTGCTATCATGTTCTTCATCCTTAAGTAGTTCTTGATGAACCCTGATATGGGTTAGAGTAGGATTACTGCTAGGAATTTTACAATTGATTTGATTGCATGGCAAGTGTTTGATGAAATGTTTCAATGAGGATTTCTAGCAATCTGAGTCCAATTCGTATGGTAACACAGTAGATGTGTTGGGGGTTGGGGTCCAGATGCTTGTCCTATCAATATCCGCTTTGATGTATTGCTAGAAATCACATTCGACCTATTAGGCCATTAGGGTTACGCGGGGGTATTTTATTGTCATTGGCGGGAGAAAGACTGCCTCTGATCGTCGGGCCAAGGGAAAATAAAACTGGCGTTTAATCTCCTAGCCACAGCTCACACCCCTAGCGTTGACATCGAGTCCTCGCGCATGGCAACAGCTTAGACGTAATGTTGAGAGTTATCATTGTGGCCTTAATGCTCCCGGTTGCGGTCGGTGTTAATGGACATGGGAATGCCCACCGTCCGAAACCGGGTAGACCTGGCGTATCATCCTGGGCATCGACCGAAATATCGGGCCCATGGGGCACTAGGTACCACCTTTTGGGGAAATGTCTCACCCTGGGTCAAGTCGAATGCCAAGTGTCATGAGTGCTTTAGCCCGTGTTAGCGGGGATTCATTTCTTGTCTTTTTTATTTCATTCTTTTATTTCTACACTTCCACTCATATAATCCGCGTAGCTCTCACACAACCTAGGCGAGGCTAGTAGCCATTCAAGCCATCCACCTCCCTGAATTCGATATACCCGCACCCTACACTAACCGTGCACTTGCAGTAAAACGACACCGCGCCCAAACCGTAAACGGGGCGCCGGTCAAGTTTTTGGTGCCATTGTCGGGGAGGCGTTCGGTTTGATATTCGCTTAGCTTGAGTTCATTAAACTACGCAAAAAAACAAATACAATAACCAAGAAATTTTTCCACAATTATATTATCTTTTTGTTATTCTCTTGTACTATTGACGCTCCTCTCTAGTTTTCTTATTTTTGTTGTCCAGGTATCTTTGCTATTACCATGTGAAGACCAAATTCGATGCTCAGATGGGAGGCTATGATCCTTATTCATTTGTGGTTTGTGAGGGATGGCGGCAGGGCACGTGCATAATGATTGCCCATTTACGCCTGAAAGCCTCATTCTAAACCAAGGCCAAACATTTTCCCACAACCTTAGCCCAAACACCTCCCATCCATTTCCTCAACCTTATATCCCTCCACCAACACAAGAAAAATCAAGCCTTGAGTCTCTCCTTGAAAGTGCCAAGTTTAACCAAGGCCAAATATTGCAAAACTTTATGGTACCAATCACCGAGCCTACACCGAGGAGAGAGGATGGAGGAGAGGATATACCCACTTTTATGGTTGAGACCACCGTCCCATCGACCATCATAGACACATCTCATGCAGTGTCCCATTTTTCCAACACTATCACTTGGATGACAATGCATTTTTTGATGATGATTGGGAGGATGGGGTGATTTCTCTAGGATATGTGGGAGAGACTTCTCATCTTGATTTGGATACCCCACATGAGTCCTACGAGAGCACTGAGGAGACTACAGAGCTTATGCATACCGGCGAGGAGGATGTGTGTGAGGACGAGGACACCACGATCACATACGAGTGGTCCGCTCCACATCCACCTCCACAGCCATCTCTGTCGCTGGTTCTTCCTTGGTCTGTGGTCAACCACGATGATGTCATTCAGAACATCGGGCAGATGGTGGAGCATGAGCATATCGTCGAGGAGAATGTGCATGAGGGCTTGGATATGATGGTCCACTTCATGGTGCCCGAGTCACATCTACCTCTACCGTCACTCTCCACTTCTTCTGCGGCTGAGCATCTACTTGAGCATATTTCCCCTATTCAGGGAGATATTCATACTCACTCCCACCCCATTTTTGAGTCTCTCTTTTCACTTCCTATTTCTTTAGACTCATATATTTTTGACACACCATATCTCTCGCAGGACATAGGATCTATTTCCCTTGAGTATGCTGCGGTGCGTCACCACCTGGAGAGCCACTTCTCATGGAGAGCGAGGATTTGATCGTCACTAGAACAGAGGATAGCGACCCATTCTCAGGGAGTATTCGTCAACCTTTTATTATTTTTCAATCTTATGTTGACGATTATCTCTGGGATACATTTATTTTGGTAAATGATTTCTTGCCATGGACTAATGCACCTCATCCTTTGCAGGTCAGAGGTGGACACCTATTAAGGATGCTTAGAGGTGCATTTCTTAGATCCATTGGCACACGTGGCATAGCACTTATGGCAGAGCCATAGCAGGAGCAGTTAGAGCAGCTACCTGCCCCACTCGAGATTCTGGATCTGCCTATGCTCAGGTGTATCCTAATCTAGTAGTGTAGACATTTACAGCTTTCTAGTTTAGATTAGAATAATCTCGTCTCCTCTCATTAGTGAGGGGAGCGTATCTAGGGTTTGCTTTTGCATCATAATAACCCCTCATGTTGTGCCCTTCTATAATTTCACCACATCACCCTATCCTTGTTCTTTCGGCACTTTTCTTGGCCTCGCTATCATTTTTTCTCCATGAGACCCCTACCACCTCCAAAGGGTGGTGATGCCTGTTTTGCCTATTGTTCACTCTCCCCTCTATCTTTTATGCCCTGTATCGGATTTTCATATCTTTTGGGCATAGCTTATATTAGCTTGGGGGAGAGTATCACTCGTAGTCATTTTTGTTATTTTTGATGCAATTCCCCTCCCATTTTATCTTTGCCCTCTCATGTGTGATCTTATTGCATTGAGGGCAATGCAAGCTTTAGCTTGGGGGAGTTGCATTTCATGCATGTTTCCTTTATTTTCTTCCATTTTTCACCTTTTTCATGCATCAAAAATTTTTCTTTTCATTTTTATACATCATTCCCATCATGCATTTTTCTTTCTCCATTTCATTCTTGCCTCTTTCTAGAGATGAACCCTCAATGATATTTTTCCACTCATGCTTCTTTTCGCGTTTGAGCACCTTTTTCCATCACGCTATTTCTTTGATTATTCAATGCTCATATATGTCTTTTGCCATCTTTTGGGTTTATTTGCTATACTTCGAGATTGTTGGTTTTGATTGTGTTTAAGGCATGCTTCTAGCTATATATCGTATTTTAATATGTCCCTCTATTTGAAGTTCCTAGATTTTTACGCTTCATTTCCAAGAAACGGTTATTTTACCATCCTACCCCCATGCTTCTAACTCTCGCATGAAATACTATATGTGTAATCTTATCGCATGTGTTAGCTACCTTTCAACGGGATTAGGATAACCACACGTTTGTTCCTTGCTTTAATTCATGGAGGATTTTCTTGCCGTGCTTGGATTTATCAAAAATTCTCTTTTGTTTTACTTTGTACATTCCCCCTCGTCGTGCATTGTTCTCCCATTTGGGGGAGTGCACACTTTTGTACATATTTTTGTATAATGGTCCTTCGGGGTTCTTCGTAACCGGACGCCCTAAAGCCATCTGGCTTGGGATGCATAGGCTGCCCATGCATTCCATTGCTATTCCGCAAGTTTGCAAGACAAAAATATTAAAATCAAAAACAACAAAAACAAACCAAAAACCAAAAAAATGTATATATGCCACATTCTCCCCTTTTCCTTCGCTCTCCACATTTCCTACATTTGAGAGCACCATTGTATATAGGGAAGGCGAGAGTTTGTACAAAGTGATCTTTGCACATCTTCTCCATCTCCTTTTGAAAATACAAGCAAGGCAAGAAAGTGTTTCAAAAATCAAAAATGACAAGTGTGTGTGGTGATTCCTTTTATCCTAGAGATTGATAGTTATTCACATGATTCATATCTATTCTTTCTTACTTCTTCATGCATGTATGGGTATCTCGTGTTCACTGTTTGGAAGATTTGATATGAATTTTGAGCTTCCTCATATTTGGGCATATTATCTAATATAACGTGCTATGATAGCTATGCCTTTGCCAATGTCACGCTTCTATCTCTTTTGTGCTCTATTGATATGAACCCATGATGATATATTATGAGATTGAATTCTTGATTTAGATTGTGATACGCTTTTCCCTTGTGCTTAATTGTGTTGGTGATTACATTTGTGGTTTGGAGAGGGTGATCAAGGATTCTTCGCTTTCCTTTCTTGCTCTCGCACCCGATCTTCATTCCAACTCGTCTTCCTCGGGACGAGGAAGAGTTTAGCTTGGGGGCTTGATGCGTGTTCATATTTCACCTTTTGCACACGCTCTTCATTGTGTATTCATATGCGTTTCACCTCATTTCATGTTGTATATATCGCATTTTGGTTCATATTGACTATTGGGTGTATTATTTGTATTTCAGGTAAATGTCGGCTTTTCGGTGTCTTCTGGAGTCAACCTTGCATGTCGGGACCAAGGCACGCTTATACGGCAAAGATCCGATGGCCAAAGACGAGGATTTGATGATTTAGAGCTTCAACCGATCAGGTGGACAGACCCACCCGATTGGTTCGTGCAAATGTATCCGACCCGAGGAGAAGCAATGAAGAGCAGACCCCACCCGATCGGTTCAGTGATCGGGTGGTCAAGCAGTGCTCTCTGTTTTTGAGAGAGCTTCCAACCGATCGGTTCATCCCCCGGGTCATCTTGGGGAAGAACCCACCCGATCGGTTGACACTTCAACCGATCGGGTGGCTTTTTTGTGTACTGCTGCTCATTCATTGAAGATCTGCTATCATTCCAGTGGTATTTTGGGTGATCTCTTATTTTTCTAACGTCGGCATCATCATTAGCTTTCCAACGATAGGTCGCAAGCTCAAATCCGATTTTTCTACATTTTTCTGGAATTCTATGAGCGCAGCTGGGTGCTCAAATTGGGAGCTGTCTAGAATTGAACTTCAACCAATTGGTTGGGAGTCCAATCAATCGGTTCTGGTCAATTTCAGAAGTTCTGTATCTCTGTTTGCTTCCACCCGATCGGTTGAACCCCCAACCGATCGGGTGGCCCTGTTTTAGCAGTTTTAGTGGGTTTTTGGACCCGAACCGTTAGGGTTTTGAGGGGGCCTATAAACATTGGATGTACACGACTTGAAGAGAGGTTCTCCCCTATTTTTCCAGTTTTTTAGCCCCTTTCATGGGAGCTTAGGTTAGTTTAGATTAGGGCTTCTCTCTTTCAATAATTCTTGTAATGGATTGATGATTCAATGGCAAGAAAAGTATTTCTTTTCCTATTTCCATTGTTTTGTGCTATTTTCATTTTGCTTGATGCTGAATGTTTGTTTGGATTTATTGATTGCTGTCATGGTCTTCATCATTGAGTAGTTCTTGATGAACCCTAATATGGGTTAGAGTAGGATTGATGCTTGGAATTTTACATTTGACTTGATTGCATGGTAAGTGTTTGATGAAATGTGTCAATTGAGATTTCTAGCAATCTGAGTCCAATTCGTATGGCAACACACTAGATGTGTTGGGGGTTGGGGTCCGGATGCTTGTCCCGTCAAGATCCTCTTTGATGTATTGCTAGAAATCGCATTCGACCTATTAGGCCATTAGGGTAACGCGGGGGTGTTTTATTGTCATTGGCGGGAGAAAGACCGCCTCTGACCGTCGGGCCAAGGGAAAATAAAACTGGCGTTTGATCCCCTATACACAGCTCATACCCCTAGCGTTGACATCGAGTCCTCGCGCGTGGGAACGGCTTGGACAAAATGTTGGGAGTTATCATTGTGGCCTTAATGCTCCCGGTTGCAGTCGATGTTAATGGACATGGGAATGCCCACCGTCCGAAACCGGGTAGACCTGGCGTATCATCCTGGGCATCGACCGGAATATCGGGCTCATGTGGCACTAGGTACCGCCTTTTGGGGAAATGTCTCACCCTGGGTCAAGTCGAATGCCAAGTGTCATGAGTGCTCTAGCCCGTGTTAGCGGGGATTCATTTCTTGTCTTTTCATTTCATTCTTTTATTTCTACACTTCCACTCATGTAATCCGCGTAGCTCTCACACAACCTACGCGAGGCTAGTAGCCATTCAAGTCATCCACCTCCCTGAGTTCGATATACCCGCACCCTACACTAACTGTGCACTTGCGGTAAAATGACATCGCGCCCAAACCGTAAACGGGGCGCCGGTCAGGCACCATCAAAGTGGCGGATCATCAGGGCGAAATAGGGGGACGTCAAGCGGACATGGTCGGGAAAGATTCCTATAAAGCAACTCCAAGAACAACGTGGAAGAGGATCACTTTCGGGATACCAAAAACTTCGAGGTATTCTTCCTAAACAACCTTTATCTCCACCTTATATTTCTCCTCCACAGCTCGGCCTGAGGACTCGCATATTGGCCTCTCCGTGAGCCATACCGATCCCATCGAGCATCCTTCAGATCCGTTCTGACTTAGGCATCAGAGGAGACTTGGTCGGAACCAAGGTCCGACCCCCCCTGATGAGCTTTCTCATCTGTTCATGTCAAGGAGAATCCATCTACACCGAGGCTACCCTTCGACGCCCAATCAGCCCGGAGCCGAACACGCTCGCCCCTGCGCCCGTTCATCTCCACTCGCACTGAGGCAGTCGCTTCGCTAAGGACTTACTTCGACACACCGATGCTCGGACTTGCACTCTCTTCACCAAGCTGAACGAGCTGCATCCCGCTCCCGGAGGTCGTACTTGACCCGCGTGATCGCGTTGACCTCCGGCCCTTCAGTCAACCAATTTGTGGTGAGAAAACACCCTGAAACATTACGTAATTAGCTTATTCATTTTAAATTACCTTTGCATGATATAATTTTCAGTATTATTATATCATCCAAATTGTGCTTTTCTAGATAAATGACAAAAATCGCAAGTGTTGATTTCGAAATTCTGGAAACATATGGTAAGAACTTCCTCAGTTGGCAGTTGGATGTCAAATTCCATCTGCAAGCACAATCCGTAAGTGCCACAATTACAAAAGATAGCTCTGTGACAGATATAGGAAAAGCAAAGGCAATAATAAATATTTGTTGCCACGTGGACAACACCTTAAAGGATGAACACCTTACGGTCGAAGGTCCACTAGAGATGTGGAATTCCCTCGATGATAAGTATAAACTTCAGAAAGATGTAATACTCCCAAGGGCCTGTTATGGGTGGGAGAACCTGAGACTGCAGGACTTTAAGTCCATAACTGAGTACAACTCATCTCTGTTCAGCATCACCTTACACTTGAAGTTGTGTGGTGAAAAAGTCTCAGAAGAACGTATGTTAGAAAAGACTAACACGTCTTTTCATGAAAAAGATGCAATTTTAATGCAACAATACCATGAACGAAAGTTTACTAAGTATTCTGAACTGTTTGCATGCTTATTAATGGCTAAAAGAAATAAAAAGTTTCTCCTCGGCAGTCATAACATGCACCCTCCTGGTACGACCCCCCTCCCAGAAGCTCATAATACATCTTCCAAATAGAAGAATAAAATAAAAGGAAAATTTCAGAAGAGGTGATCAAATAAGAAATAAGCTAGAGGACATAACCACCAAAATAACAAAAATGCAGGAAAGAGTAAGTTCATATGGCGGAGAAATGAAAATAATAATAATAATGAAGCACCCCTACCAAAAAAGAAGGATGGAAAAGAACAGTGCCATCGGTGTGGCTTGACAGGCCACTAGTCCAAAGTGTGCAGAACTCCACGGCATCTACAAGATTTGTACCAAGAAATCTTGAAGAAGAAAGCCGAGTCACTGGGCCACTTACTCCTAAGCTCCAGCACAGTTTACAGCTGCAGATTTTGAAAATGATGACTTGTTCGATTAAATGCATTTATCTTGGTTAAATAAACATTATCATGGAGCGCATTGTTTTCATAACTATGTATGGTTTTTATTTCCATTGAATGAATTAGTTATGTTTTGCATACACTCTTATACTCTTACATCCTAGATGGATTCCTCTTATGACTAGTTACCAAATTATAATTGTTAAGAGTACTTTTCACTACATGTTATTGATTACAATCAAATAATTATACTTTTATGCACTGAAATAAAACGTAGGAAAATATTTCCTTACATACCATAATTTGATATAAAATGGATATGTGTTGCATTGAAGTATTTGTTGCACTGGTTATACTTGATGTAAGTTTGACTTATTTCACTAAGTGAACTTGTCAAACAAATTGTGGATAATTTTACCATCCATATGATCACTCATGATGCATGCTATCCAAAGCATTTCACCCTAGTGATAGTCTTGAAGTACTATCTTGGAACATCTGACTTGAATATCAAGTATTGCAAGTATGTAAACTCATGAACAAACTATGAGGATGCCCAATACTCTCAGAAAATATGGAAAAAGAAAATTTTCAAGGATATTCGTCGATATGAAATCCATATTGAATCCAACAGAATAAATACCGAATATTCATATATAACGACTCAAGAAAATTAATGGCTTGAAGACCATACTTGAGCGTTTGGATATACCTTCAAAAGGTCCATAACATACAAAATTCGAAGAATGGAGTAAAATTAACGGAGCACACAAATGTGCCTGAGCTCGTATAAGTTTATATGTGGATACGAGTAGTTTAGACACCCATGATCGATGATGATGCACTACATCATATCCCAATCCCATGAAAATAATCTGACGAACACAAAGATTCTTCAGAAGAGTGAATCTCTTTATCTCACTTATGGAGTAAAAATCAATTATGAAAATATCTCCATTAAAAATAAAATAATGAGCTTTTTTCCCTTGAGAGTACTTCAGGGATATTTTCCACTCCCCATGAAGGGCCGATAAAGTAACTTACAATACCTATCGATGTTTTCTCTAAATGGTCATAAGTAGGCTTATTATCCAACTGCATTCTAGCTTTTTAAAAAGCTGTCTGGACAAATTATCAAAATTGCAGGCACATTGGATAATACTTGGATATAAATAATAATTTGGCAACTAGAATAAAAGTTGAACACCCTGAAGCATGTGTTCACACCTAAAAAGGGTTTGATAAGTCGATTATTAAAACGAGTCCAATGGATTACACATCTATTGATTTCAATTGTTGATGACTGCATGAGGACATGCAATCTTGCATGCTACTTCATAAATTAGACTCAGACCCTCTGGAAATCAGAGTTATTCTCTGATGCAACTAGCATACGAAAAACCACCAAATATCTCTTAACTAAGAATTTTTTGTTGCATAGTTTACATCCCCATAGCACCACCACAGAGAATAAAACCACCAAATATCTCTTAATTGAGAATTTTTGGTTATGCAGTTTACATCCCCATTCACACAAATTGTTAGTCAGTCGCATGTCTCATCTTGCCCAAAGATCCCCAGGTTTGTCAAGTTTTGGACTTGCGCCTGCATTCGATGTAAGAAGAAATTACAGGCGCCTGCCCATGGCACGATTGCATGTCCATCTCTTGCCCAGCACTTTGGAGTTTGGCAAGTTACGTAAGTTACGGTCAGACGACTGATGTTGACAGTCGCCTGCCCATGGCACATGCACATATTGTTTCCTGTGGTTTCCACATCAGTCGCATGCCCTGTCTTACATAGAATTCTCAATTTTCACAACTTACGCACTTAGTGTATCAGTCACCTGTATAAGGTTTCTCAGTCGCATGTTGGTATATAGGTGCATGTCCGACCTTCATCAGTCGACTGTCTTACGTGGTAAGTTACCGTTTTGAATTCTCACCACCCTCTGACACAGTGCAGCAGGCGACTGTGAGTTCTTCAGCAGTCGACTGTCTTGCACGTATTTTCTATCCATTGGCTATTTTCTGACGGATTTCTGAGGGCTGTTGGGGTATTTTGTTTGACGGGTTTGGGAAACCTATAAATAGAGCATCTTTTGTTTCATTAGGGAAACCTGAATCAACTCTTGAAAACCCTAAAGCTCAAATCTCTCAAGCTTTCTCTCTACCTCATTTCAAGCCCTATAAATCTCAAATCTCATCTTGTCTTCCCTAAAATCCAAATCTAAGCTTCAAGCTTTGGTTAAGACAAGTGCAAGGGATTCCTCTCATCTTGGAAGAGATCAACACATACATCACTCTTTCTCCTTCAAGTTCTACTTCAAGGCATAAGTGATTGTAAGTGTTTTCATTTTGAATTTCATTATTTCGTAATTTGATTTCACTCTCGGTTTGTGAGAGTGGGTTTGCATGATCCCAAGGAGTCAAGGACATCGTTTGTAGGAAGATTGCACTTATAGGGTTGCTACAAGTAGGTTTAAAAGAAATCTGAAGTTAGGGATCTAACTTGAGCATCCAGAGGTATCCGGGTGGAAGGGACGTAGGATTACCGGAAACAAGTTGGGATTGGACTTGGATAATCAGAACCCTTGAAACATCTATTTGTTAGCTTGTTTCATTATTTCTTGTGTTACATTTATAATTCCGCATAGTTGTAGATTAGGAATTTAATTTGGTGAAATAATCGTTTTAAATTTTATAAACACTATTCAACCCTCTTCTAGTATTTTCCTCATAGCCAGGGTCCTTCAAATCCCCCTTGACCGAGTTCCCTTTTGATCCTTCGTCCCTAGTTATCTTAGGTTAGGTAGATAGTCTCACCCCATTTTTCATCATTATCCCGTTAGTGAGGTGGTCGTATTATCGCCATTACCATTCTTTAGTTAATCGAAACTGTGAGTTGTAGAACGACTTGTCCCCGTGATAAGACCATGGACTCACCAAGACTTTACTGCTTGATGACCTCCTATACTTGGGAACGTGTGCAATATTTGCACGTGTCAGCTTTCTAATGTTGTTTTGGTTAAGAAAGCAATCAGGAAGTGGCAGACAAGCATCGATTCACAGACCTGAATTGGGCTTGCTCGAATGATAGTTTCCCACCGCCGTGGATCAACCACCTTGTAGTCATCCCGGCTAGTTATGAACTCCTTAAATTCATTGACACATATTCTGGTTAGAATCAAATGCATATGTATGACTCAGACCAAGAGCAAACAGCTTTCTAGCAGATTGAGGGCTATATTGCTACAAGTGATGTCCCTCGGTCTGAAGAATGTCATGGCCACATACCAGCGTCTTGTCAATAGAATGTTCGCAGATCAGATCTGTAAAATAATGGAGGTGTATGTCGATGTTATGTTGGTCAAATCCCTGTCAGCTGACTGCCATATTGCCAACCTTGAGGAGACTTTTGCAATCATGTGAAAGTATCATATGAAGATCAATCCAAGCAAGTGCATCTTCTGTGTGGCTTTAGGGAAGTCCATGGGCATCATGGTCCACCATAGGGGAATCAAGGCCAAGTAGGAGAAGATCAATGCCTTAATAGACATGTGGTCCCTTATGAGGATTAAGGAGGTCCAGTGTCTTACTGGATAGATGGCAGCTCTCAACCGCTTCATCTCCAAGGCCATCGACAAATGCATCCACTTTTTCATGGCGTTGAAAAGGGCGAAAGAGTTCTAGTGGACGGATGAGTGTGAACGAGCCTTTATCCAGCATAAGGAATACCTCGGCTAACCTCCTCTCCTGTCCAAACCCAAGGAGAGTGAAACTGTCCTCCTCTACCTTGTCGTTTCTTCAAGTGTGGTCAGCTTAGTCCTCATCTAGGAGGAAGAAGGAATGCAATGGACAATCTACTATGTCAGTCAGTCCCTCTTAGACACAGAGACTAGATATCCAAAGGTCGAGAAACTATCTCTGACGCTGATCGTGTCAGCCTAAAAGCTTATGTCATACTTCCAAGCGCATTCTATCGTCGTCTTGACTACATACTCGTTATGACAAGTGCTTCAGAAGATAGATGCATCAGAACGGATTGCTAAGTGTGTAGTTGAGCTGGGAGGGTTCGACATTCACTACAAGCCCCAAACATCCATCAAGGGTCAGGGACTGGCTGACTTTGTTATAAAATTCACCTACGATCCTGGATTCTCGCCTTAGAACCAGCTGGAGGACATCAAGACATGCATTATCTACGTAGATGGCTCTTCCATAGAGCAAGCCCCAGGGGCTGGCATAATCCTGGTCAGTCCCAAGGGTACATGCATTCACTATGCCATCATGTTTGGTTTCAAAGCTTCCAATAATGAGGCTGAGTACGAGGCCATCATTGCAGGGCTCAGGATGGTTAAAGAGGTTGCTGCTCAGCACATTGTCTTCTGTATGACTCTTAACTCGTCGTGAACTAGGTCAATGACAGTTACCAGACAAGGAAGGAAGAGCTTCTGGCATACGCAAGGATCATCTGAACCCTCTTAGTGAGCTTCCGAACCTTTCAGGTGCAAAACATCCCTCAGACCCAAAACATCACTACCGATGCATTGGCCCGACTTGCCATGGGGTCAGAGGATGAACTCAGATTTGCTTTAGTAGATATGTTGCAATACCTAATTCAGCTTGGGGGAGAGCTCTTCCACACCATAAACACGACCACATCTTGGATGGACCCTATCATCCAATACATGTACCACTAGATCGTCCCAAAAGACAAAGTTGAAGCTATGAAGTTGAGGCTCAGGTTAGCAAGGTACGTTCTCGTTGATGATGACCTCTAAAATTGACGATACTCATCTCCCCTCTTAAGGGGCCTCTGCATGCATGAAGTTCAGCTGGTAATGGTCGGGATACATGAAGGGGTCTGTGGAAACCACTGCGAGAACAGGTCCCTCACATACAAAATCTTACATGATTGGTACTTCTGGCCCACGTTACAGCAGGATGTCAAATCCTACGTCTAGCAATGCGATGTCTGTCAGTGTTTCTCTAACATCCTAAGGTTGCACCGGAAGAAATTGACCTTGCTTATCCCTGTCAAGCCTTTCATAAAATGAGGGGTGGACCTTAATTTGATCTTTAGGGAAGAGGAGGAGCTATGCACACAATCGTACCCATCAACTACTACACTAAGTCGTAGAAGCATCCCCTCTCATCCCTAATAGAGGCCAAGACCACCTCATTCATATTGAAGGAGGTTATATATCGGTTCGTAGTCCCACACTCCATCGTCACCGACAACAGGAAACAATTCGACAATGCTAGTTTTAAAGCAAAGTGCAAACAATACCACATCCAACATCACTTCTCCACTCCTACTCACCCTTAAGCAAACTACCAGGTCGAATATATTAAGAATCCGAAAAAGGCTTGATGATAAGAAAGGGGCATAGGTCGGGCATCTCCCCTATGTCCTCTAGGCATATGCACCACCAAGCAGACTACCACGGGCAAGACCCCTTTTCTCCCTCAACTTCAGAATCGATGCTGTGGCTCTATAGATGTGTCCCTCCTAACCTTTCGGGTGAGGCACTTCGATGAAGCCGCCAACAATTGTGTCTTAGCCTTAGAACAAGACGTTGTTCAAGAAATAGGTGATGCGGCTCAGATCTAGTCAAACTCTTGCAAGCGAGCTTTCGCTCATTATTACAACAAGAAGGTCATAATTAGATGTTTTCAAAAGAAATATCTTATTCTCACACACGTAATTGTAGCCATCGACTACTAAACTAAGTGGGTAGAAGCGGCCACCTTTCATCCCTAATAGGGGCCAAGACCACATCCTTCATATGGAAGGAAATTATATGTCGATTCGGAGTCCCACACTCCATCATCATCGACAACAAGAAAACATTCAACAATGCCAGTTTCAAAGCAAAGTGCAAGCAATACTGCATCCAACATCACTTCTCCACTCATGCTCACCTTCAAGTAAACGGCCAGGTTGAATTCGTTAATAAAGATATCAGGAAAAGGCTTAATGATAAGAAAGGGGCATGGGTCATGCATCTCCCTTACGTCATCTGGGCATAATGCACCACTTAGAAGACTACCACGGGCGAGACCCCTTTATCCATTGCCTTTGTGGCTTCGATAGAGGTGGCCCTCCTGACCTTTAAGGTTAGGCACTTCGTTGAAGCCGCCAACAACCGTGCCATAGCCCTGGAACAAGACCTCATGCAAGAAAGAAGTGATGCAGCTCAGATCCGGGCAAACTCTTGCAATTGAGCTTTTGCACATTATTACAACAATAAGGTCAAGGTTAGGCATTTTCAAAAGAAAGATCTTGGTCTCATGCCTATCATTTTCACTGGGGAATGGGCCGAAAAAAGCAAGCAACTACTGGGACCAAACTAGGAGGGCATGTATCGCATCCGAGAAGTCCTCCACTCAGGAGCCTACCAGCTAGAAACCTTAGAGGGCATAATGGTCAAATGCCCATGGAATGCTAAGCACCTCATGAAGTACTATCCCTGATTGGACCCCAACAAGGTACTATCTCAATTTACTCATCTTCTACCTCAATAAAGTATCCTTTTTAGGTTCCAAACACTTGCAGTCTATCCCCCAACTCACGCTGGGGCCGATGCACTGTCGAGACCCAAGGTCATGGTTCCAACCTCTGGTAACTGGCCTCGCACAGTCATGACACATCATGACAAAGCCCTCAGCCAGCCTGGGGCACCTGACCTCAGGCATCCGACCTAACACGGTCATTTCATATTGCAGCAAAGCCCTCAGCCAGCCTAGGGCACCTGACCTCTGGCATCCAACCTCGCACGGTCATGCCACGTCTGAACAAAGACCTCAGCCCATACTGGGGCACCATCGATCCACCCTTGAAAACTCTGTGGGACGAGCAACTCTCAACCAGTAGACGTAACGGCTTCCTGAAAACCTTGACCATACTCGATGATTTCCACTTCCAACCACTCCTAACGGACTAGTTGATCTGACCTTTGAATCCTGGATAGAGTTAGCGGGCATGCAAATATGAAACCCTAGCTTCTCCCTCACTCAAAATACTATAGGGCCAGCACACATCGAGCGATGCATGCTCAATCAGGTACACTGCTATTATGGTATTTGTCTTTGGAGTTCAAGTTCAAGGACAGCAAGTGGAAGAGGGAAAGAGTTGAGTAAATGAAAGTGTGAAGTTTGGCACGAAATTTTTTTTTTCAAAAAAACCACTCCTTTTCCATTAAAATATTTTCATACAATAAATAGCCGACCATTACTGCTTATAAGAAGGGGCAAAATACCAAGTTATGCATCTTACTTAAGTTGTTTTTCAAGCACCTCTGCCTGGGGAGCCTACTCAGTAGAAGCTATGATAGAATGCTCAACAACGGTCAAAGCCTCAACAGCTAACGAAGAAGCTTCAGGCGAGATGTTTAAGAACAAAAGCAAGCCATTTTCATTAGATACACCTCCTTGAACGATGACCACATGAATTAGACTCCCTCATCCTACGTACGGTTGCCCTAGAGCTCGGCTCTCGCTAGTTCATCACGGTGATCCCAGAGTAACTTGGATATCCAAACATTGGCTCCTTTCTTTTCTACCCAAAGAAGTTCATTCGTCATGGCTTCCTGCCTCGGGAGTTTCTGCCAGGACCTCTTCAATTCTCCTTACATGATGTCTTTCTCTTGTGCCTTACAAGCAAGATCCTCGGTCAACTCGTTGCACTTCTTTCATAATTCCAACACCACTTGCTGCAGCAATTGGAACTCTATCTACTCCCCCTAAAGTCAAGCCTCCACTTCTCGCACTTACAATTCAAGGACATGGCCAATTTGGCCTATCTTTTCAACTGGGCCTCTACTGACCGCAACTACTAAAGTTCCATTTACTGCTTCTCCAGTCTGTCATGCATGGCGACAACCTAACCTTTTTTGCTCTTGCTAAAGGTGAGCAAGGGTCACAGCAAACCCGCTACACTTATTCTAGACATTGACCCTTTCCTCTGTGGGACGCTGCAACCGGGCCTCTGCCTCCTTGAGTTTGGAACCCAAAGAGTGGGCCAACTCCATCTACCTGATCACTTCGGCTTTCATCGATTCCAGCTGTAGAACCTCCACGCCTCTCTTCTCAAACTCCTCCTCAGTAGAACGATCTTGTACATGGAGGTTAGCCTCACGAAATCTATAGTAATACCACTATAGGAGGTGCGAGCATTGGATGTATTTGCTTCCACATAGCCAAGTTCAACACGATGTGTGGCCAGAAATTGATTTGCGAGCAAATCATCTAATTGTCCTTTCCCCTTATTAAATCTCATAACACGGGAGGACATGAGCTCATATTTCTCATTGAGAGACTTGAAAAAGCACTATCTCGTTGAAAGGTTCCATACATCTGTCCTTTCTCAACGTATTTCTTTAGACAAAGACTCCGTTTTTTCCTCTTTCCGGATGGTAAATATTTCTCAGAACATGGAGTATGAATCAAACCCATGTTTGAATTGAAACTGAGATACTGATGCAAGTTCTTCCCTTCTGAATCAGATAGATTCATATCTGAAAGAGCTTGACAATAAGTTCTTTCAAAATTGACTATTTGTTCCTCTCTTAGAGGTGTTGCAGAAATGTCTGCGATCGAGTAAATGGCTCTACGAACGAATGGATCGAATCGAATTGGAAAATGGAAAGATTTGTACAAGTTATACGTTTCATCACCACTTTGTAGAAAATCGTTAGGTATGAATATGTCAGATACCTATGACTCGATTGGTGAAATAGTCTCTCTCTCCAAAAAAAATATGTTTTTTACCGACGCACAAAGAAAATATTTTGTTGCGAATGAACAAGATATTGAGGAATTGTCCATATGTAAGATCATCATTATGGATATGGGTCTTTTCCACAGAAAGGGGAATCTTTTGTTAAAATAGAACCAGAAGTGATGTGGATCATTCAAGAATCGAAGTCGATTTGCTTTATAAAAAGAAGATATCAATGAACTTCTATGAAATGGTTTCGCGGGATTCAACCAATTGTCTCGATCGTGGGATATCATTGAGAAATAGGAATCCGTGTTATCAAAGGATTTCCCGCGATTATTTCTAGTATGGAATGAGTCAATCATCCACTTTGGTATCTTTTTGAACAAAAATGGGAATATTGTTCCTCCATTGATCAAGAATTTCAGTCTTTGGGAAGTATCATGATCATCCGGTTTCAATTTATTCAAATGAACGATTTGAACACCTATTGATTCTAACAACTGATTGCAGGGTTGATCATTCGGACCTTTCAATTCATAGATGTGGATCTCGGACCTATGAATGGGGGTATTCCCGATACTCACAAAGAAAAAGGGAAGTGACTTGGACAAAAGAAATATTGGTGTCCAAGGTGGATACCCGTGCGTTGAGCTCGTGCACTTGGGTTTTAAGAGAATCATTCTCTAAACCCAGTTGTGTGTGTCGTGAAGCTAGATCACTATTATCCTTAGGATACGTTTGATTTAGTTGAGATTTGAGGGTATTCACCTCATTTCTCAAAGTGACATTTTGAGAAGCCAAATTTGCTTTCTCAAGAGTTAGTGTATCAACAATGGTGTCATTGTTGATAATGCATGGTATGGATGGTTTTCTAACTGATAATTTCTTTAAACTAGTAAATCTAAGCATGAGAGATTGATACTTAGAAAATAGTTCTTCGTTAGCTATCCGAAGTTCATCGATAGTTACCTCGGGTTTATCCATGTCGCTATAACTCTCATCGAAGAGTGGGTATTCTCTTTCCATGAAACACATGGGGGCGCTTTCACCCTTCTCATCCTCGGATTCGCTTGAGGAATCCTCACTTGAGTCATCAAATGTACCGACAAGTCCTTTCTTCTTGTCCTTCTTGAATTTGTCCGGCTTGTGGTACTTTGGTGCCTTCCACTTCTCTTTGTTTCGGAGCATTGGGCAATCCTTCTTGATGTGCCCTGGCTTATTACACTTACAAGAAAGCGATGTAGAGTTATTAGTAGAATCAAATTTATTCTCGGAGGGAAATTTACCTTTGCAAAAGAAGCGTTGAAACTTCTTCGCCATTTGCGCCATTTCCTCCAAGTCCATCTCTTTTTCTAATTTTTCACTTTCGAAGGATGAAGAATTAGCTTTGACTGCTAATGCCTTCTTCTTTGCCTCCATTGGATTCATCATAGCTAGAATCTTCAATCGGTTCTCTCGTCTTACTTCATAAGACATGAGAGTCCCGATGAGATTAACCACATTGTAATTCTTCATGTCGTTGACCTCCTCGATGGCGATAGCTCTTCTTTCCCATTTGGAGATCATTCCCATTATGATCTTCCTTACCTTATATTGTTGGGAATAGACTTGCCAAAGAGCTTCGAGCTCATTGGTGATGTCGGTGAACCGTCCATACATTGTCGTTATGCTCTCATTTTCCTGTATGTGAAACATATCGAAATTCTGTATAACAACATATAGTTTAGAAAGTTTTACCTTATTCGTTCCCTCATGGGTAACGAAGAGATGGTTTCAAATTTGATATGCACTCTTACATGTGTATATCTTGTTGAACTCATCCGGATCCAATGCACGATGAAGAGCGTTCATTGCCTTTGCGTTGTTGATTTTGGCAGATTTCTCAGAGGGCGTCCATTTGTCGAAATCCTCTTCGGTGGGCTCGACCTATTCCTTGTGGAGGGTTCTCCAAAGGGAAGCACTCCTTAGGAACGTCTCTCCATCCGGCATTTCCAATAGCTGAAGTTTGTGCCATTGAAACGCGGAGGACGCACCGTTGATTGTCCTTCAAAGACTGTGGATGCACCTTCATGATCGTGATTGTTGTACGAAGCCGGTGGAGGAACGTTGTTATTATTGGATGCCATAGCAATAAACCAGAGCTCTGATACCAATTGTAAGGTCCCTGGCTATGAGGAAAACACTAGAAGGGGGTTGAATAGTGTTTATGCAATTTAAAATGATAGTAACACCAAATTAAATTCCTAACCAACAATTAATGCGAACATAAACCCTAAAATGAAACAATGCAAACACAAGGATGTTTCAAGGATTCGGATTACCCAAGTCACTTCCCGACTTGTTTCCGGTAATCCTACGTCCCTTCCACCCGGATACAACCTGATACTCAAGTTAGAACCCTAACTTGAGGTTTTCTTTAAACCCACTTGTAGCATCCCAACAAGTGAAATCGAAATACACTCGATGTCCTTGACTCCCACAACTTGGGAGAAAGCAAATCACTCTCACAACCCGAGAGTAAATCAAATAACGAAAGTTATGAAATATGAAATTAAACAACACTTACAATCCTATGCCTTGAAGTAGAACTTGAAGAAGAGTGTGTTGTGTGTTGAATGACTCTCTTCGAAGAGATGAAAGCCCTTTCTCTTGACTGCACCAAATTCCTAGAAGATTTCTCTTTGGTTCTAGGTTGGAGAGCAAGAGATTAAAGATAGGAATTCTAGGACTTTAGGATTTTGAGAGCTTTGTGTTGGATCTGGATCTAAGCCTAGAGGGGGGTGAATAAGCTTATAAAAAATATTCGTGCAACCCATACGAATTCTTAGGCAGTTATAGCACAATCAGTCAGCCGCCGAGTATAGTAAAGCAGTCACAGCATGCACATGTGATATACCCTGGTTCGGTCGTCCTAACGACCTACGTCCAGCCCCAAAAGCAATACTAGATTATTAATGTTAACTGGTACAACCTGTAGCTAGAGCACCAACTCTACACTCACCTGGCTCTCAGTACCTGCACTCACCAAAGTGCTCAAACAATAACTATCCTAGTAAAGCTCTCTCTTGTCTAGTCCCAACTAGCCAAGTCCCCAAAACAGATAATAAAATAGTTTCACAAAGATCACAACACCAAATCATAAATAAAATAAAGTTTAGAGTTTAGAATCGCTCGGTTATGACAGTGTTGATGTCTCTGTCGTTCATCATGTGGTTAGAAGTAATCTGACAAATAGTAGTCCCTTGATATCTCGACAAGGAAGCTTGGATCCCTTTCTGAAGTTGCGACAGGAAGATGGCTTGGCGATGTGATCGGTCGCCAGTGAACTTAGTTCTTGCGGCTTGCTGTATGCAAAGGAGGTCTGTGGTCGGCAAGAGGAACATCACTTGGTTTGAACCTACTGAATCCACGATTAACAATGAGTTCAGTCGTAGGGTCCTTTGGTCAGCGCTTGTTGTTGGTAGGAGTTTGCACAGCTTGCGGCACCTGAGGATTTTTGTGTGGGAGAGAAAAACAATTCGGACTCTTGGAGAATTTTCAAATAGCCTTTGATATTTGAGGTTAGAGAGAAGTACATGTCAAAGATTTCGGCTCTCTATCTTTTTTGAAGAAAGCTTGTGGATTAACTCAAGATGGAGGTTTGGAACTTGTGTCAAGATTTAATGGCCATTATTTTGGAGATGGAGATTTGTGTTATAATGGGACGTGCGGCTCTTGGAGGTTTTTCTAGTCAAAGAATTCGACCAGCTCATGTGTTTCAAAGGGAAGAGAATCAATTTTTTCTTGGCATGTGCTCTTGGGAGATGAGATGAAAATCAAAGGTGCGGCTAGCCTTATAGGGTTTTTTGATGAAGAGCTATCCCAAAAAAAATAAATGTTACGGCTGTGCTATCTTATTCTTGGGTTTTAGGAAGTTGCAGATGTGCTTTTGAATTGCAAGGGAAAAATTTTCCGGCCTGCTTCTCTTTTAGGGGTTGGGAAAAAACAATGTTGCGGCTTGTGTTGTCTTGGGAAAATTTTCGACCGAGTTTCTCTTGGAGATTAATTTTTGTGCCAACTACTTTTCGACTTCATTGGATGCATGGCTTATATGGGAGAGCCCCTAGGGTTTTGTGCGAGCATAGAGATCCAATGGCTCTAATGAATTCGGTTAGGGGTGATCCAAAGGCTAGGGATGAGAGTCTCAATATATATCCTATTGCTAGTAGGATTTGCAAGGAATATGTATGGAATTTGGAAATGATTTCATTAGGATTTGATATAAGTGTTGGATATGGAAGACGTTAGTACACCCTTGTAGGGGATGTACGAGGGAATACGGACCTCGAACGTCGCGTACACGAAGTCGTGCGCAAAGGGAATATGTTCCCTTGCGGAGAGGATCACTAGATGAGTGGGAAAGTCGCATTATATATGCATAAGTGCATGCGACATATGGCTAATAAAGGGGGAATATCTTAAGCTTATGTTGTACCATGCATATGGTACAACTTAAGCTTATAATGTGCCATGTATCATGGTACACCTTAATTAAGTTGTTCAAAAGGAACAACTTACCCTAAAATAACTACCTTGTGGGCTATAAATAAGACCCAAGGGTAGCTATAAATACGAGCCTGCTACTTTCAAACAGGCCGTATCTTGCCCTGCTAAAGACAAATGGATGGAAGCGATGAAAGAGGAATTGAAATACATGAAAGTTAACCAAGTCTGAGACTTAGTTAACTTACCCAGAGGACATAGAGCAATTGGGAACAAATGGGTTCTCAAGATCAAGCATAAGGCTGATGGCTCTAAAGATAGATATAAAGCTCGCCTTGTCACGAAAGGTTTTACGCAACAGGAAGGGATAGACTACGAAGAGACCTTCTCACCTGTTATACGTTTTACCTCGATTCGCCTGATTCTGGCAATGGTGGCTTGCTTATACCTCGAATTACATCAGATGGATGTAAAGACTGCCTTTCTCAATGGAGAATTGGACAAGGAGATCTATATAGAACAACCGACAGGGTTTGTAAAAGAAGGAAACGAACATAAGGTTTGTAAACTTCGTAAGCCCATATATGGTCTTAAATAATCCTCGAGGCAATGGTATATACGATTTCAAGAAGTTGTCTTATCAAATGGATTTTCCATGCTTGATGAAGATAACTACGTATATATCAAGAGGATTAAAAGCAAGCATGTTATTATGTCTCTATATGTAGATGACATTTTAATAACCAGAAATGACAAGGGCTTTGTGATGGATATCAAGGCTTAACTTTCATCAGTTTTGAGATGAAAGACATGAGAAAGCCACATATATCCTTGGAATTAAGATTTCAAGGAATCGTTCGAAGAAACTTCTTTCTCTTTCACAAGAGACTTATTTAAAGAAGGTTCTAGAACTGTTTAATATGTAGGACTGCAAGTCCAATTGATACTCCTGTAAGCAAATGCGATAATTTATATCTGAAATCATGTCCAAAGAACCAAAAGGAAAAGGAAATTATGGAAAAAGTTCCATATTCCAGTGCAGTTGATAGTCTTATGTACGCTATGATGCATACAAGACCGGACATCTGTTTTGCCGTTGGAATGGTAAATCATTACCTATCCAACCCAGGGCAAGAACACTGGAAAGCGGTTAAGAGGATAATGCAGTATCTTAAAGGAACTGCAGATTTGCAAAAGACTATGATAAAACCAAGAAGGTAGACATAAGGTACATATCTACGCATGAGATGATAGAGGATCAGCTTACGAAAGCGATCCCCAGAAATGTGTTTTGTAAACACTTATCATCCCAAGGATTGCGTAAGAGCTGAGTTGTACCAATATATATTCCCATGTCTAAGAAAGATCAAATTCAATAAAAGAATAAGTTCTTTTTCAAACATTGCATATGAATTTCTTAAGAAATGTTTGTGTACATTTTTGAAATCTCAGCTGAATTCTAGTATGTCGGACAGATTGAGGTTGGCTCTCTCACATGAGCAACCGCCTTATTCTATCAAACGGATGGAATAGAGATGAGACCTGTTTGAAGTCAAAATCATCAGACGGATGATTTAAGAGTCATGACTTAAACAAAATGGTCGCTTGAAAGATCTGCATCATATGGATGCTCACAAAAGATCTAAAAGGATTTTTTCGGAAATCCTATCTGTCTAAATGCGGGATGTGAGTCCAAAGGACTATTTGAGTAGAATAAGGGACTCAAAGTCAGACATTGTGGTGTCTGATCATCATCCTTACAACATCATTGAGACATACACTCCCTGGGAAAGGAGCGATGTTGTAATACGTGTTCATACCACGTAGGCATTTCGACCACTGAGTTAGTAGCAATAGTGTTTGCTATTATGTGAGACTCAAAGGCCATATAGGCCTTAACTCTTACCCTCAAGGACTCCAATTGGTTCCTTTAGATTTGACGAAATGATCGCTATCTTAGCGTGTTACTTATGGGCTATGATAATTCGGCTCGGCGGGGCACGTTAGAAAAGCGAGTCTAGTCAAGATCAGAAGGTTCGCAAGAAGAGGAAGATTGATTTCATGTTCACATTTGGACTTTAATGATTCAAAGCTGGCCAGCCAATTGTAATCCAGATGGGATTCAATTGTTGAATATAAAGTATAAGAAATGTGAAGAAATAATCTAGGGTAAAGCATGCGTTGAACTACTCAACTTTGCACCTTCGAGGTCGTTGTGTATCTCTAACAAGTGCACAACAACAGACTCTACGCGCATGACGGTCGCACGGTCTATTTCTCGGTATGATAGATGAAAGAACTAAGAGAAAGACGTTCTCTTACAATCCCCTCAAGTGTGAGTGGGAGATGTTGGATATGGAAGACGTTAGTACACCCTTGTAGGGGATGTACGAGGGAATACGGACCTCGAACGTCGCGTACACGAAGTCGTGCGCAAAGGGAATATGTTCCCTTGCGGAGAGGATCACTAGATGAGTGGGAAAGTCGCATTATATATGCATAAGTGCATGCGACATATGGCTAATAAAGGGGGAATATCTTAAGCTTATGTTGTACCATGCATATGGTACAACTTAAGCTTATAATGTGCCATGTATCATGGTACACCTTAATTAAGTTGTTCAAAAGGAACAACTTACCCTAAAATAACTACCTTGGGGGCTATAAATAAGACCCAAGGGTAAGCCATTTCCTTACACTTTTGCATGGCATTCTTGCATGCATCTTCTTTCTAGCGAAGCTCTGTCGAAATACTTCCTCTCCCTTTATCCAAGTTCTTAATCTAAAAGTAGAGATTTAGATTGTGGATTTAGTAGCCTTACTCCGTTCGTGAGAAGACTCAAACCGTCGTGGCGAATCCGAAGGCGAAGTTCGTAGACTACCGTGCTGCATACGCAAGCGTAAGTCTAAACTTCATTTATCGATCCTAACTCTGTTTTGGCAGGATCCCACAATAAGCACTTATTGATATTGATCAATCCAATGAGATTCTCTCCATGCCCTCTTTCATTTGACTTGGTCCAAATTGAGAAGGTGTAGCAATTAATCTCCAACACGTTGACCAAGTCTCTTCCATAATTTATCACAAGCTATCCATTCCTGAAACACTTAACACACACGTTAAAAACATTCACACGCGTTTGTTATCATCAAACACGAAGTTTATAGATCGTTGCTACCAACACTTTGATCTTGAAAGAATGAAAGCTTGAATGAATGAGCAAGTGAGTTGTAGTGAGTAACCTCTGAATGGAATAGTAGAGGCTGCCTTTATAGTTTTCCTAAAGCCTGTAAACAAAATCCCCAAAAGCCCCTTTGAAATCCGTTGAGAAACAGCCAACGGATAGAATCTGCACACGCGACAGTCGATTGTTGAACAAAACACAGTTGACTGCTGCACTGTGTCAGAGGGTAGGTGAGAATTCAAATAGTAACTTACCACGTGGACAGTCGACTGATGAGGAGTAGACAGTCTACTGTTAAAACAACAGGCGACTGTAAATCCTTTTACAGGCAACTGGCCGTAATCTGGGTGAGTTGAGAAAGTCTCAGAAAAGTATGGAAATACAGGACATGCAACTGATGAAGAGAAGACAGTCGACTGCAAATCCAATAGGAAACTGTAGTTCCTTCTAAAGACGACTGTCACAAACCCTGACATTTTCCACAGAGTTGAGCCTGCAGAGAGGCTCAAAGATAGACGACTATTGAAGCATTGACAGTTGACTGTGCCATTGGATAGTCGACTGTAATAGCAATATCAGTCGACTGGTACTAGAATAAGAGATATTCCAGAGAGCAAGTCCTGCAGAAGACTCATGGACAGGCGACTGTTGAAGCATTTACAGTCGACTGGTCCTTGGACAGGCGACTGTAAATACAACATCAGTCGACTGGCCAGATCAAATGGAATGATCATTGGGCAGATGATAGACATGCAACTGATTTACGAATCACATTCAACTGTCTCTTGGATAGGCGCCTGTGAAACGTACAACAGTCGCCTAATAGAGTTAAAGCTTAGAAGCCCAAAAATCAACTGATTAGATATTTGCATAACAGGCGACTGTAGAAAAAAACACGGTCGACTGTTTTAGACAGGCAACTGTAAATCGTTCAGCAGTCGACTGTTGAGATCACACTAAGAACATAATATGAATTGGAGTCAAAGGAAAAATGATCTAATAATTTCCTATAACTGAAATGAAGATGTGTGTGCGCTCCATCATAGTTCTACTTCTAAGCTACATACTAGAAGATAAAAAGAAGATTACATTTGTATAACTCTCTCTTCTTTTCAAAGTATGAGCTTGAAGTCTTCTAGGAGCTTCAATCACCATCTTTGATCATCCAATCCACTATTCTTGCTTTCATTGATCTTTGAGTAACATCCATTGCTAAATGATCTTCATGAAATACTTAGTCAACTGATTAACTGCAAATAGGGGATTATCATAAGTATTTATGTTTTCTCATCATTAACACTAAGTAAGGAGAAGTCCAATTCTCAACAAGGGCCACTCCACCCTCACTTTGCACACCCCTGTAGCATTACTTTCTTCTCTTCGGTTCTGTTGCTCATTCTAGGAGCTTGTGGAAGAGAAGAAGCTTGAGAAGAGAAAGCTTAAAGTCTTCAAGGAGAAAAATTGCCAAAGATTGAAGGAAGGACCATAATAAGGTAGGAATTCTCACCACACTAGTTAGAGGTTAATCTTAGAATTTGTGTTAGAAAAGAGAATTATGATGATGTGAAACCATGATGTAAATTGTAACTATAATTTTAGTCCCCATGAATCTAGTTTACTGGTGTAAGTATGTTCAACATGTTCAAATTATAGTCTGGTTTACACTTTAGGATCTAAATTTTGTTTTTACTAGTAATAAGAATATAAAAGTGTTGATGCTCATGTTACCATAACTATGTTCAAGTGCATGATAAGTTGTATGAAATTAGTAGTATGATTAAAGTCAATGTGCCATGCTAGTGGAATAATTAATTTATGCCATGTTAATTTTTAGTAATACCATTTTGTGCTACACATGTTAGTAGTTTGTTAAATTTTAGATTTATTATATTAATTTAGTAGCACTGTAGTATGCCAGGTTTTGGTAGCAAAATGGTTATCCTTATGAAATTAGTAGCATTCATGTTTATGCCATTTGTTAATGTTGTCATGCCACATATTAGTATTGTCATGCTAATTATTAGTGTTGTCATAATAAATCATAATTCATGCTAATTGCTAGCTACTTGCTAATATGCTCTTGGCCATAATAATATGTTAATGTACATGCTAAAATTGAATATGATCTCTAGTTTATACTAGATGTTGATATGTTAGTATGTTAGCTTGTGTACGTACCAAAGTCCATTTTAATATGCCATGTTTATGTTTCATATATTTATGATTATAACCAAATTAACTCCATGATATGCATACCATGCTTTAGGTCCTAATGGTATGTTTTAGGTTCATATTTTATGCTTCATGTCCATAAGGTTGTGTTCATTATAGTTAGCTTCTTTTATATTAATTAAGCATGTTATGTTCTAAGTTGTAAGTTATAATGTTTAGTTCCAAGTCCATATTAAACATGATGGAATCACATGATGTTGTTATGAAATGTTTATGAGATGTTCATTTTTAACAACACGACATCGACAAAATGAAAAGAAATGGAAATGTGAATGCGGTAATTGAGACCACCGAATATTGAAATGATGAATTTATTTATAAACTGAGAGTAGGAAAAGAGTGTAAACAACAACATGGAATTCTCGGTCTATCTCAAGATATGTTAGATTCCAGGCAGTGGGTTTTGGGGGGAAACATGTGTAAAAATTAGGTCTTAAGGAGCGGACACAGTTGAGGCTCCCACTTGCACTCCTAAGCGAGGGAGCTGGCTAAGTGTGGACATAGCTTGATTCTCACTCGCACTCCCGTAAGGGGGAGTTGGCTAGAGTTAGAGAGTCCGGTAGTGTACTTGTAATGCACCATTAGGTAATTGATGGTTTGTCCTTTTGACCCAAGAAAAACATATGATTATCTCACTCCCGTAAGGGGGAGTTACGAGTGGCCTCCCCAGTGCTCATTTCGCTGGTTGAGGTACCACTTTTCACCCACCCTGGGTGAAGTCTAGCTACTTAATGTCCTATGTTTTACAACGGGTTTCCAAATACTATTTTTTAAAATGCAACGCCTGAAGATGAATGTAATTAATCTCTTTAAACATGTGGATACTCATGCAGCTTTGTCTGTTTTACTTTATGCAATTCTTTCTTTCAGTACATTCCTGTGAGTTTCTGCTTTATTTTATGCAATAGTCTATGTTATAAATTATCACCAGTAGTTAGACCTTCATAGTGTAGAGTAACTCTGAGACTGGTCCCTACATAGTGTTGTTAGACTTCCTACTAGGTCACGATGTAACGTGTCTCACCATGTGGTTTCAGGTCTGGTTTGATAGCAAGAGCTGTGCCAGAGGGATGGAGCTGTAGAGCTTATGTAAGGGTTATGTATCTTGAGATTTGAGTTGGTGAGTGAGATGTGTTGAGAGTGTGTTGTACCTTTTGGGTTTTGTTTGGTGAGAGTTGTGAGGTGTGGTATATGATGTTTTATACATAAGGATATTATTAAGAAATGATGTAAATCTTTGACATATAAATGGAATTTGTTGTGAAAGGTTGAGGGCTAGGAAATCCTTAGCCTCATATATATATTATTCAATGTGGGTGGATACCCAATATGCCCATTGGGCCCTATTCATAACACTTCCCCTTATCCAACCATCATTGTATACTCAACATATGAATACTGTAGGATCCATAGTGCTTTTGAGTATTATAAGGGGTGTACACTTCCATATCCTACGTTAGGGATAACTGCCTCGCTAAAACCTTTAGCTATGGAAAACCCAATGGGAAAACCCAATAGCCAAGGAAAAAGAGTACAGTTCTGCATAACTTCCCCTGATTTGTGGAAGTATTTAAAGGTGGATACTTCTGGATCTATAGTCAATGAGGTTGCCTTGTTAAAACCTTTGGCTATGAAAAACCCAATGGGAAAAAAACCAATAGCCAAGAAAAAAGAGTACAACACTCATTTGGCTCCCTCTGATCTATACAAGCTGCAAGCTTGCAGATCTCCTATGCAACATACATCAATCTCTTACATTATTTTGAGAATAAGTACAAAATACAAGACATCGCTCATCTATACAATTATCGTTCATTTATGGCAGCTAATGAATCTGAAGGAGCTCTTCTGAAGAGGAGAGGTCTGCAGACTTGGTAGGTAGCTCCACGTCTCTAACCCAGTCATCACTGTGTCTGCAAGGTACTGTAGGACCTTGCTGTGCATACTCATGATTTGCTTATGGGATGATGAGCCCCTCGAAATGGTAGAACTGATTTTGCCTTAGAAGCACGCTTTGCAGGTCTCCAGGAGTTGGTCATTCCTTTGTGGTAGTCATCGTGATGATCTCTAACCTGTATCTGCAGATATATTTAACATAGAGGATGATCATTAACCCTTAGAGGTAGCGCATAAGCTACATATTTTCGGTTTAGTGGTGTGCTGTAGGCACTGCACTGTATCTGGCTAACAGATTTACTGTCAACGCTATCTAGAGAGTGCAGTTGGCCAGATAAAGGAGTGTACTAAAAACACTCAATTAAGGCACTTCAGGACCTAGGATATCCTTCCCCTCTTCCAGCAAACGGAAGAGGTCTTAATGCGCATCCATACAACCAGTATGTGTATTTAGTGGATTCAATTGTCCATGTTTCTTCATCAACTTCGAGTGTATGAAGTTTAGTGTCACATGTTTTTCATCTTCGGGATGATAATTTTATCTTCTGAATGATAATTCATCTTCTGGATGATGTTTTCATCTTCTGGATGATTATTCATTTTTCGGATGACCATTCATCTTCTGGACGATGGTTTCATCTTCTGGAAGATTATTCATCTTCAGGATGATGATTTCATCTTCTGGATGATTATTCATCTTATGGATGATAATTCTGTAAGCCCATATTTTTGCTTATGTCTTACATATCATATTTGATAGTTAGGCTTAAACAGATATTTTGGTTTTCTCTTTAGGAGATCCGATGAGATTTGAGTCATTTGCAAATATAATCTCAAATCATTTTCTTTGCTCTTTTTAAAGATGCAGAAGCAACCTTTAGTAGGAGTCATTGTTTAATTTAAGGAACTCACTTAATTTTTATTTTATTAAATCTTTCATATGATAGATGTCCCAAAAATCTATCTAGTCAATAAAGGAAATAAGGAGGAAATCCGTAAAGGTATGTTGTCACATCATCCATAGCAACATAGCCCAAAATTTCCTTTGCCAATCGCATGGTTTTTTTAACTATGACCAGGGAGCCTGATGCATCAATTTATATAATTTTGTAACTGTGTGTTAAGTCATTGGGCCGGCATTCGAGACAACTCAGTCGACATATGACTGAGGCCCACCAAAGAAGCCTGATGTCGACTCAGTCAAAGCCCAAATGACCAGTCGACCATTGGGTCCGCCTTACTCGAACGTAGGATTAAAGGTGGGATCGGGAATCTCGTGGACGTGCGCAACATTTATTCCTATTAATGGGGGAAGATTGTGGCCCCATTATGGGTGGCCGTTATCTCCCCAACGTCTCCAAAGGGACCCTGAACGTCTATAAATAAGGAAAAAGGTCCCATCTCCAAGGTATGAGGTCTAAGACATAGAACTATATTTTCTCAGCTTACATTTCTTATATTCGAGCTTGCGCCACCAGTCTTGAGACGAACCTCCGTGGGTCGATCTCAGCTGCACCAAGCTCCCTCTCTTCCTTAAGTTCCATACTAACTTAAGCATCGGAGGAGATTTGGGTCGGAACCCAAATCCGACCCCCTAACAAGTACCTGAGGTACAGATCGACGGTCGCTATCCAACGTCAAAGGTTGACGTCGAGATTCCCAACCTCAAACATTTGACGCAACTGCCGCCCGAAGATCAGTCGAAGGTCCCATCATCTCCAACTACCATTACTCGACCCTGGTTCCTCCAACCAAGGGTCCTACCCCAACTGCTGACGAGGCTCTGATTTAGTATCACGAGTCTACGTCAGCTTGACAACTGTCTCGGTCAATTTTGACTTTAACAGTTTGGCACCGTCTGTGGGAAATCGTTAACCAGCTTGACATCCCAAAGCAATCCAAAAGATATGACAGCTGGACCCAGCAAAGCCGGATCGGTCGAAGGTCCGAAGGAAAAGCCAAGAGCGAACAACGTCCTAGTGGAGGACATCACGGACTCCACATCACCATCACTACGACCAGCTGAGGCCTCGAAGGAGCCCGGGGTGACTCGAAAGGAGTTCACCCAGTTCATCGAGCAAATCGATAGGAGCCTAGGCGTATTGGCGACTTTAATGTGCCAAAACATGGGGAGCCCATCCCCAGTAAATGAGTCGTTGCCGCCTCTAAACCCGAACCTGACGCCAACCAAGGGCTCAGCTTTCCTCTGGGATCTGGAGGACCCAAGGGCAGATCAACTGGAGATCAACCTCCACAATTCAACCCCCTCTGCCCACCAGTACAATGGAGCGGGGGTCGATAATCGAGCTTTCGTTCTCCAGTGGGAACCCACCCCCTCCAATTACCGGGCGACAACCCGCAACATCCTAGATCAGGTAATGTATGGGGCTCTCACATGTTATAACCTGCTAAACCCCGCAGGTGGATTTGTGAGGGGGGGGAAGAGATCCTGAACCGATCCTCAGGAGCCAACTTCTCACAGCCTGGAGTAGGAGGATCCGTACTGGTCCAATCTACGATTCAGAAGATCCCCCTGAAAGAGAATATCATCTCTACTTTGTTTCTTCCCAAATTCAAGCTCCATGCTCTACCAGCTTATAATGGCAGAGGCAACCCATGGTCACACATTCATAAGCATTTGAATGTCATGCTACTCCACGGGCTGACGAGCCATACCTTTGTAGAGCCTTCCATGCTACCCTGTTCAAGCGGGCAGAAAGCTGGTACGAAGGGATACCCCGCGGCTATATCGGCTCGTTCAACAAACTGGTAGAAATATTCTGCAAGCAATTCATCGCTGGACGACATCCCAAGAAGAGGTCATCCCACCTCTTCTCGCTCAAACAAAACGAGAATGAGTCAATCCGAGTCTTCTTCCAGAGATTCAACGACGAGAGGCTCGATATAGAAGAGACACCGGACGTGACCTTCTTAGCGGCGCTCACCCAGGCGGTCAGGAACAAGCACATGAGGAAGTCCCTTCACCAGTTCCACCCTAATATTGTCGCAAAGATGCTCAACATAACAGATCGGTTCACTTCCTCTGAGGAGGTAGAAGAACCAGCTGGAGCTAATGCAAAGAGTACCCCCTCCCGCAACAGAGACACGAGGTGAGAGAAACCAAACTTGGGGACCTCCTGCCAGGAGTCTTGAGATAAGAGGCCCAGGGAAAGGAGCCCTCGAAGCAAGCATCATCCTACATACGCTAAGCCGGTCGCCCCTAAGACAGAAGTCCTCGTCTCTGCCCCACGAGAAGAGCTGATTCAAGAGGCAGCAAAGAAGAGCAATTACGAGAAGAGGGACGACCTCAAATTATGCAAATATCACAACAACTATGGGCACGACACCAATGACTGTTGGACTCTTAAAAAAGAGATCGATGCCCTGGTCAAGCGAGGACACCCCAAGGGCCCGGCCAATGATCCAACCAGCAAGGAAGGATCCTCAAAGTAGAAGGGCAAGATGACGGGATCGCATGTCACCAAGGTGGTCGACTAATGAGCCGTCTAAGACTTGAGGCAAATTAAAGGGCAATGAACGACAACAGCGCCGACGTCAATCGAAAAACACCTGTACACATCTTTCGTTTTTTCTGTTACTTCCATCAATAAAGCATGTCTCTTTTTTCAAATAAATTTTTGCTTACATAAGACTTCATAAAGTCGACAAAAACTATTTCTTCAAAGCTCCCCTCGAAAAGTATCCGATCCTCTGGAGGTCTTGGGAACACTAAACTTACGTTGATGCAATTGGCGCCTAAATGGTCATCAGCTGTAAATCGAAGGGGCCACCCCTTCGCTACTGAACGACTCCCTCAAACGGTCATCATCCGTAAGTCGAAGGGGCCACCCCTTCGTTACTGAATGACTCTCCTAAAACGAGCGTCAGCCGTAAGTCGTAGGGGCCACCCCTTCGCTACTGAACGAATCTCCCTCAAACGGTCGTCCATCGTAAGTCGAAGGGGCCACCCCTTCTCTACTGAACGACTCTCTTAAATGAGCATCAGCCGTAAGTTGATAGGGCCACCCCTTGCTACTGAACGACTCTCCTAAAACGAGGGTCAGCCGTAAGTCGAAGGGGCCACTCCTTCGCTACTGAACGACTCTCCTAAAACAAGCATGAGAGTTAAGTCGTAAGGGCCACCCCTTTGCTACTGAACGACTCTCCTAAACGGTCGTCAGCCGTAAGTCGAAGGGACCACCCCTTCGCCACTGAACAACTCTCCTAAAATGAGCATCAGCCGTAAGTTGAAGGGGCCACCCCTTTGATACTGAACGACTCTCCTAATCGGTCGTCAGCTGTAAGTCGAAGGGGCCACCCCTTCGCTACTGAACAACTCTCCTAAATGATCGTCAGCCGTAAGTCGAAGGGGCCACCCCTTCGCCACTGAACGACTCTCCTAAAACGAGCGTCACACGTAAGTCAAAGGAGCCACCCCTTTGCTACTGAACGACTCTCCTAAACTGAGCGTCAGCTATAAGTTGAAGGGGCCACCCCTTCGCTACTGAACGACTCTCCTAAACGGTCATCAGCCGTAAGTCGAAGAGGCCACCACTTCGCCACTGAATGACTATACTAAAATAAGCGTCAACCGTAAGTCGAAGGGGCCACCCCTTCGCTACTAAACAACTCTCCTAAAACAAGCGTCAGACGAAGGGCCACCCCTTCACTACTGAACGACTCCCCTAAAACGAGCGTCAGCCGTAAGTCGAAGGAGACACCCCTTCGCTACTGAATGACTCTCCTAAAACGAGCGTCAGCCGTAAGTCGAAGGGGCCACCCCTTCGCCACTGAACGACTCTCCTAAAACGAGCGTCAGCCGTAAGTCGAAGGGACCACCCTTTTACCACTGAACGACTTTCCTAAAACGAGCATCAGCCGTAAGTCGAAGGGACCACCCCTTCGCCACTGAATGACTCTCCTAAAATGGTCATCTGCCGTAAGTCGAAGGGGCCACCCCTTCGCTATTGAACGACTCACTCAAACGGTCGTCAGCTGTAGGTCGAAGGGGCCACCCCTTCGCTACTGAACGACTCTCTTAAAACAAACGTCAGCCGTAAGTCGAAGGGGCCATCCCTTCACCAATGAACGACTCTACCAGAATGTCTTCAGCCATAAGTCGAAGGGTCACCCCTTTACGCCGAACGACTCCCATTTTGTCAACTATGGGTCAGGTAAATCTCTCTCTCACCATGAAACATGATGGCCAACTTCTAAATATGGTTCGATGGTTTATCCTCGATTACCCTGAAGCAGCGTCTAACCCATCGAAAGGGACCATCAGGCATTAAGACCACCACGAGGCGTGAGCGACAACAAACAAATAGAAGCAATGGCAAATAAGGATACACAAGCCAATTCTCCTGTCACTTCACATTGCAAAAACATCATTTTCATTTACATCACCCCCTTTACATTCAAAAATTTCTACAAGCATGCTTAAAACTAAATCGCCGAGATCTTATAGCGGCCGTTCAGGCCTTTGATCTCCATCCAGCATGGCCGTGGACTCTGGGTCCCTTGTAGCACCTGCTCTTGCTACGTCGCTGGCCATGGTGGTAGCCTCATCCACAGGAGCTGCCTTCTCCATGCCTCGGCTCGACTCGTCATTGCCTTGGCTTGACTCGTCATCTCCTTGGCTCAACTCATCCTCATCAAAGTCCAGAAGTACTACCGAGATCTGGGCAATTGATCGGCCCGGAATTAACTCCGAAACAATGTCGTTTACCGCAAGCGCACGGTATAGCAGCGAGCGGTTATCGAACATGGGGAAGCGGTGCTATACTACCTATCTACTCCTAGGTTGAGTTAGACTTGTGGGTTTTTTGGTGGATGTGGATTGCAAAGTGTCGTGATGGTGATGGATGCGAAAGTCGTGTCACTCGATGTTGCAAACGAAGGACTCCACACAAAGAAAGAAAGAAAGAAAAGAGAAAGGACTAGGGAGTTAGAACTCACAACTAGGACCATCAGAGATCGATGCTAGGTTGGAACTTCTACGTTGCATTGGTTTTATTGGGGATTGTAGCATCTATGAAGTGAATTCATGCGTCTAGGCTTCATGAATCTAACACGCCGTATTAACCCTGCTCTTGTGATAGATGCATACGATATGTGCATTAAGGATCTACAATAATATCACCAATCTCATGGATCGAATGCTCTCAACTCGTATCACTCTCGTGCGTTAGAGCTTCGAGGTATTTTGGTGGCTCTCATTGACGTAATGGCGGTAGCCGTCAATTAGTGGTATAGTTCGTCGGTGGATCCCATCAAGACACGAGCCGTGCATGGTCACGAGTCTTGGTTGAATCCACTAACTCCCTAATTAAATCCATAAGATACTCCTTAAGCTAATTGATTCCACCGATCATGGGCACGATCTCAGTACGAGTTCTCCTAGGGATTTTGCAAGATCAACCAAAATACTCCCATTTTATGTCCAACACATCATAAACATCCTATCTTTGCATCTAAATCCTAAGATCCATGGGCTAATCCCTTAGCCCTAGATGAGACTACTCATGCATGATAGCAATAGATATAAGAACGATAGAAAACTTCATTGCATGCATCAAAGAGATGTTCAATAAGCAATCAATAAGGTTTAACGGTAGAATTAACGATAGAATTAACAAAAACAAAAATACTTATCCTGATACAAAGGAGGGGCCTATGGCATAGCCTAACTCCCAAAAGATCATCTCCTCAAAGCTTCTAAGATCTAACTAAGAACTCTCTAAAACCCCTCCAAGGCCCCCCTCTAATGACGTCAATAATTCATATATATATTCCCCTTAAAACCCTAGCAAATAACCCCAAAAAAACCCCTCTGAAATTCGTGCCCAAGATCAATTCTGGTCGCAACTTAAGTTCTGGGCCCCAGCTGACTCGGTCGAGTAGCCACCTACTCGGTCGAGTCAGCAGTAGGGCAGAAATTCCTCCAAAAATATTGATCTGTTTGCTCGGGTCGAGTAGGGTCTCTCGGTCAAGTAGGTAGCTGCTCGGTCGAGTAGGTGGTCGAGTACAGATTTCAGCACTGCAGTGTCAACATGCAGAAATTTTCCAGATTTCATCCAATCTCCGATTAACGCGTTCTTGGTGGCGTTGGAACCGTCATGAAGTCTACTATCCATAAAAATATGAGGAAAATAATTTGCTTGCTGGAATGATAGCAGATTTCAAAAGAGTGAGAGACTGTCTGAAAATCTGGGCGTTCGCCTTACTCGATCGAGTAGCCTTCGTGCTCGGTCGAGCTACAGTGCCTTAGGAAGAAGCTCAAAATAGTCGCTCTGGAAATTGACGACTCGGGTCGAGTAGCCACCCTACTCAGTCGAGTAGGGTGTATCCGTTTCCTCTGTGATAATTGCGTGTCAGCTCGACCAAACAGCTGATGCTGCTCGGGCCGAGTCTCCTAGGAAACTGACTCGGTCGCTCCTTGGCTGCTCCTTTCTCTTTCTCTCCCTCTAGTCTTCTTCTTTGGCACCTCAAGCATGTCAGCATGAGTCTTCTTGGTGATCTCATATCGCCGATCGTCTTATTGACTCCAAATTTCTCCAATATCGCTCCAAATCCCTGAAATGGGCATAAACGCTCTGAAAGTCATATTGTTCCAAATAATAGTGTAAAAACGTATAAAATGGGGATTTGGAGGGTGAAATGTGTCATGAAAATATGTGATAAAACATGCAAAATAAGATTATATCGTCAATCTCAGCAGAGAGGTCGGGGAATCGATTCCTCATCTCCAGTCGATATCGCTCGTAGCCTTCTTTGTATAGCTCATCGAAGTCAGGAAATGTATCTTTGAACTCCTGAATCGCCCTCTCTGCTATGACCTAGGCTTCGACTCTCTCCTCCAACAGAGCATCCCTTGCTCGCTTCATCAAGGCAACTTGCTCAACCTCCCTCTTACGAGACTCGTGCAACTCCTCCTCGGGTTTATGGAGGTGATTCAGTCTCGTCTTACAGAGAAGGCTGAGTCTGGTCAGCTCAACTTGAGATCGCTCCACGCATGACCTAACAGCCTCCAGGGTGACCCCATGATCGGTCACCTTCGGAGCGCGACAGAACAATGTCGCGGTGGCCTCAAGAGCCTGTACACAACACTCGACGGTCAGCTTACGCACCGATATCTGCGTCGATAGAGGCCTGAATAATGATTACCTGAATGCTGGCATGAACGGCTATTGATGCAAGCTGCTCATAATCGACCTTTTCCACGACAGCCCTGTCCCGTGGAAGGGTCACATTCTCAGCGATGCGGGAGGTGATCCTGCAGTCAAGAAGAGTAGAATCTCCATGCCTCAACGAAAACCTCGCCTTGACGAGCTCCTCCTCGAAACAATCGAAGGGGGCCTGAGGAGATCGGCTCTCTAGTAACATCGACCTATACTCATCAGTGATGTCTTCAGACAACCCTACGGAGGGGAACAGACCCATCAAGGCCAGGAGTCCTGGTGCACAAGGAGCTCCGGTGGAACCTAAGCCTCCCTCGAATCTTCCTCATGAAAAGCGTCACTCCTTGGCTGGGAGGCCTGCTTCGCAGCTGCATTCGACCCAGATGGCTCCGAGCCGCTGAGAATGAGCTTCCGCCTCCTCTTGCTCCCCTCCAGCACAACCACTTCAAACTCGGAGGGAGACCATTTCTTCTTCTTCTTCTTATGAGGGCGAGCCACCTGGGTTGTCCCCTCGACGATCATGGGCCGATCTCTGGACAGCTGGGCCATCGATCCCGATACGGTCGGTGCCCTAGGCGACAACATGCTCGCCTTCGCCTCTTTGATGGAAGCCTCGACTGCTTCCCTCAAGGCAGGATCCACCTGATAATCCATGCTGGTCATACCTGCGAGGGCAACAAACAATTTAGGTCGAAGAACGAAGGTCGAACAGTTGGCGAGCATGATCAAACCGACCTTTCATCCACACGGTCCGACGAATCACACCGTCCGACCACAGCCACTTGATCGACCTCATACCCTCTGGCAGGCTCGTCAGAGTATCATCATCTTTCCTCTCCTCGATAGTCAGCAGCTTATCCTCGGCTGGTCCCAAATCAGGGGCGCCCCAACCGGTGCAGAAGTATGCCTCCCCCTGAAAAACCACAAACATAAACTCGTCCTTCCAATTGGGATTGGAGGAGGAAAGATCTTCCAGCAGCTTTCGACCTCGACGGGCCATTATCGTATACCATCCTGGGGTTTTAAGGGGAGTAATCGAGAAGAAGTAATTGAACAGATGCAGAGATGGTTCGATTTCATTCGTTACGCATAGAACTGTGAAGCCCATCAACATGTCGAAGGCATTCGGCATCAACTGGCAGAGAGAAATGTTCAAGGTACATAGTAAGTATCGCATGAAGGCATGCATGGAAAACCGAAGGCCTCGTTCGAAGGATTTTACGTAAACCCCCGGCATTCGAGACAACTCGGTCGACAGATGACTGAGGCCCACCAGGCCCACCAAAGAAGCCCGATGTCAACTCAGTCAAAGCGCAAATGACCAGTCGACCATTGGGTCTGCCTCACTCGAACATGGGATTAAAGGTGGACTCAGGAATCTTAGGGACGTGCGCAACATTTATTCCTATTAATTGGGGAAGTTTGTGGCCCCATTATGGGTGTCCGTTATCTCCCCAACATCTCCAAAGAGACCCTGAACATCTATAAATAGAGGAAGGGGTCCCATCTCCAAGGTACGAGGTCTAAGACATAGAACTCTACTTTCTCAGCTTACATTTTTTATATTCGAGCTTGTGCCGCCAGTCTTGAGACGAACCTCCGTGGGTCGATCTCAGCTACACCAAGCTCACTCTCTTCCTTAAGTTCCATACTAACTTAAGCATCGGAGGGGATTTGGGTCGGAACCCAGATCCGACCCCCATAACGAGTACCTGTGGTGCATATCGACGGTCACTATCCAACGTCAAAGGTCGACGTCGAGATTCCCAACCTCGAATGTTCGACACAATTACCGCCCGAAGATCAGCCAAAGGTCGCATCATCTCCAACTACCATTACTCAACCCTGGTTCCTCCAACCAAGGGTTCTACCCCAACTGCTGACGAGGCTCTGATTCAGCATCACGAGTCTACATCAGCTTGACAACTGTCTCGGTCAATTTTGGCCTTAACAGTGAGTCAAGCTCATCTTACTTGATTACTTCCTGGTTTCAGCGAAATAAATCTCTAAGCTATAGCGTATTGCTTATAGCATACGATTTTATTTATCTATATTTATGTTTATACAATGCTCGGTTAGCCCAGAGGATTGATATCCTTTTGATATCAGGACTTTAGGTCCAAACACTTCACATTTCATAAGTGAGTCCAGCTCAACTTATTTTTGCTTCGTTCCACATTATTTGGCCAAATTCTACGTTTGCTTCAGGAAACGTAATGTGGAAAGGTTTTTTTTATTATCATTTAAATGGCAAAATGAAATGTGAGTAATTGTCGACAAATGTGTTATTTTATCCAAACACCTCACCCTGCACATACATTTAATATCTCGATTTCTTCCAAAATTGTGTCCTTATCAACAGTTGTTGTGAAGGTTCTGGAACGAATAGAGGATATGGACAAAGCCATAATTGTGTCATTATCAATAGTTGTTGTGTAGGTCCTGGTTAAGCTCACTTTCCTGTGGTGGTATTGCTTTAGGGTCTCCAGGAGTTATTTCTCGCTTTGGAGCCTCGTGGTATGCTCTCATCCATTGAGGACAGCGACTTCTACTACTGGTAGATTGCATCCATTATATTTGGTATGACAATCCTAACTAGATTTTTAGCAGCAAGTATGTGTGAATTTGACAATATTTATATTGTCAGTAACTATGTTTGATAACTGTTTAGCAGTTTCATAAGTGTGGATCTTCAGGATCTTATCACAATTTATGATAATTAGATAATAGGTATTAATGTTTAAAATGGTCAATTGAGCTTCAGGCTCATGGATGATTATAATATTTCTGTTGAACATAATACTCGAAAATTAAATATTTCTAAATGTGAAGAATCTTCATGATCTCATCTTCGTTATCAAATCTTTAAATGAGGGCCCATTAATGCACATATTATGAGAAGTGATTTTAAATTCTTCCCCTATTTGGAGTGTATTTTGATGGTTTTTAGTGGTGATATGGGGATGTGTACACATCATGGCACAATATGTAAGATGTGCTCTAAACGCTCCCCCCATGAGGGTTTCTCAAAAACTATTTATAAGAGGTGATCAGGCTCATATAAAT
Source organism: Scilla litardierei (assembly GCA_030789695.1). Lineage (NCBI taxonomy): Eukaryota > Viridiplantae > Streptophyta > Magnoliopsida > Asparagales > Asparagaceae > Scilla > Scilla litardierei. The sequence goes on along the minus strand of CM061142.1, from coordinate 180,665,811 downwards.
AAGTTCTAAGGAGGCATTTTGATGGTTTGCATTGTAATTGCATGACCCCATGTAGTCACCTACAACTGGATTTTTAATGGATAAGTAATCCGTTTAAATCATTTTTATGATTTATTTATATAACTCATTTTTGGGTGTGAACACAAAAGTCAGGGTGTTCGACATTATTCCGGTTGTAAATATTATTTGATTTTCCAGTGTTATCCAATGTTCCCGCCATTTATTGATGTGTCCTATATGCTGTTAAAAGATGGACTGCAGTTGGATAATGGGTTAGATAATGACCATTTTAGAGGATATATGGATGCGTACTCTAAAGTACATCATCAGCCCTATGTAAGGAGTGTGTAAGTCCACTTTTATCACTCAAATAGTCTCAAGAGGCCTAAAGGTCTTATTATTTTAATGAAGATAGTAAATATATCATCTTAAATTCTTTTGAGGAAGTGAAGAGAGTCAATGTCCACGTGAATGGAGATGATCTCGTAATCATTTTTTCCTTATGAATGGGACAATGAAAGCTTCACCCTTTTGAAGAATCTTCGGGTTCTTCAGATTTGTAGGATTAAACAGTGATGTCTTGCATCATCAATCCAGGGTGGTATATTATATCGTTCCAAAGTTAATAGTTGGACGAATATGGACACTTCTGGTGTTCCAAATTAATTCCTCTTTTCGTATTTATGTGGGACTTTTGAAAGTCCATTAAAATGCTCAAGTTAATAGTGTCCGCTAATATGTGAACTGTGTTCTAAATGTGAATGATCTCATCTTCACATTGGCTATTACGTGGATCATAGTGGGACAAAGATTTAGGCTTCATTGATTTCTTGAGTCATATTTTAGGGATTTCATTTTGACGAATATCCATTGAAACTTGGTAAGTTTCTTTTATTGATTTTTCAGAGTTCATGGCATCCTCGTTTTATTTATAGGAGTATTCAGGTTTGCTATTCTTGATCCTCAATTTCAGACGTCCCAAATAGATCTTTTTGACTATCATTAGGATAAAATGCTTTTGAAAGCATACGTCTACAATTGTGCTCATTAAGACTTATGTTATGACAACAGATTAAATTTGTTTTCAAAGTTTATTTTTCCTTGGGGAGTAGCGAAATATACACAAGGTCAATTGACTTTCGTCGTTTAGACTAGATATGTATATATTTTTATGGCATAAGTGAATGCCCATTCATGTTGCAAAAGCATTATGGGTCTTATCAGAACTTCTGGTCTGATATTGGTTTGTTCTTGCTTACTCCATGTCGAGGTATATCATATCTTCCCTTTCTCATTTTATGTCAGGACTTCCCCTGTTTTCAGTCGTCCTTATTGCTATTTTTAAGGAAGAATGAGTATTACTCTTATTAAGTAGACATATACAAGAGAAATGAGTTAGTATCTATATTTCCACTTTTCTAATTTATGAGAGACTTTTAAAAGTCTATTTGAATGCTCAAGTATGGTCTCCAGGCCATTTTTATTGAGTCATTCAAGTACTATGTGGATAGAGAATCATGCTCAAGGGAAAACAAATACGTGGTTACGAAATTTATAATTTCTCACTTATCTATTAAGTCACGACTTCGGACGTACACTTAAAATTAAGGCTAGTTCAAAAATCATACCTTGTAAAGTGAGATTACTCTAAAAGAGTTTAGCGGTGTCATGACAATTGCTGGTGTCAATATTGGTTTATATAGACCATAGATCTGAGAGATCTATCTACCGTAAAATGTGTGTCTCTAAAAAGATCACATAAATAGTTTTCGCATAATCCATCGTATTTGGTAATTTTTATTTTATTTGAGTAAAAGGGTGTTGACTTTTGATTTGATTTGAACTTCAGGTTCAATTTGTCATAGTGGATATGATGTTAAACTTTTTGAAATTATGATTGGTTTGTTGTCATAAAACATTGTCATATCATGAGCATTATCATGGGATGAGCATATAAGTGTGCATTATGTAACATTTAATGATTTATCATGCACATAATATAAATCTTGTAAGCTAAAAAGGTATGCTCAATAAACTAGTTGAAAGAGACTAAAATATCCATGCAAACAATATCAAGCATGTGGGCTAAAAATGTATGCTCAGTTAACATGAATTGAAACATATATGATGTATACACATGTTATTTATATGCTGTAAGTATATAAATAATTTCATCGCAAACATATAGTTATGCTACATGCACTAAACAGTATCATAGAGATTTTAGCATGTTAAATAAAATGTGCATCACAGAACATAGGATATGCAACATGCATATATAGTTTCATCGCAGACATGTAGTAATGCAACAAGCATTTAAAAGATTTAATCGCATATATATAATTATGCTACGGGCATTAAAATATATCATGTAAAATTAACATGCTTCAGACAATCCCAATTAAAGGTATGTATGGACCAAAATAAATGTGAATATTGGATTAAAAAATTTATATTGTGTCCCAAAAAATTTCGGCATGCTAAAATTTGTCCCAAAACCCCTAATTAAGGGTTGTTATGTGTTTCGTGTATCGTCAGCCGTCAGAGCCGCGAAAATTGCGCAAGTGCGCATTTTCGTCCGGCGGGTTGCGAAAATTACCGTTTTGGGATTTTGGCCTTCGGGCCATTTTTCACTAGAAACATCTGTTTTCCATGAAAGTGGTAACAGTTTCGAGGGGTTGTGGGGTTGCTGGCCCACCATGAAATCGTTGGGGGGGGGTTGTCGGCCCCCACGCTGTTTGCCTGAGGGGGGCTGTCGGCCCCCTGATCCGACTGAGGGGGGGTTGTCTCCCCCCAATCTCCCCCCCGCAGTCAGCCATGAGGGCACGGGGCTGCAGGCCCCCCCCGATCTGCCTGAGGGGGCGGGGCTGCAGGTCTCCCCTTTTCCGCCGTGGGGGGTTCGGCCCCCCATTAGATCGCCGGGGGAGGGGGGTTCGCCCCTTGTTTGCGCCGTGGGGGGGCTGCCGGCCCCCCTCTTCTCGCCGTGGTGGCGTCGGCATCGGGGATTTTGTCGGCGGGAAGTGGGAAAGCACAGATCCAACAAGAAATCACCTTATACAAATTAAAAACTAATTTTTTGTAATAAAAAAGATTTTTATCGATGGAATCAATGTTTTCATTACATAAATTTGATTTTTATTGTTAAAAACATCGGTTTTGGTCCAAGATTTAGCATATCTAAACATATTCTACGAAAAAATAGGTTTAGATCTAGTTTTTGTGTGATTACCTCGAGATCCGTCCTCCAGATCTAGCGACATTCGATGAAAGTTTCCCGAAAAAGTTTGCGTCGTCTCGCGAAGCGTTGCGTCGCAAAAAAATCGTCGGAGCTTCCGCGGGCTGCCTCCCTCTAACGAGCCGTCGCCTTTTTTACGAGCCGTCGTGCTGATAACGTGTTGTAAAGGGTTGAGGGCTAGGAAATACTTAGCCTCATATATATTATTCAATGTGGGTGGATACCCAATAGGCCCATTGGGCCCTATTCATAACAGAATTATGTTTGTCTCTTGTTGTCTTTTTGTTATGTGTTGTCTGAGTTAGCTTCTGTGTTGGAGCATTGTCCGTACTTCCTAGCACATGCGTAGTGACCTGTGAAGTTTTCTGTTCCAAGCAGTACTTCTCTTCTATCTCGTCTTCCTTTTCTCTTTCACACCCACTGCTCTGGGAATACCTGAGACGAATTCGTACTTCTCGGGTATCATAGGGAGCATGGCATGACAAGTGGTGGCCCATGCAGGTTTCTGCACTGCTGGGTGCGTAAGGATAGTGCGTGTAATGCTTCATAGGGGTAGTTATGTCCTAAGGTGGGTAGGTGACCAGCCTAGGATAAATCCATGGTATTAGAAAGCCCAAGATGCAAAGCTTCCTAAGGGTAAGCATGGGTAGTCGTTTGTATATATACATATATGTGTTGGTGATCATGTGTTTGCATAGATATATATAAGTACTAGTCATAACCCGTGCCCGCGGGCACGGTTCATTTAACATTTCTCCCGCGAAATCTTTGTTCCCCAAATAGTTATTTCCACGGTCAAAATTGCGTGGAACAACAAATTTCCATAAAAATATTTAACTACATGGACGCATTCGGCATGAAACAACAAATTCGGCGCAGAACAACAAATTCGGCGCAGAACAACAAATTAGTGTAAAAACATTTAGCGGGCATTTAGCGGGCGCCTTCGGCGCGGAACAACAAATTAGTTTAAAAATCGGCGCGGACGCCTTCAATTAAGATTTTCCCCCGCAAAATCTTTGTTCCCCAAAAAATTATTTCGACGGTCAAAATTGCGCGGAACAACAAATTTGCGTAAAAATATTTAGTGACATGGATGCATTCGGTATGAAACAACAAATTCGGCGCGGAAAAACAAATTAGTGTAAAAACATTTAGCAGGCGCCATAGTTCAAGCAATTGAAGTTTCCCATATCTAGTACCCAACACTCACTTTCATATCAATTAAAACTTCAACGCAAACATAACCATAGTTCAAGTGTCTTAGAGGCATTACCAAGCTACGACTACCAGAACCTCCAATTATGAAAAGGTTTAAACAACATCTAAAAAATAGAAAAAGAAGTTAAAGAAAGAAATCAAGGTAATATCACAAAATAAAGGACTGTTCATCCAAGACAATCATATCATTGAGACTAACAAAATTCTATAAAAGTACACATATCATAGAAGCCTCCAATCTCAGCCTAACGGCCAAACTTTAATTAGAGTCTGTTTGAACTTATATTGATGCCACATAGGGAATGAGAAAAACTATGTTCACTGAACTTCAGAAGTTCTACATTGAAAAAAGAGAACACCTTAAGAGCACAAAATTTCTCAATAATGTAGCCAACATAGCAAGAACTTCTGAAGGTGTTCTCTTTTTTAGGCGAAAAGTACTGTAATAGGATTTAACAAAATTTTGCTCTGGGATTGACTAAGCTGATATTAGCTAAAATGCCCCACAAACAATATTGACTATTTTTATCAATGTAGAACTTCTGAAGTTCAGTGAACATAGTTCTTCTCCTTCCTTTTTAAAAGAAACGACACTAATATCACAACTTTTCTTTCTCTTTGTTAATAGAACCATTTTGCCTAGAAACCAGAAAATCAAGTATTTCCTTTATAACTTTTCCAAAACCCTGCTCAAGGATCCTGTTTACAATAAAAATAGATCACAAAAACAACATAAACAGATGATCTCACAGAAAGTTCAACAAACATGGATGAGGATGCACCATATATGATATAAAGCATGCATTTGTACCATTTATGCAGATGTTACAATGCAAAATCCTGCTACAATGCAAAAAGAGAAAGAAAAGAAACCATTCAAAATTTTAAGTCAGACCTTCTCTCAGAAACTTTTCTGTCCCTTTGTTAACAGAATCATTTTGCTTAGAACCCAGAAAATCCAGTATTTACTCTATAGCTTTTCCAAAACCCAGCTCTTGGATCATATTTACATTAAAAATAGATCACAAAAACAACATAAAAATGAACTCACAGAAAGCTCAACAAACATGGATGAGGATGCACCCTACATGATATAAAGCATGCATTTGTGCCATTTATGCAGATGTTACAATGCAAATTCTTGTTACAATGCAAAAAGAGAAAGAAAAGAAACCATGCAAAAAGATGCTCATAATCTATTATACATTTCACAATGCCATATACCAAAAATGTCACAATGTCATATACCAAAAATGTCACAATGTCACAATTTCATACACAATGTCACAATTTCAAAAAATTGCTAGCTTCATTCACCTACAGCATCATTCTCAAAAAATTGATGGCTTCATTCTCAAAAAATACACCTTCTCAGTCTCAGTTCAAAAATACACCGTATCTAGCCCCTTTTGTTCAAAAATACACAGTCTCAGTTCAAAATTGGCATGTGTAGCTTCCATGTTACACAGAAATTTCCCACCAGGGTTGTCCAGCATCCAGGTTGCAGCATGCATGTTACCCCTTCAGTGATACCTGAGTATCTGAATCAAAAAAATCTGTTACAATATGCAATGGCAAGTATCTGAATCCAACTTCCAGATTACTTTCATCATGTGACAAAAATTTAAAAAAAATTCAGCATGCTGGAGTGACATGCATATATTTTGCTTTAGTTTTGCATGTGGAATAAGAGGTATGCACAACAGATTAAGCTAGCATATGACAGAATTGCTTATTTTTGACATTTATTGCTTTATAATGGACAAATCTGATCCACAGAGCTCTTCTCACACCAAGAGCTAATAATGATCACACCAAGAGCTTATTTTTGAGATATAATGGCAATCAAATAGTATTGGGAGCATGTGTAGTTGCTATTTCGAGATATACCTTGGAATGCAACCTCTTTACCTTCATGCAAGTGATGAAGTAACCTCTGTATAAAAATAAACAAATAATAATTTAATTGTGACATCATAATCTCCTTCAACATAACAAAACAAATCTTTATTTGATAAGATTACACATACAAAAATATCACCTTCAGCATAATGAATGTGTAATGTTCTAACCTTCTCCTTGTTCCGTTTTTCTGTTAGTTGCAACTGCTGCTTCAGCTCTTGAACTTGATTTTCTAGAAGATTGGCTCACTGACGCTCAGCCTCCACCTCTCCAAGAGTGGCAGCATGTCTTGCAAGTTCTATTTTGGACTCCAATTCTTTCTGATAAAAGGGAAAAGAATCCAGTTTAGCATATAAAGAAAAGTAAAAAATGCAAGTGTAGTTGTGAAGTATGATTGAGCTAGAATTCAACAATCTTATGGTTAAACACTTGAGCCAACAATCTTATACGATTTAATGAAATTCATCTTCACCAAAGAGATAATTTAATAAACCAAGCTTTCTATAGAAGAGCTAATATCCAAAATTGATCACAAATTTATCTCTAGGACAAATTTGATTACACAAAAATAACAAAAGCTGAACTGATTAAAAAATACACAAATTGATCTCCTTCAGCAAAATGAACTGAGTAAAAAGACCTACACAAATTGATCTCACAGGATGATCGAGACTGAACCAAAGATTACAATGTAGCAATAGCTTGAGGAGCACATAACAAAGGTGTAATTTAGAAACATAATTATCCACTGTAATATAAATTATTTTACATTTCTACGATATCACACAATCATGCTCAAATATACTTCTCTATGGTAGCAGTCAGCGTGTTCTTCGCCACCGCGCCGATCACGCTCTCCTTCTTCTCCCCGTTCTTGAAGAAGAGAACGGTCGGGATGCTCCGAATGCCATACTTGCTCGCAATGTCGGGACGCTCCGAATGATAAACAATAGATATCATTGATCAGATCACATGTAAGCAAACATATGCACATAGCTTAATGGATTTAAATAAAACCATTAAAGGATTTAAATAAATTCAACAATTTCTAGCATTTTCAGCAAGAACAACATGTAAATTCCACTCAATAAATTGAAAAAGGTATTTCAAAAAAATAAACATAATTGCAGTTATGAAGGAAAAGATATTAATTCCAAGATAACATAGCAGTCATCAACAGTTGAGCCACAGCTGATAACAGAAGTACTGATTAATCAGATTGATATCAGAATTTCAGTGCCCAAACAGAAGTAGAATTACTGAATAGTTGCCAAAAATGCAACCCTAACACACACTCACACATTTTATAACAAAAAAATTAAAATAAAGGTAGGAGTTCCCAAATGTGGTCCTAACCAAGATAACAGTGGTATAATGAACCAGTTACCAATTACCAATGGAAGCATCAAACTCTTCTTCCACACTGATTATTCAATTTTAGAATTTATAGAAACCAACATTAAAATTGAGTAATGTCTTTGTATACAAATATATCTTCTGATGAAGATAACCAAAAGAAACAAAAGTTTGTTCAATTTCATTCAGAATGGACACGCACATATACATTAGTGGAACAACAAATACATTTGGTCAATGATGAAAGTTTGTTCAATTTCATTCAGAATGGACACGCACATATACATTTGTTCAATGATGAAAGTAGAAGTAATTAAGTTGCGCAATAAGAAAAGATCAATTATTGTGTATCACTAAATACAATAAAATGAAGGTTCCACCTTCTCTTGAAAAAAAATAAAACTCGTTCGGGTTGATGAACAACAGAAATTATAATAATAAAGGGAAGGTTTTTGAGTTTTTGGGTAGTAAATACGTGTTAGCTTATGTTTCTCGTGATTTTTGTCATACATGTATACCATTATAAATGAATCAAAAACAATAATTCAATAATGAAGAAAATTTCAGGCAATGGAAACTGACTGGATCTATATTGTTCTTTTTATTCTTTATTACTGGGTATTCCATATTACGGACAATGCCTCCAATCTCTTTGGTTGAGATATATTCTGCGAATTTCATATGGGAATTATGATTTCATTTGTTTCAGGTTGGCAAATATAGCTCACATGGTATTGCGATGGACCTGGAATGTACATGTTTTAAGCATTCTACATATAATAGTCTGCATGGCACATGCAGAGGCACATCAATATTTTTAGGGAAAATTTACAGTTAAATCAAATTTTCATCCAATCAGCTTGAATTTTCAAGTCAGAAAGTACATTCACCCCACATGAACTTCTAAAGATTTGCAGAAAACACATGCAGTACAGGCATGCATATGAGTTTTATTCTAACTCAAGATGATTGGCTGGTTACCACTTCTCGATATCAAGCATGTAATTCTGACTCTCTTTTTGTGTACACACACACATATCCTCTCATTAACCCGTACTATTCAACTTAAAAGAAAGTAAAAGTAAGGAAAGTAGGAGCACATAGATGCAGCTATGCCACACTAAAAGTTTATCTTATTGATTGAGTTCAAAAAGAATAACAGAATGATACTTAGATGGGATTAATGTGGGTTACCTTTGGGTGACCTATCAATGGCCGTCACAACTTCGCACCTGATCAAAAATAATTATTTGTTATCTTTCTTCTAATATTCTCTCCCGAGGGCGAAGCATTGTTCCCTGGAGAAAAACATAGAAACATATAAAGATAACATGAAGAATGTGGTACTGCTCAAAGTCATTTAACACTTACAGTGGCAATGATGCAGGCAAGGATCATAGTGCAATCGCCAGACCACAGTCCCTTCACTCCCAATGTTTCAAGCACATAACTTAAGGATTACATCTATTATACATTTGTTGTCAAACCTGATAATAGGTTGTTCTCAAACCCGACAATGTATTGTTCCATTGAATTCCAACTCTGTTCCTGCATACTTGGAGTAAACAACATGTGATCCAGCCTGCATTCATAAAAGTAGGGATATCTCGTTAGACGTGTCCAAGATAAAGAGTTTGAGCAAGTACATAATTGAGAGGTCCAACTGAAAATTAACCAAAAAGATTATTTGAAAAATGAAGTGCTGATATCTAATTAAGTATAACACTGATAAAATGGTTTTAAGAAACTAAACAAAGAGGCTTGTAGGAGATACCTGAATGCTGATATCAAATTTGTTATTGCCAATGCTGACATGAACTTCGCTTGGCATGTGAAACTAAATAAATAGGACTACCAATTTGATGCTCAACATGTGAAAGCTTCACTTGGCCTTGTCAACCAAATTTTCTTTCTGAAACAATTACCTTAGTTCGAACCAAATATATAACAGGATTGAAATATTGAGATCTCTGATGTCAAGCCACACAACCACGCAAACAAAGGACCAAAGCAAAGAAAGATGAAAAGTTCAATAAACATTTGCAAAATAGGCTAGATGACGAAAAAGACTTTTTTGTATGTAAAATCTATTTATATTGCAAAAACAGAAGACTTCATGTTTTTCATATTTTTCATTGTTATAACACTATTACAATAATTCTTACAAAATTGCTTGCAAAAGTTTTAGTTGTGATCATTCCATATCTCCCCATCTGCATACAAAAGTAACGATCCTCCTTTCCAAGCCCAATTTCCTAAATGGACACAAAACATATTATTCCACCTTTTAGTAGAGAAATAAATTACTAATTTTATGTTGAATCAAAAAGTAAAGTTATGATGGTTTATAAAACTCACTATTTTGACCTTTCTCATGTTTCAACAGAAAACATGTTGCGCATCACATAATAAAGAGAGTGAGTCTCAATCGGAATCCAAAAGGAAGTGCCATTTGGATGAGCAATAACCTAAGTAATTAAAAAACATAAACCTGTTAGGGATAATTTAATCGATAATACTACAAATTTAAAGTTAAAACTTTATTTACCTTGTTAAGTGGGAGCGGGGACGATCGAGCTTTGAGTATCCAATCACGCTCAGCAAGGAATATCTTCCAGTGATGGCGATCGAGCCCTGTAACATTCGCTTGTACTATTCCTTTTTCAACTAACTGAAAATTATAATAATTAAATAGTTACTAATATAAAAAATTTAGTAAGAAAATGATGTCAGCTTTAATGGAATGCATACCATATCCCCCCAAATTCTTGTGTAAGGACGTAACTTGACAGATCTATTAATGTTTCGAAGTAATTTAACCTATAATTACAAAAACGATTTAAAAACAACTAATACCAAATATAGTATAGAACAAAGTATGTTTAGCAGCTTACAGTTTCACACAAATAAGCATCGTGCTTAACATCCTTCTGTAAAAAAATAAAGCAATATTTTAGCAAACTAAAGTTAAAATTTTAGTTAAATTTGTTTTAAAGGCAGAAAATTTCTTACATTGCCATAAATTGTAATGCTTGTCCACATCTTGTAGCCCTTCAATAAAAATAATACAAATCATTAGTGTGTAGCAAGCATCAAGTATAACAACAAACGACCAATTGATAAAGGTTTTTTCCTGAAAGAATTACCAAACGAAAATTAATAGAAAGATGTTTACTTACTTATAATAGTCATCACTAAGATTCATAGCAAGACTTCTGGATAAACAATATTAACTGTGTTAGTTGAATCAGACGGCAGAAGGACACTAACACGATCAAAAGATGTGCACCTAGAAAGTGCCACATAAAGATGCCCATGGCTAAAAACTGGGTTACGCAAGTCAACCCCAACGAACTTTACAGATTGTCCTTGAGATTTATTAATTGTCATGGCATACGTTACACGAACTGGAAACTGTCGTCTTGTCATATAAAAAGGTAATTCTGAAGCTGATGGGGACAAAGATATTCTTGGAATAAACACAAAACTGCCGGCTTTATCCCCATTCAAAATTTGAGCTTCAATCACACGGGATGCACATCTAAGAACCATCAATCGTGTGCCATTACAGAGCCCATCTTTAGGTGCAATATTACGCAGTAAAATAATTGGACAACCAACCTTAAGGTCAAGTTTAAATGGTGGCAAACCAGGAGGATTCAAAGAGTTTATGTACTCGGTCGGATAACGATTTATAATGGCAGGATCAGTTTCTTCAGATTCAGCCAGTTTGTCTGCAGCTAGATACGTAATCTGTTGTCCAGGATAAATTTGTAAAGCAGCAGTATTTATTAAATTAACATCATCATTACGCGCAGAAAGAATTATTCGTTCAGTCAGATACGCCGGAGTCACCACACCCTCAACATCTAGCTGCGGATAAATTCTTAGTAATAATTCTTTTAAATCCTTGCATCGGAATATGTGGGAGGGTAGCTCCACCACTTCATTAGGCTTTGTGCCGACCTATTACATAAATAGAAAAAATTTTAATGTAAGGGTAAATATAGTACAATGGTTATTAAATTCATCAAGTATGTAAATAAATACCTCCAAAATAAAGTTTGCAAAATCTGTATTTTCAACAGATGAATTAGTCAACCGCATATTTTGGTCCAAGATCAAAACTTTTATAGAACACCACAATGCAGATCGTCTCAATGAGGCTCCAACAATTTCTTCTCGAACCCCCTTTGGTATGACTGGCAAGATTTGCCGGAAGTCCCCACCAAGAACAACGGTAATACCACCAAATGCTCTGTTGTTATCACAAATATCTCTTAACGATCGATCCACTGACTCAACACAATGGCGATGTTGCATAGGAACTTCATCCCATATTATCAACTTTGTTTTCCTGAATAATTGCGCATGTATAGATTGCTTACTAAAATTACAAATTGAATTATCATGCACATCTAACGGGATACGAAATGTTGAGTGTGCAGTGCGACCTCCGATAAGTAGCAACGATGCAATACCAGAAGATGCAACGGTGATAACTATATTTCCAAGACTACGCAACATGGTCGATATTGCATTATACAAAAAAGTCTTTCCAGTTCCAGCACCACCGCTCAAAAAAAATGTAGTACCTTTATTTTCAAAAACAGATGAAGTAATTGCTGAATAAGCTGCACGTTGTGCATCGTTTAGGCAATCGACATCTTTTAGTGCATCCAACTGTTGCGCTGTATTTATGAGTTCCTGATGTTCATGCAACAGTCTATTGCCAACATTTGTGTTCCACTCTCCCGTAGGAAATGGCATCGGCGGAAAGTCAGCTAGACACTTGCCAGACTCCTCGAGTAATTCATTGATAAGGAATAAACCGTAATCTTCAAGTTGACATTGAGTTGGAGTAGAAATTGCAAATAAAGCAGAAATTTTATGTTGAAGATCGTCGCAAATATGCACTGAGAATTGATTCCATAATGCAAGCGGGTCGATTGGTGAACATTCGATAAGAATAATACAAAACAATCTTCTTAATTGATATCCCGTTTTCATAATTGAAGCCTCGTAAAGGCATTGTTTCCATTCTGAATCATCTTCAAGCAAACCTCTTGCAACGCACGTTGCTTTGAATGTAGAGTACTGTACATTATTGAATGTGCGTAAATTTTCCCATGATGTTGGTCCTTTAACAACGGTTAGCAACAACCGCAGATAGAAGCGCTCACCAGAGTTGGGAGATGCAAAATACATTCTGCCAATTGCATATCCCGATTTTCTTGGAGTCCATACCTTTGTGGATAAATTCCACACAAACTTTTGAGGAAACTCCTGGTAAGTAAGATCACGTGCTAATTCATGTAATGCACAACATGTAAAAAATTCAGTCAAAGTTGTCTTCTCATTTTCAGCTCTAGACCTTATTGTAGCAGAATCTTCATCTGGATCAAAAATAACACGGTGTTGCCCGGGTAAATGAAGAACCAATCTTTGTACTGATGGAATCTCCTGATGTAAAGGATGCTCAAATATCCGCCAAGCTGCCTCTGGTGGTCCAATATATCTTGCATCAAGGTATTGTTGGACCTCATCTACTGCACCCAGCACCATGGTGGTTCGATCATGACCTTTATAAATGTACTTATGAATGTACTTGACACATCTTATACCGGCACAAACTTCGACATTAATATGGCAGTTAAAGCGTATGGAGAGATACTTATTATGTGGAACAACATCTCGATTATCAACCTGATGCCCCCTTACAGTATAGATATGTCCATCATTACGACGACGATATACAGGATAGCCGTCACGATCCATTGTTGTCGAATCTGCATAAGTTCTTGGGTACTTCTTAGTGCATTTACCATTTTCCATACATGAAGCATTTGGATTTCGAGCACCGCATGGTCCGTGCACCATACATTTCATAACGGTATCGAATAATTCTTGATCTTGAGTTGGATCAGGAAATTCAGCACAAACAATCTTATCCACTTGATCACATGTATGGATCTTATCTGGACCACAAAGAAAGAAAAGAGCATGCATATGTGGAAGCCCACGTTTCTGAAACTCAATTGTGAAGACATGTGCTACTTTCCTACCAAATACATTTTTGACATCAATCTCCTTCATCAAAGCCTTTCGTTTTAACTCAAAAACACGTGCAACTAAATCAGGTCGATCGATAGCCTTTTGATTGGGCAGAAGAGCAGAAATTATTTCAGGCCACTTAGGATTTGCAGTCATGGTAAGAAATATATCGGGGTGTTGGTTATACCGTGTAATAGCCATCGAGTCTTGAAAGATTTCAAACATGTGACGTGCACTACCAGTGAAAGATGATGGAAGTATCATGCGTTGGCCAATTTGGTCACCACTTCCATATGCATCAATATCTGCAAGGCCCTGATATAGTTCTGAACGGAGTTTTTGCTGATTAAGTTTGATGAAAGTCAAACGATTCTGCTCAGTTGCTGCCCAAGCATCAACTATGAACTCTTGGAACAATTTTCCGGCTCTCAGAATTGAAGAGTACTCAATATGTCTTTCAAACAGACGGTAGCTATAATACTCACACAATGTAAGGCGCCTATGTGAGACTTGATTTTGCAAAGGATCCCATTGCTTCAAATCTGGTTCCCATCCAAGTTGACCATGCGGGAATAATAATACATAATGCAATGGCAAGTATGCAGGATGAGCCTCGTTGATTTGCATTAGTTGATTATTTCCTCGTAGATGTAAAACAATATCTCGCATCTTAGAAGGTCGATGGCCATCTCCAGGTAAAATAATTGCAATTTCATCTACGGTTGGCAGGTTATATCGTCGCCGATCCTTGTTTGAATTATAATGCAGATATACAGGGAGATCATGACCATATGAATCCGCTTGTGTTAAAACAGTATAAGCCTGACGATACAGAGCGATGAATGGATTTATGACTGATAAACAATCTTGAATAATTTTTAATACATCCCGTCTCAAATGAGGATTTCTATGACTTCGTAACTCTGTAGCAGCAGCCGGATCATATATGTATAGTTGGCAATAGCTTGCTGTTTGATCCTGTTGTGGCAAAAGTGAGCCTGTTCGATGACGCAATTCTCCATGAATTGTAAACGTTGGTGGACCTCTGCCAGCAATCAATCTTCGATCCAATGAAGCGCCAAGGCTGGTAAATGCATTAGCCGCATTATACTCCTGAGTATATTGACGAAATGATTTTGATTGGTCACTGTCGCCATCATATAAATCTCGAAGTGGTGGAGGGGGTTCAATAAGTGTATCTAATTTTACTTTTCCTTGTAAACAGTAGGTTCCAAAACGATGTGTTGTCAAAGTTGAAGTCGACAACTGTTCATCCAACCAGTGTAAGGCAGAGCAATGAGGGCATGGAATGTTCATTGATCCAAGATTATGCCGAACAAAATCCACCTGCGTTGGCGGACCAACTCTATGTTGAGGTGGCCTGCGTTGGCGGACCAACTCTGGAGAAGCTGTTGATACAGGCTGTATTTGAGGCATATTATGTATGGTGGTAGGAGTCATATGTCGAGATATATTCCGTTGCTCTTGTTCTCGTTCTCTCCGTCTACGTTGAGATAAAGACCTATACAAATTTAAACCAAAACTAAATACAATTAAATTAAATTTAGGTATCATGGTGTGGATAATTAAGTGGATAATAACCTGTCAACTGGTTCAATATCTTGTTCACAAATTGCATCATTGCGTGAACCCGAGCCCCCAGCTTCTTGTTCAGTTGGAGAGGTTGTTACTTGAGGTATATCAAGTATACTATTTGGAGTCATATGTTGTTGAGATATGTTTCTTTGTTCTTTTTCTCGTTCTCTTCTTCTACGTTGAGCTAAGGACCTATACAAAATTAAATCCAAAACTAAATAGAATTAAATTACATTACTTAAATTAGATATTATGTACAGTCATATAGATATTAACCTGGTAGATGGTTCAGCTTCATGTTCAGAAATCATATCAGTATGAGTCCTTTCATTTTGCCATCGTCGCAATGCTGCAAGGCAACTATGATTCGGTGGTGAAGAGCCAAACGTAGGTTCAGTAAGAGTTCTATGTTGGGCTTGTCTCTTCAGTGATGTGGATATTCTTTGTGATAAGTCACTATCAACAGAATCCTAGATTGATTATGTAGTATAAGTTTGATTGATGATGGTAAATCAAGTATCTATAATAAATTTGGTTCCAGTAACAAATTCCATACCGGTTGCATGTTGATGTGAAGCAAATGAGAGTGCCAAAAGATGTAAGCTCGACCTACAACTAAATCATTTAAAATAAATGTTAAAAATATTATTCCCAATAATATTAAACAAATATGTATGCAAGATAGCCATTTCAACAACCATGTACCAGACAAAGTTGGAAAAAATCTGAACGGGAAACCAAAAAAATCCACACACATAATGCAAGGACCGCTTGCAATGCCAAAGGAGAGAGATATGTGTGTGTGTAAAAGGGGGAAAATATTTGGATCGAGATCTCAATCCAGGTCGGCTTGCATGGTGGTAGATGACGTCGCCGTCGCCAGGTCGTAGATGACGTCGCCGCCGCCAGGTGGTAGATGACGTCGTCGTAGAGCTTTGATCAAAAAGGGTTCAAGTCAAAGGTTCTGTATCTCTAAAGGTATATTGATCGATTAAGATTATGGGTAAAAGTGTAAAATTCTGAGGAGCTATATAATTCTGAGGAGCTCAAATTAAAAATGTTTACTCTAAAATCAAGAGGTTAATGATTATGTTTTGCATTTCTTTATTTAAAAGTGTAGTTTTTGAACTACATATGAATCCTATTGAGAGGAAGGCTCGAAGAGTCCAAAAAGGACAACTGTTTTTAGTAGGTTCTAATGTCAATGTTAAAACAATTATGTACTCTAACGAAAATAAACCAGTTATCAGACATTTCTTTATGTCAATGTTTTTTTAGTAGGTTCTAATTTAGATGATACAGGTAAATTAACCTGATAAAGCAATTATCAGACATTAAGTCAATATGGAAAAAGAGATTACTTAAGGATGTTACTGCATCAGAAATAAAGAAATGGAATAACCCAATTATGAGCTTTGTAGGCAAATGGAATCCTAATCCTCAACAAAAAAACAATGTAAATCCTGAAGGATGTTATTCCATAACATTATACGGAGTAATGGAATAGCTAAGAAATGGAATAACATAACCCTGTCACTTTTTGACTGTCATCTATAAGGAATTTCTTGTATGCAACTGTCATCTATAAAGAAATGGAATCCTAAACCTAAACAAATTATGTTATGCAACTGTCATCTTCCCAATAAAAAAACAATGTACATCATGAAGGATGTTATTGCATCAGAAATAAAGAAATGGAATAGCTAACCGCATTAGGACCAAACCAAAATATACCAATTTTTCCATAAATTGAAAAGTGTTAAAGGAATTGGGAAAAGAAGTGAAGATAATCACCAAATTAGGAGTAGCCATGGCACAAGCCATGGCTCTCTATATATTCATATGAATTAGAAGTCCAAGGGACTCCCCACTAACTTAGTGGGGAGTAAATGGTGAGATGTTGAGGGGGGGAGGCCAAAGGCCTCCCTCAACTCACAACACTCCCCCTCATCTCTCCATTACCTTGGGTTAAGCATATGAATACTTCAGGATTCGTTATGCAAATGGGGTGGATACTTCTGGATCCAGAGCCCCTGTGGTTACCTCGTTAAAACCTTAGCTGTGGAAAACCCAGTGGGAAAAACCAGCAGCTTAAGGGAAAAGAGTACAACTATCGAGGGACTCCCCCTGATCTGTACGAGCTTCAGGCTTACAGATCTCTTA
Source organism: Scilla litardierei (assembly GCA_030789695.1). NCBI lineage: Eukaryota > Viridiplantae > Streptophyta > Magnoliopsida > Asparagales > Asparagaceae > Scilla > Scilla litardierei. The sequence goes on along the minus strand of CM061142.1, from coordinate 180,648,284 downwards.
TGTATCTATACAATCATCTCCTATTTGTCTATACATCCATCATGTTCTGAAAGAAAACACAATCATCACTCTTCTTATACAAGTTTCACTCATCTATCGGCTATAGTAAAGCAGTGGTGTTCTGGAGTGGAATGCTCTTCGAAGTTGGTAGATGACGCCATTAAAGTATTCACTGAATCAGTCTTCATTGTGTCTGCAAGGTACTGCTGGACCTGGCTGAGCGTTTTCAATACTTGCTTCTTGGATGATGAGCTTCTCAGAAGATGTAGACATTGGAGGATGATGTGTAGATATTTAGGATGTGGCCGGCCAATTGTGTTGTAGTCATCGCGATGATCTTTAAACCTGCATATCCGATATATATTCCTTGACCCTTGGAAGTTGCGCAGAAGCAGCTTATCCTTGGTCTAGTGTTGCTCTCCAGGGCAACACTATATCTGGTTCACAAATTTACTGGAGACGTTCTATCAAAGATACATGCAGTTGGCCAGATAAATAAGTGTAACAAGTACACTAGAGCTAGGCTCTTCGGGACCTAGGATGTCCTCCCCCTCTTCTAGCTACTGGAAGGTGTCATACATAAGTATCCATTTTTAATAGGATGCAAGTGGACATCATTCTTCATATACTCCAGGTGTATGAAGGATATTTAAAGGATTCCACCACGAAGGTGTTAAATATATAAGCCGAGATAATATCTTGTTATACCAAGGGTTTTCATTTACAAGATATACTTAAAGCTATCAGATTTCTAAATGGTCTCTGCAGGAGATCCTATTAGCTTTAAGTCGACCACCTATACGGCGAATATCACAAATCCTGTCAATGATCTTTCGAAAAAGATACACATGCAGAATATTGTTTAAGATCAACTAATGGTCTTTGTAGCCTTTATGGAGAAGACGTTTCTACGTCTCTCTTTCATCTCTGGGGGTAGAGTATACCCTTCTGGAAGTTTTATATAGATCTCTATATCTATATTGCCGTATATATATGCAGTCACAACGTCCATGAGCTGCATGTATTGGCTTTTTCAGAGAAGTTTAGGCTTAGTAGGAAAGTGATCACATTTCCTTCATTTCAATTTCTTATGAAATCCAACTTATATTCCACAGGTTTTACACATTCAGGTGTATGGACTACTGGTCCAAAGACTTTGCTTTTCAAGAGTGAGTCCAGCTCTACTCTTATTGCCTCGTCCCACTTTGGCCAATCTATGCGTTTACGCTATAGAAAAGTGGGTAGACGTCATCGTCGTATTCAGCGACGTGATCGGCAATAGCAAAAGCAAAACCATCGACGACGACTGTGCTATATCTGTCCAGTACCTCTCCAGTACGTACGTAATATAATGATGTTTCTCCTGTTGTTTCCTCTGCAGGGGAAATTAGGAGGGGAGTGGTTGCTGGTCTGAGCTCAGCATCCTGTGGTTGGATCATTTTGATATATCCAGGAATCTTCCTATTTTGAGGAATTTTATATTTTGAACCTGGCAGGCGCCCTCTTTTCAATTGAGGTACGGCCAATTATGCTGCCGGTGGATTGCATCCATCTTTGGGAATGTCAATCCTAGCTGGCGTGTTGGCAGCGGGGACGTGTGAACGAACAATCTTCTGGTTGTCCGCAATTTTATCCTGCAATTGATGTACTTTAGTCTTAATGTGAAGGATCTTCTGGATCTCAATTTCACACAAAAAAGGTATGCTGATCATAACGAGATGAGGACTTTTGTGTCCCATGATATGGTCTCAAAAGCTTCAGGCTTCTTTAGACTGCGTGCCTATTTCAATGAGATTATGCTCATCAAATTCACATTTATCAAGACTTGGTGGTAAACCATAAGCAAACAGCATCAGCAAATAAGATATGGCAACAAACGGGCCGTATCGTGATAAGCGATGCGGAATGAAGTGTGATGGTCCCTAAACATCAACATGCAACTGCGATTTTACAATGGACGTGAAATCCATTGGAGTCTCTTTACCAAAGACTCTGCTAACCCGTTATGAGTTTGAACATGCTGCAGGATGTTCAATTTTAATGTCAGTTGCTTGGCAAAAGTCTTGAATGATATGTGTAGTAAATTCACCCGCATTATAAGCTTTTGAGAAAGCTAGGTTGCGAGTGAATATAAAGGCACACATAAGACCATCTAGTAGAAGCATATATCAGTACAGTAATGAAGTACCGAAAATGGGCCATTTGCGGGGTGAATAGGCCTGCAAAAGGTCACCATGTATTCTCTCAATGAAGCCAGGAGACTCTAAACCCACTTTCAGGAGGGAAGGTCTCTCTATTAGTTTTCCCTTATGACAAAGGGGGACAAGGAAACTCAACCTTTTGAAGAATCTTCAGGTTCTCCAATGGATGCATTTGATGATGCGTCCATCATTACTGATCCAGGATGACCAAGTCCATTTTACCAGAGTTAAAAATTATGGCAAAGAAAGGCACTTCTGGTGCTCAGTCGAGTTGGCTTTCTATAGGATGAATATCTGTAATTATAGGCGCCCGACGGGGGTCCAATGAAATCGTAAGTAGATGGTCTTCTGGCCATTTTTCTTGACGAGTTACATATTGATTTTCAATATATATTATCCACAATTTTCAAGTTATTTTCTTTAAAAGAAATATCCTTGAAAATTGGATATTTCATATACGTTTAACAGGAGAATTTGCATCTTATAGTCTCGTTGTATGTGGGAGCAATATCAATGCTACACCAGTGCAACGAGGCACTGTCCACAATATTCCATACTTCATCTATAAGTAAAACGAAATTTTATTTAAGTCAATGAAAAAGACATTCAAAATAATAGTTCGTTCTTAACCAAATTAAAGATGAAGCAACATTGAATTTTAAATGCATAGATAAAAGATGAAGCTTAATCGAGCAGGTCGTAGTTCTCGAAGTCATTTGCAGTGAACATCATTGGTGGTTGAACAGCCGCCAAGTTTGTTTCAGGAAGAGACTTCTGGCTCGCCTGATATAGTTCCTGGAGGTGGCGAGGAGTGCGGCAGATTCTGGACCAATGGCCAGTCATGCCGCATTTATGGCATTTATCCTCCCAGTTCTTCTTAGGAAGTGACACTTGGTCAGTGTTCTTTTGCTTCCATATGAAGTTACTCTTTCCTGTATTGTTGTTTTTGGACGGGGTGCTGCTTCTCGTACATTCTTCATCACAGCTTTCCCTTTGTTATTATTAGCCTTCTTCTTGTTTTTCCACTTCTAGGGAGAAACGTGGTAGGCTTCAGGGATATGGGCAGTGCCGGCTGGACGTAAATTATGAGTGGCTAGCAGTAAGTCTCGATTCAGCTCTGCCCTAAGTAGGCAAGAGATCAGATCAGAGAATTGCGTGAAGTTACGTTCACGATACTGCTGCATGAGGATTGCATTTTTCTCGTGAAACGAGGTAAATGTCTTTTCCAACATACGCTGTTCTGACACTTCTTCACCGCACAACTTCAGGCGTGAGGTGATGTTATGAAGTGCAGAATTATACTCAGCACCGGACGTATAGTCCTGAAGTCTGAGGTTTTCCCACTCATTACTGGTACGCGGTAATATAACATCAATTAGATGTTTATACCGTGCCCAGCGTTGTCCACATGTCCTTTTGGGTCCTCAACCATTAAGTATTCGGCCTTTAAGGTCTGATCTATATGTTTCCTAATGTAGATTATGGCTTTCGCCTTATCTACATCGGATACAGTGGTTAAAGTGCCACTACTGGATGCAGCAGAAGCATCGGCCACTGCTGGGGCCAAGGAAGGAGCCAAAATGAACCCAAAGAGGGCCATCGAACGCAAGTGGAACTTCAGGTCCACTCGCCAACTCAGGTAATTCTTCCCTGCATAGTCAAGGACTTCGAAATCGACGCTTGCCAATTTTGCCATTTTATCTACGCAATTTAAAATAAGCATGAATTAATTTAAAATTGAAATTCACGCATAACAAATAAAGCAAGCAAAATGTGGGGATCGGCCAGATACCCAAAAATGTACAAAGTCCAAAGTTCGAATATACAGTCCATAAAGAAAAGAAAAATACAACTTGGAAACCCAGAATGGATCCCTATATTTTCAAATTTACGACGCCGTCTTCATTTTGTCGGTACACCGGTCTTTGGAAAAAATACATATAATCCTCACTTACAAATTCTCTCAAAAAAGAAAATTAAATTGCAAGGAATTTAAAGGGTATCAAATTGGCCGATCCCAAAAATCACATTTTTGCTTACATAAACATCCACGCAGTTTATAAATGCTACATGCATAAAATAAACAACCACGCATGTATATAACACATGCATATAAAATATGGAAAAATAGACTCTAAAATATAATAATCTCTCGGACCACGGGGAGACGTCATACACCGTTAGGTTAGTTAACTAACGGCAGAGCGGTCGCAGAATCCTTAAGATAATTATATTTTGAAAAATAATCCTAATATTCCATAATTTAATAATAATGCAATAGTGTTATTATTTTAGCAATATGAAAGACTGGGCGACAGGCCCATGACAAGGAATTAAAATAAATTAATAGTTTGAATTGGGCCGTAGGCCCAAAAATATTAATCATTGTAATATTTCATTTATATTTGGGCTGTAGGCCCATTTGCCCAAAGTTAACAAATTAATTATTGCAATGAAATTTAATGGGCTTCTTGCACTAAGTAGTCAAATTAAAATATTGTTAACATTTGGGCTGCAGGCCCAGTGTCAAAATTTTGAATTAATTTGGCTTCAGGCCGAATTAGTCAAATTAAAATATCATTAATACTTGAGCTTCAGGCTCATTGGCAAAATTTTAATTGACAAAATAAGCTGGCAATTGGATTTACTGGGCTTCTGGCCCAATTGGGGAAAACCCGAATAATAATTAAGCTGAATGGGGCTGCAGGCCCATAAAACTTATTTTCATGTATAATCTGGGCTTCAGGCCCAAATAAACAGCTAAACTACTGTAATAATCAAAATTTTAATTAACACAATGAAGATTGCAATAGGAATTTCTGGGTTTCTGGCCCATTTTTTGGTAGGCAAAACCAATTATTAATAAAATTGGGCTGCAGGCCCATAAAAATTATTAACCAGGTTACAAATGAGCTGCAGGCCCAATAATGAAGATATTTAATTTGTTTAAAATAAACAGAATAGTGCCCTTCAGCCCATTTTTGGGCTGAGGAATTCCAAAAATCCCAAACCCTAAGTCTGTCCCTAAAATCCCTTCCTTTTTATCCAGAATCAAAGAAAACAACAAGGGTCTCAATATTAGGCCCACAAACCAGTGTTCATAATTTAATACTTTATGCTGCCAAGTGTGCCATTGTCTTGGTGCCTCCTGGATTTTTGAGTCCCTTTCAAGTGTTCATAATTTTGGCTTCTGGCCCAAATTCGAACCGGCCCACTCTTAATTGGCAGTAAAAAGATACCAAATTCTAACTGCTAACAAATAGACTTCGATTACTCCCAATAGCATATTCTAAGACTGCTTCTGTAAATACACTTGAATGGGAACCATAATATTGAATGTGACTGAGTATATTTATCTTTGTCCAATCTAATCATGGCAACTCATTGCGAGTATAAATTGCTAGGCAAAACAAGGTATCCAGGGAAAAATAGATTGGTTTAATCTCATATTCATCGTTTTACCCTTTGTAAGTAATGTTTTGCCCATTAAGGTAATAGCTTGTTAAATGTTAAGTATGGTACCATTATATGTTAGGTGCTTGGCTCAATTCTCAAGCATATACAGTAATGTATCTCAAGCATAACTTGGCTATGTGAATATGAAACATTACCTCTTTTTATATGAATTCACATCAATTCGGTAATGTTATTAACCACACATAATTTTTTTAGCTGTTTAACAAGATGTTGCAGATTTATACAAGCCTCGAGAAAAGCTATGTAAAATCATGGCGAACAATATTTTGTAAGTATGTACGGGATCGAAAAAGTTACCTCTAGATCAAAAGATCTAGGGACGATCGTAATAAAAAAATCCGTAGATAGTAATCCCGCTCCCGATACGCCAAAAAAAAATCCACGCATTGCTTTGCCGCATCAAAAGATTCCTTCGCGCGTAGTGATTGAATTTTTGAGGGGAGACGGGATGAAAAGCTCAAAGATTTTAGAGCAAACGTGCTGATAACGTGTTAAAGGAATTGGGAAAAGAAGTGAAGATAATCACCAAATTAGGAGTAGCCATGGCACAAGCCATGGCTCTCTATATATTCATATGAATTAGAAGTCCAAGGGACTCCCCACTAACTTAGTGGGGAGTAAATGGTGAGATGTTGAGGGGGGAGGCCAAAGGCCTCCCTCAACTCACAACAAAAAGGGATAATTAACAAAATGGGTATATTTTTGTGCATAACATAATTATCAAAAATATCCCTGTCAGCTTTTCAGATGGATCTTTTCGGTTCAAGTTCATAATGGAAATTAAGAAAAGAGGAAACAAAACAAATATAGGCAGAATGGATATTAAAAAAATAAAATTGAAGCGTTATTTTTGTTATCATGGGGGAGAATACTGAAATAGTTTACATCCATTCAAGTGGACAACATTTTTATATGGGGGAGAATACTGAAATGTTGTCAGTTTTTTGGGTTAATTTACATCCATTCAAGTGTAATAAAATTGAAGTGTTTTTTATAATTAACATGGGGGAGAATACTGAAATAGTTTACATCCATTTAATATTGTTCTAGCATGCAGCAAAACCATCTTAAGTTCCAAAATACTACCTTTATGTTTCAGATCCATTAAAAAGGCTAATTATCCACAAAAAAACTACCTTTAAGTTCCAAAAATAACAAAATGATACCATGATACCAATGAAATTTAAGGTATTTTTCTCATAAAACCATCTTGAAGTTTGGAAATTGAAAAATAGGATAGCATTTTGAAGTTTGGAAATTGAAAAAATTAACACAAAAAGGTGAAACATATGGAACCAGACCATAGGTGAAACAATAGGATAGCATTTTGGGGGAAATTGAAGTTTTGATAATTAACCCAAAAAATTTCATGAAAGTGCTGCTGAAACATAAATGAAATGAAATGAAACACAATTAACCCAAAAAAATGTTGTTAGAGAATGTTTTGATAATTAACCCAGAAACATATTTGTTGCTGTTGAAACATAAATTTCATGAAAGTGCTATTTCTTTAGGCATTACAACAAACAGGTTATCTATAAGGAATTTCATGTATGCAACTGTCATCTATAAAGAAATGGAATCCTAAACCTAAACAAATTATGTTATGCAGCTGTCATCTTCCCAATAAAAAAAACAATGTACATCCTGAAGGATGTTATTGCATCAGAAATAAAGAAATGGAATATCTAACCGCATTAGGACCAAACCAAAATATACCAATTTTTCCATAAATTGAAAAGGGATAATTAACAAAATGGGTATATTTTTGTGCATAACATAATTATCAAAAATATCCCTGTCAGCTTTTCAGATGGATCTTTTCAGTTCAAGTTCATAATGGAAATTAAGAAAAGAGGAAACAAAACAAATATAGGCAGAATGGATATTAAAAAAATAAAATTGAAGCGTTATTTTTGTTATCATGGGGGAGAATACTGAAATAGTTTACATCCATTCAAGTGGACAACATTTTTATATGGGGGAGAATACTGAAATGTTGTCAGTTTTTTGGGTTAATTTACATCCATTCAAGTGTAATAAAATTTAAGTGTTTTTTTTATAATTAACATGGGGGAGAATACTGAAATAGTTTACATCCATTTAATGTTGTTCTAGCATGCAGCAAAACCATCTTAAGTTCCAAAATACTACCTTTATGTTTCAGATCCATTAAAAAGGCTAATTATCCACAAAAAAACTACCTTTAAGTTCCAAAAATAACAAAATGATACCATGATACCAATGAAATTTAAGGTATTTTTCTCATAAAACCATCTTGAAGTTTGGAAATTGAAAAATAGGATAGCATTTTGAAGTTTGGAAATTGAAAAAATTAACACAAAAAGGTGAAACATATGGAACCAGACCATAGGTGAAACAATAGGATAGCATTTTGGGGGAAATTGAAGTTTTGATAATTAACCCAAAAAATTTCATGAAAGTGCTGCTGAAACATAAATGAAATGAAATGAAACACAATTAACCCAAAAAAATGTTGTTAGAGAATGTTTTGATAATTAACCCAGAAACATATTTGTTGCTGCTGAAACATAAATTTCATGAAAGTGCTATTTCTTTTAGGCATTACAACAAACAGGTTATCTATAAGGAATTTCTTGTATGCAACTGTCATCTATAAAGAAATGGAATCCTAAACCTAAACAAATTATGTTATGCAACTGTCATCTTCCCAATAAAAAAAACAATGTACATCCAAATAAATGAAATGAAATGAAACACAATTAACCCAAAAAAGTATAACCCAGAAACATATTTGTATAACCCAAAAAAAGTATAACCCAGAAACATATTTGTATAACCCAAAAAGTATAACCCAAAAATTTGTATATGCTGCTGAAACATAAATATCATGAAACACAATGAAACACAATTAACACAATTAACCCAAAAAAAATCTCGAAATGAAACACAATGAAACACAATGAAACACAATTAACACAATTAACCCAGAAACATATTTGTTGCTGCTGAAACATAAATATTTGTTGCTGAAACATAAATATTTAACATAAATATTTGCTGCTGAAACATATTTGTTGCTGCTGAAACACAATTAACACTAAGTGCTATTTCTTTTAGGCATTACAACAAACAGGTTATGAACATACCAGCAACCGCTTGCCTCTTGCTGCGAGATGCTTCTTGCTTCTTCCTTCTCCAAGGGCTCAGGCGAGAAGAATGCCAAGGCGAGAAGATTCCAAATTCCTAAAAACATTGTATTCCATTTTAAACTGAAAACATTGTTTATAAAATCTTTAGTAAATGCCCTAAACAAAATCACTGCGTACCCTCTTCCCAAATTCCGTAGGCGAGAAGCTCAGGCGAGAAGCTCAGGGGATGAAAGAAGATCTTCACTGCGAGATGAGTTGAAGCTCTTAAAAAATGGTGAAAACAGGGGATGAAAGAAGTTTGAAATGAAAACAGATCAGATTCTTGCCTGCGAGATGGACTGGAGTGAAGCGCGACCCTCTTGCCGGAGAGATGAAGCGCGACCCTCTCTAAACTAACTGCAAGATGAACTGCGGTAACTGGAGAGAGCTCTATTTTGGGGATGAAATGGAGAAGGGCAAGAGACGCCTCGTTCCCCGTTCCACTTGAGTGCTGAAGAGGAAGAGACGCCTCGTCCACAGCGAATTGAGTCTTTGCTCTTCCCCAGAAAGCTTTTGTAAACTTTGTTTATTTTTCAAAGCGTGCTGATGTCTTTATCCAAAAAAAGTTGGACCCACAAATATTAAAAGTATGTTTAAAGTTTAATCCCAACCGTTCATTCCCCAAGATTTAATCCTGGCCCTCTTTCTATCAACCCTTTTGTCCTAGTCAGCTTGTCCTAGTCAGCCCTAGGATTCAAAAATCGCTGTCAAATGTATAATAGATTGTAGGTATATTTGCATGTATCCCAGTAGGTGTATATCTATAGTTATATTTGCATGTAAGATACGTTATAGATACTTGTATGACAACTTGTATGTAACCTTATAATTCATAGTATAAGTGTTCGTATATGGACGAACTATGAGGTGTATGTATAGTAATGTTGTTTGTATAGATTGAGGTGTAGATATTATATGATGTGTGAATCTATGTGTAAAGCATACTATCTGTGTAATAAAGTATCGTGTGTCGTATATATGTATGTGCTAATATATGCCTTGTCTACATTTAAGTGTATATGGATGACTATACGATTATATGTAGAGTTGTAAGTGTAGATATTGAGTTATATATTTAAGAGATGTGAGGAGATATATTTGTATATGGATATCTAATGGATGTTTATATATATGAAGTATCCGTGTGTATAAATAATTGGTGCATAAATAAATTCATGATATATGTGTTGGTATATAGATGTTTGCATGTACGTCTAGGCAGAGGTATACTTGGATGTATAAGAGTGTATGATGATGGTATACATACGAATAATTAATGTGTATGCATACTATAAATGTGATTGTGTGAATTGATATAGTAAAATATGTATATATAGGTATAACTACATTTGGATATGGATCATAAGTAGTGCGTGAAATATATTGGCTTACTAAATGGTGTGTATAAATATACTTAAGCAGGTATGCCAAGTTATGCAATGTTGGTGTGCATTTATATGTATATGTATATATACATACATACATACATCTACATATACATATATATATACTTATACATACATATATGCATGCATGCATACATACATACATACATACATATACATACATATACACACATATACACACACATATATAGGTTGACTAGGAATTATTCGGATGGATCAAACATGCAGATCCATCCAAGTGAAATTTATAATTGGACAACCTAAATGGATAATCCGCTCTATTGAATGTGATCTAACATGTCTAAACTACCTACAAACAAAATTTCAAGTGATTTGGACATGTTTTGCCCATCCATCAAGCGGTTGCAAATCAATGTTCATGAATAGTCATAAAATCAAAGAATTTTGCAACCACTTGATGGATGGGCAAAACATGTTCAAATCATTTGAAATTTTGTTTGTAGGTAATTTAGACATGTTAGATCATATCCAACAGAGCAGATTATCCATTTAGGTTGCCTAATTGTAAATTCTACTTGGATGGATCCACGTGTTTGATCCATCCGAATGGATCCTAGTCAACCTATATTTATTTTGACAACCCAAGAAAATCCCCAACCCTCTCCCCCGCCCTTCGGCTTAGGATGGTAAGGCAAGAGCCTGGTCGAGACTATGCAAACTGGGGAGTGACCGCCGTGCCCCTAACGGCCCCCGGGTAAGTCCGAGAGTAAGATGTAGCCCCAGGGTAAATAATCCCCCAACAAAACCAACCCATGGAGGCTATTGGCCTCGAACTCATGACCCTTGGCTTTGGAGTGGAATGACTTACCACTAGGACACCCTCTCGTGGGCTAGTCCACACACACACACACACACACACACACACACACACACACACACACACACACACACACACACACACACAGAGAGAGAGAGAGAGAGAGAGAGCACTGGGCATAATTAGACAGTTAATTCGCGTAGCATTTCTCTTAAGTAACAGATTATCTTGCAAGGGTAGACAATTAATTCTCCCTATAGCAGCTTACATCATAAAAATTTATTTCTTTGCATAATAATTTTGTGTCTTCTTGCAGAAAATGGATAGAGGTAAACAACAACAGGCAGAGCTGTCAGCCGTGTGCCAATACGGTTCGATTAGACTCCCTCAGTTTAAAACATCTACAAATTTATCCTTCAGGAACATGTATAATTACAAATTAGACATTGGCCAACAAACACTCTTAGATAACATATGGAACCTTAGAACTAAAAACACAGCTATTTCAAAGAAGGTTACGATCCTTAATGCATTAGCATATTATCTGCATAATATTAGAGAAAAACCCCTATCTAGAAATTTCGCTTACTATGTAGTCTTTCAAGGTAGACAACCATGTATTTATATATAATGGTTAGATGTTCTTCCACAAATTCAAAATTTTTCTAATGCAATTTTCAAGGGTTTTTATAATCTAGAAGATGCCCTATACCATGCTAGAAAGAACATAGGCCATGCATATTATATTGAACCGTTAGTAAATAAGCAGCATGTTAACATTGTTAGTAATGATAAGTCATATGCATCATCAGTAGGAGTCAGTGTAGACCCAGCACTTAAAAAAGCTTCAGACCCAGAAGCTTCATGTAAGAATTGTAAAGTTATCATAGCATCATTTAGAAAGCTAAACATACAAAAACAACAATTAGAAGTAAAATATGACTCCCTCCTAAAAAATCATAAAGACCTTATAGCATGCATGCATAATACAATAGATTTTAAAGATCTGAAAACCAATAACCCTCTCCAAGCAATGACTACAGAAAAAACTCCTAGAAATTTTCTTTAAAACCCTTTGATACAATTACTTCCAGTAGACATTACACAACAAGTTTACCAAAAGTAGAAAAGTCTTTCCTTGAAGAATTTTTTAGCATTCAGTCTGTACTAGAAATAATAGAAGAAATGGTTTTGGAAGTAAAAGGCTTAACCACGGTCCGAAAAAATGGAAACACTTCACTCCTGAAAAACTCTGGATCACTCCAATTTGGAGACTTCTCCATTATCAGGGCAAATATTGAACTTCCGATGTTCAAACCATTTACTGTCAATGATTAGAATTACACGCCACATACATTCTTTGATTATGGTTTGTTAGAAGGTATCCAAATTAAAGATCCAGATCATACAGATTATTTTGGAAGGCAGCTCAGTATAGCAATTCCCAATATAATGGCAGAAATAGGAGGAACAGTCAGTGTGCACATAGAATCCATTCCTCCTGAAATAATTGTGACAATCGAGCCAGCCCAACACAAGATCTGGATAATGCTACAAAATAAGTGTTCATTTAGAAGACAAAATCTAGAAGAAAGAATCCTATTTGAAAAATGGTAATGTATAGACTAAGTGAAAAATAGTAATGTACAGACTAAGATGAAAAAAATATGTAAAACCAAGGGACACAGGATTTTGTACATTACTATTTTTCAATAATTGTGAAAAATAGTAATGTACAGACTGTGAATAAAATGATATACAGAATTCATGACCGCATATTGTTGTTTACCTCTATCATGGAAGGAAGTGGTAGCAATTATGGAAATAATACAAGGACAACATTATATGAAGCTCAGGCTAAACGTAGTCATGGATATCCTCCTAGAGACAAATATAATGCATATAATGAAGGAAAAGAAGGAAAATATAAAACCAGGGGAAAACGCATGCCTTTAGAAACACTAGATAGGAAGAAATTAATAGATGATGTAAAATTGTTAAATTTATCTGCACATGACCCGCAATTATGGCCAACAATGTTAGAAGTATAGTCCCAGTTGGTAGCAAGACATTATGATGAACTTGTAGAGGATATGGATGAAGTAAGAATGTATACATACTTAGAAAAATTCTCAGGAGAAACTGCAAAAGCATCTGAGGAAAGCTACAAGAAAAACTTCCCAGACGATTTTAAAGCGAACATAGCATTAGGATCCAATCCTTGGAATTTCACACAAAAAAATATAACTATTAATCCTAGGTCAACAACCAAATATAGGATATAACAATACAACAATACACAAATTAAAGCCTTAAGAAAATTAGAACAATTAACTATTAGAAATTGGACATATATAAAACCATTTTTACAAGATTATTACTACTATAGTACAATAGCAGGATGTTTCCATGATAAAGCCATAGGAGAAAAATTATTTTTAAAATAACCATATCCATTAGGAATTGAAATACATAAGGAAATTAAGAAAAATACATACCTTCCACAATTAGATAACATTACCGTTAGGATATAAGTTATAATAAAACAACTAGTCAAAAATGTACTTCATTAACCATAGCAAGACATTTAAAAGGTGAATATAGCTTCTGTAAACAAATATTTACTCCACAACAATATGAAAAAGAAGACAAGCCTAAAAGACATACTTCTAGAAAACCACAGAAACAATATTATAAACAAAAACATAAAAACCAGAAAAAATACTTTATTAGAAAAAGTAATGATAAAAACCTTAGATAAAAATAGGCATGTCCGAAAATACGATAAAAATAGAGACTATAAAAATAAGTTAGAATGCTTTACATGTGGCAGTGCAGACCATTTGGCTAGAAATTGCACACGAAGAAAAAATATGCATGATAGAAATGCAGTTGTAATATAATGTATTAATGAGGACCTGTTAGCAATAGATGAATACATAGACAATACCGAATCAGTATATAGTGTAATTTCTATAGAGGAAAGGAATCAAGATTTTGAAAGTAGTGATGATGATAATGCAGAATTTATAGAAAGATTCGTTGAGTCAAATAGAAGGGTAAAAGAAAGTTTTACATCTAACTTAGGACAATTATATAATTCAGAAGATTATTTAGAAGAATTAATAGAAGTAGAATGTATACATAATTGGAAACACCAACAAGGCTCGGATGATCATCCTTGTGTATATTGCTCCATATATCCTAGCTTCCAGCTTAGATACAGATGCACTAGCTATAGTATAGAAGCATGCAAATTATGTTTAGAAAAACAAAATATCGATTTGGATGAAATCCCCTATACACTAAATAAAAGACATGACAAAAACGACAATGATAACATTATAGATGATGGTTATGATATTCGAGTTAAAAATGAGTTGCTAAATAAAATACAAAATGCAACTGTTTTTAGCAAGTTTGATTATAAGTCGGGATTTTGGCAAATTAGAATGCATGATGAAAGCATAGCATGGACAGTATTTACCTATCCCCTAGGACACTACGAATGGTTAGAAATGCCTTTTAGGCTTAAGAATGCTCCTAGTATATTTCAAGAAAAATGGATAACATGTTTAGCAAATTCGGTAATATCACGTGCGTTTACATTGATGACATTTTAGTTTTTAGTAAAAATAAAAATGAACATATTAGCCATTTAAAATTAGTACTTGCAGAATTCATGAAAAATGGAGTAATAATTAGTAAAAATAAAGCTTGTTGGATGATAATGAACTCAAGAGAGAGATATATACAATTTTATTGCTAAGGATGAGTAACCATAGCTAAGAGCCATGGTGCTCTATTTATTTATCTCATAGTGGGGAGGCCAAAAGCCTCTAGTAGACCAAGGGTCTCCATTACTCTAAGTAATGGAGGACCTAATGAATGGGTAATGAAGGAGGGGAGGCCAAAGGCCTCCCTCATTCATAACACTCCCCCTTACGCATTCATCACTTCGGTCTCAGCTACTGAGGCAAGGGGTGGATACTTCTGGATCCAGAGTAAGTGTGTTTGCCTCGTTAAAACCATAGCTGTGGAAAACCCAGTGGGAAAACCCAACAGCTTAAGGAAAAAGAGTGCAACCCACAGGTTACTCCCCCTGATCCGTACAAGCTTCAGGCTTGCAGGTCTTTCAACTGTTGCATACCAATGTTCTTTACAAGCTTTACAAAAGTACATTTAGGCAATGCCTTAGTAAAAAGATCAGCTAAGTTGTTGCATGACTGCATCTGTCGAACTTCAATCTGCTTGTCGTTCTTCTGCTCGTGCGTCCAGAAAAACTTGGGAGAAATGTGCTTTGTCCTGTCGCCTTTGATGTAGCCCTTCTGAAACTGAGCAATGCACGCGGCGTTGTCTTCGAATAGGGCAGTAGGCTCCAGATCACCGGTCTTCAGGCCAGTGGATTGGAGAATGTGTTGGACAACGGAGCGTAGCCAAAAACATTCTCTGCTCGCTTCATGGATCGCCATGAGCTCTGCATGGTTGGAAGATGTAACAGTAGTGGTTTGTTTTATCGATCTCCAGGAGATAACAGTACCTCCGTAGGTAAAGACAAAACCAGTCTGTGATTTTGCCGTATGCGGATCTGAAAGATAGCCTGCATCGGCATAACCAAGTAACTGGGAGGAGGCACCTCTCTGGTAGTAAAGTCCAAGGTCTACGGAACCCTGGAGGTATCGCAGAAGATGCTTTACTCCATTCCAGTGGCGCTTTGTAGGCGCTGCACTGTGTCTGGCTAGGAGATTGACTGCAAACACTATATCGGGACGCGTGCAGTTAGCCAGATAGAGAAGTGCACCAATGGCACTTAGGTAGGGTACTTCTGGACCCAGTATCTCCTCCCCCTCTTCCAGAGGCCGGAAGGGGTCCTTTTGTACGTCTAATGATCTCACAACCATATGGGTACATAAAGGATGACATTTATCCATTTGGAACCTATTTAAAAGCTTCCTGGTATAATTGGATTGATGTAGAAGGATTCCTCCTCGTAGGTGTTCAATCTGCAAGCTAAGGCAATACTTCATTCTGCCTAGGTCTTTCATTTCAAAAGTGTGCTTTAGCCTTGCAGATATCTCATTAATCTCTGCTGGAGAGCCTATGAGATTTAAGTCATCAACGTAAACTGCTATGATGACGAATCCTTTTCCCGTTCTTTTGATAAAGATGCACGGGCAGACTTCGTTATTAGTGAATCCTTGCTGTGTAAGGAAATCACTTAGTCTGTTATACCACATTTTGCCTGACTGTTTTAGTCCACACAAGGATCTTTGTAGTCTAACAGAGAATACGTCCCGAGGTATCTCTTTCATCTCTGTGGGTAAGTTAAACCCATCTGGTAGTTTCATATAGATCTTTTTATCTAAATCGCCATAAAGATATGCAGTCACAACATCCATGAGCTGCATTTCTAGGCTTGCCAGAGATGATAGGCTTATTAAGAATCTGAATGTATTAGCGTCCATTACCGGGGAGTATGTATCTTCATAATCGATACCTGGTCTTTGGGAAAAACCCTTTGCTACAAGACGCGCCTTGTAGCGGACGATCAGATTTTCTTCATTTCTTTTTCTAATGAAAACCCACTTATATCCCACAGGTCTAACACCTACTGGTGTTTGGACTACAGGTCCAAAGACTTTGCGTTTCGAGAGTGAGTCCAGCTCTACTCTTATCGCCTTGTCCCACTTTGGTCAATCATCTCTGCGTTTACATTCCACTAGAGAAAGTGGTTCGACGTCATCGTCGTATTCAGCGACGTGAACGGCAATCGTGAACGCAAAATCGTCGTCGACGACTGTGCTATGTCGGTCCAGTACCTCCCCAGTACGTACAAAGTTTAATGATGTTTCTCCTAATGTTTCCTCTGCGGGGGAAATTAGGAGGGGAGAGGTAGCTGTCCTGAGCTCAGTATCCTGTTGAGGGATAATCTTATTTTCACCAGGAATCTTCCTCTTTCTAGGAACTTTATCTTTTGAACCTGGTGGCCGTCCTCTTTTCAATTGAGGTACAGCCATTTCTGCTGCGGGTGGATTGCATCCATTTATAGGGATGTCAATCCTAGCTGGAGTGTTAGCAGCAGGGACGTGTGAACGGACAATCTTCTGGCTGTCCATGAATTTATCCGGCAATTGGTGTACTGTATTCTGGATGTGAAGGATCTTCAGGATCTCATCTTCACACAGATTTGTACGCGGATCATAAAAGGATAAAGACTTATTTTCCCAATTAATGGTCTCCGAAGCTTCAGGCTTCTTGGAATGTTTGCCCAACTTTGGAAAAGTTTTCTCATCGAATTCACAATCAGCAAGACGTGCCTTAAATGCGTCCCCCGTTAGGGGTTCTAGGTATCTAATAATCGAGGGTGAATCAAATCCAATATAGATTCCTAGACGACGTTGAGGACCCATTTTGGTCCTCTGAGGTGGTGCTATTGGAACATAGACCGCACAACCAAATATTCTCAAATGAGATATATCTGGAGTTGAGCCGTATGCTAGTTGCATCGGGGATAATGTATTGCCTCCAGAGGGGCGTATCCTGATAAGAGATGCGGCATGTAGAATATCATGCCCCCAAGCATCCACCAGCAATTGGGATTGCATAAGCAATGGACGTGCAATCCATTGGAGTCTCTTTATAAGGGACTCTACTAATCCATTCTGGGTGTGAACATGAGCTACTGGATGTTCAACTTCTATACCCGTTGCCTGGCAATAGTCTTCGAAGACTTGAGATGTGAATTCACCCGCATTATCAAGACGTAGTTTCTTGATATGGTTATCGGGGAAATGAGCACGTAACCTAATTATCTGTGCCAACAGCTTTGGAAAAGCTAGGTTACGGGTGGACAAGAGGCACACATAAGACCATTTTGTGGATGCATCTATTAGTACCATGAAGTACCGAAATGGGCCACTTGCGGGGTGAATAGGCCCGCAAATGTCACCATGTATCCTCTCAAGGAAGCCAGGAGACTCTAAACCCACTTTTAGGGGCGATGGTCTCGTTATTAGTTTCCCCTTGAAACAAGGGGGACAAGGAAATTCACCTTTCTGAAGAATCTTCTGGTTCTTCAAATCATGTCCGCGGGATTCAGATAAGATGTGTCGCATCAGGATGGATTCAGGGTGACCAAGTCTGTTATGCCATAGTTGAAATGGTGGCATTGGCTGGCACGTCTGGTGCTCAGTCATATTGGCTTCGACTGGTTGAATGTATGTTTGGTAGAGACCCGACGGGAGTCCCTTAAATATTTCGCAGATGGTCTTCTGGCCATCTTTACGAAGAGTGACATACAGGTATTCAACCTTATTTTCATCTCTAGTTTCTAAGTGATATCCGTTTAAACGGATGTCCTTGAAACTTATGAGATTTCTATTTGATCTTGGAGAAAATAGTGTATTTATTGATTTTTAGTCTTGTGTTATTTGGGAGCAATAATATCGCATCACCAGATCCTTCAATTATTTTGGACAGTCCTGAAATTGTAATGACAGGACCGTCATATTTACTTATGCTATTGAAATAGCATTCATCGCAAAGGATAGTGTGCGTCGAGGCACTGTCCACTAGGCACTCATACATCATCTATATAAGCAAAAAAACGATAATTTATTGATGGAAATGTAAAAATGCATACATTCAAAATAAAAGATCGTCTTTATTATGCATACTAGAGATGAAGCTACAATTTATTCTTTGAAAAGCATAGATAAAGATGAGGCTCAATCGAGCAGGTCGTCATTTTCGAAATCCTTGGAAGTGAACTTCGTAGGATTTTCCACATTTGCCATGTTTGTTTCAGGCGGAGGCTTCTGGCTCGCCTGATACAGTTCCTGGAAGTGGCGAGGTGTGCGACAGTTTCTGGACCAATGTCCAGTCATGCCACAACGATGACATTTGTCCTCCCATGTCTTCTTTGGATTTGACAATGTATCAGTGTTCTTACGCTTCCAAGTGAAGTTTTTCTTCCCTTTGTTATTCTTGCTTTGGGGAGGAGCATTGGCTGGTTTCATAGGGGCATATCCTTTGTTCTTTCTGCCCCTCTTATTGTTCTTCCACTTCGGGGAGTGAACACTGTGGGCTTCGGGAATAGGAGCTGAGCCTGCCGGGTGCTGGTTATGAGTGGCCAGTAAAAGGTCTCTATTCTGCTCTGCCCTCAGGAGGCAAGAGAGCAAGTCAGAGAACTTCGTGAAATTGCATTCACGATACTGCTACATGAGGATAGCATCTTTCTCGTGAAACGAGGTAAATGTCTTTTCCAACATGTGGTGCTCCGAGACTTCTTCACCACACAACTTCAGGCGTGAGGTGATGTTGTGAAGTGCTGAGTTGTACTCAGCAACGGACTTGTAGTCCTGAAGTCGGAGGTTCTCCCACTCATAGCTGGCACGCGGGAGTATGACATCAATTTGATGTCTGTAGCGTGCCTCTAACGCTGTCCATAACTCCAGAGGGTCCTCTACCGTCAAGTATTCGGCCTTCAGGGTCCGATTTATGTGTCGTCTGATATAGATAATGGCTTTTGCCTTATCCATGTCAGAGACAGGGGTAGAAGTACTGCCAGCTGAAGGGGCCGCTTCTGGGGCTTTGCTAGCAGATGCATCGGATGCTGTGGGAGCCGATGATTGGGCCACTGCGGGGGCCAGGATGGAGTGCAGGAGCGCCATGGAGCGCAAGTGGAACTTCAGGTCCACTCGCCAGCTCAAGTAATTCTTGCCAACTGCATCGAGCACCTCGAAATCGACGCTTGCTAATTTAGCCATTTTATCTATGCAATTTAAAGATAAGCATGAATTAAAATAAATTCAACAATCCATGCATAAAGAAATTAATAAGTAAAAATGCGGGGATCGGCCAGATACCCAAAATAATAAACAGTCCAAAATCCGATTACAGTCCAAAGAAAAGAGAATGAAAAATACAACTTTGGAAACCCCGGGTGGGTCCCTATTTCTGCATCCGTCTTCTTATGCTGTTGCACCGAGCCTTGGCTATTTATAAAATTTCCTCACTTACAAATTCTCTCAAAAAAAGAAAAAGTGCTGGAAATGTAAATAGGTATGCAATGGCCGATCCCGAAAGACACATTTTTACTTATTTTAAACATCCACGCAGTTTATATGCTACAGGCATAAATTAAACAACCACGCATATATCTCAAACACAAAAAATATGGAAAAAGCAAACTAGAAAATATAATTATCTCGTAGACCACGTGGAAACGTCATACACCGTTAGTTTAGTTAACTAACGGCAGAGCGGTCTCAGGATCTCTGAGATGATTATATATATTTTTTAAATTCTAGTAAACCATACATCATAATTTGCAAGAGAGATATTTAAATAAATAGAGGAACATATAAATGTAATTATTGATTTTACAAAGTTTTTCTCATAAATTTCAATTTGCAGATATAATTCTTCTTTAAAATTATGAAGAAGCCGAATTTGTGTAGAATTTTGTGGCTTCGGGCCAAAAATTATTGTTAGTATAAGCGCTTGTGGCCCGTTCCGCAGTTCTGCAAAGTTGTTTGCCGCAATTATTATGGATTCGAGCCAAAAATAAGCTATTAGCCTCGGCCTCGGGCCTCGGGCTCGGCCTCGGCCTTGTCCTCGGGCTAAGCCTCGGGCCTCGGCCTCGGGCCGCCCCCTTGCAGCGGGAGGCGGCGGTGCGGAAGAACCCCCGCTGCAGGGGGGGATCGGCCTCAGGCCGCCCCCTTGCAGCGGGAGGCGGCGACGCGGAAGGCCCCCCTCTCCACTGCAGGGGGGAGGGCATGGTCGGCGTTGTGGGAAGGCCCCCTCCTCCGTCATTGGGGAGGGGAGGATTTCATTCCGGTTCTTCTTCCCACCGAAGAATTTTAATGGCAAAAGGAAAAAAATTTCAGAGAAAAAACTTTGTAATTGGGAATTTTTTTTTTCTTTTATGAGACTAAATTTTTTTATTTTTACTTGTATATTAAAAAAATGTAAAAAAAATATTTAGTCTAATTTTATCTACAGGATTATAGGGTTTTACCTCTAGATCAATGATCTAGGGAAGAACGCGACGATGATCCGTAGAAATAATAATCCAAGCTCCCGAACGCTTTAAGGATGCCGCAACGCTCCAACGAACCGCCACAGCAACGTTAGATTCCTTGCGCGTAGGGATGAATTTAGATGAAGATTTTTGCTCAAGAATGGAGAACACGTGCTGATAACGTGTTGGATGATAATGAACTCAAGAGAGAGAGATATACAATTTTATTGCTAAGAATGAGTAACCATAGCTAAGAGCCATGGTGCTCTATTTATTTATCTCATAGTGGGGAGGCCAAAAGCCTCTAGTAGACCAAGGGTCTCCATTACTCTAAGTAATGGGGGACCTAATGAATGGGTAATGAAGGAGGGGAGGCCAAAGGCCTCCCTCATTCATAACAAAGCTCAATTTTTTAAAACATATATAGAATTCATGTTGTTGTTAGTTTGTAAATTAGAATTAAAAAACCCTGTACTAATTATAAGATGTAAAAACTTGGTCACCACTAATGAAAACTTAGAAGAATTTAAGAAACACATATCAGAATTAGAAATTTAAACATAATCAGAAAATCAATTAGTCCTCATTGGAGTCCAGCATTTATTGTAATGAACCATAGAGAGCAAGTCAGAAATAAATCAAGAATGGTTATAGATAAAGTATATGCTTGTTTATAAATAGGAGTAGATGAGGTAAATAATATCTCAGATAGACTTCTACAAAGTAATATCTAGGAGAAGATCCTCAAAAAACATTGGGATAAAAATAAGATAGTTTGTAAATTAGAATTAAAAAATCCTGAAGTAATTATAAGATGTAAAAAATTGGTCACCACTAATGAAAACTTAGAAGAATTAGAATTTAAGAAACACATATCAGAATTAGAAAATTTAAACATAATCAGAAATCAATTAGTCCTCATAGGAGTCTATCATGTATTGTAATGAAACATGCAGAGTAAGTCAGAAATAAATCAAGAATGGTTATAGATTATAAAAGGCTTAATGATAACACTATAGATGATGTCTATGATATTTCAGATAAAAATGAGTTGCTAAATAAAATACAAAATGCAACTGTTTTTAGCAAGTTTAATTGTAAGTCGGGATTTTGGCAAATTAGAATGCATGATGAAAGCATAGCATGTACAACATTTACATGTCCCCTAGGACATTACGAATGGTTAGTAATGCCTTTTGGGCTTAAGAATGCTCCCAGTATATTTCAAAGAAAAATGGATAACATGTTTAGCAAATTCTGTAATTTCATGTGCGTTCACATTGATGACATTTTAGTTTTTAGTAAAAATAAAAATGAATATATTAGCCATTTAAAATTAGTACTTGCAGAATTCATGAAAATTGGAGTAATAATTAGTAAAAATAAAGCTCAATTTTTTAAAACATACATTTTTGAGTTCAGAAATCTTTGAAACATTAGACCATGAAGAAGCATTTAATCCTTTACAAATAGATAAAGTATATGCTTGTTTACAAACAGGAGTAGATGAGGTAGATAATATCTTAGATAGACTTCTACAAAGTAATATCGTAGGAGAAGATTCAAAAAAACTTTGGGATAAAAATAAGATAGTTTGTAAATTAGAATTAAAAAACCTTGAACTAATTCTAAGATGAAAAAAATTGGTCACTACTAATGAAAACTTAGAAGAATTTAAGAAACACATATCATAATTAGAAAATCTATTATACATTTGACAACCTTTTTTGAATTCTAGGGCTGACTAGGACAAGATAAAGAGTGGCTAAGATTTGATCTTGATAAATCAATGGTTGAGATTGGATTTTGTGAAAATTTAAGTGGGAAATTTAAATTTTTGGGGGAAAAGTGTCTTGGGAACCAAAACATTGAAATTAAAATTGTATTGGGAAAGATTGTGGAGATTAAATTTGGGGGGTGAAGTGTCTTGGAAACCAAAACTTTGAAATTAAAAGTGTCTTGGGAAAGATTGTGGAGAAACATGATACATAAAATTAAACAAAGTAAAAAAATTAGCGTAAAAATTCAACAGAACAATAAACTAGCGTAAAAAATTTAAGTTAATAACGTCACCGAAAAATACCTTGAGGTTTGTTGTTCCGCGTCGAAGGCGCCCACTAAATTTTTTACGCTAATTTGTTGTTTCACGCCAAAGGCGTCCGCTCCGAATTTGTTGTTTTGCACCGAAAGCGCTCGCACGTTGTTCCGCACCGAAAGCGCTCGTGTGTTGTCCCATGCCAACGAACGGTGTCCGTGCAAATTTTTTACGCTAATTTGTTGTTCCGTGCCAAAAGCGTCTGCGCCGAATTTGTTGTTATGCGTCGAAGGCACCCGCTTCAAATTTTTTATTCCGTGTCGAAGGCGCCCGCGCCGAATTTGTTGTTCTGCGCCGAAAGCACCCATGCGGTGTTCCTCACCGATGGCGCCTGCACTGTATTTGTTGTTCCGCGCCGAAGGCGCCCATGCCGAAGGTGTCCGTGCCGCTAAATATTTTTACGCTAATTTGTTGTTCTTTTAAATTTTGGCTGTGGAAATAATTTTTAGGGAACAAAGATTTCAAAAGGAAAAATCTTAAATGAACCGTGCCCGTGGGCACGGATTAAAACTAGTTTAAACATAATCAGAAAATCAACGTATATATATGATTTAATGTAGAAAAGGTGGCACCTGATCCAATGGATCAGGTGCTAAGAGACACAAAAGGTGGGAAGTACAAGCCCCCACAAGGGCTTGCACTCGCTGGATCCCGCCTTTTTGTGTCTTGCACCTGATCCATTGGATCAGGTGCCACTTGCTCTACATTAATCCCATATATATATAGGGAAACGTGCCTGAGAACGTGCGCAGGCAGAATTACCTGCGCACGCCCCCTCTGTTCAGTGTTTGTAAGTATTGTTTTTTGAGTTTTTTCAGTAGGTAGATATACTTGTTATGTAGCTCCCCACAAAATTTCATGTCAATCCACCATCGTTTGAGCCTCCGTTCAATGATTTCAAAAACGTTGTGCAAAACTATCCAGAATTCTGGACAGTTTTGCGCAACGTTTTTGAAATCGATGAACGGAGGCTCAAACGGTGTTGGATTGACCTGAAATTTTGTGGGGAGCTACATAACAAGTATATCTACCTACTGCAAAAAAATTCAAAAAAATACTTTCAAACCCCAAACAGAGGGGGCGTGCACAAGTAATTCTGCCTGAGATCAACCTCAGGCACATTTCCATATATATATATATATGCAAAAAATGTACCTAAGAACGTGCGCAGGCAGGATTACCTGCGCACGCCCCCTTTGTTCGGGGTTTGTAATTATTTTTTTTATTTTTTTGCAGTAGGTAGATATACTTGTTATGTAGCTCTCCACAAAATTTCAGGTCAATCCAACACCGTTTGAGCCTCCGTTCATCGATTTCAAAAACGTTGCGCAAAACTGTCCAGAATTGTGGACAGTTTTGTGCAACGTTTTTGAAATCGTCGATGAATAGAGGCTCAAACGGTGTTGGATTGACCTGAAATTTTGTGGGGAGCTACATAACAAGAATATCTACCTACTACAAAAAGAAAATTCAAAAAATTCCTAAAACACCCGAACAGAGGGGTTGACCTCAGGTATTTGTGCCTGAGGTCAACCTCAGGCACATTTTTTAGATATACACACACACACACACATATATATGAGGGATCAAATAACCCCCAAAAAACCCCATAACAAAAAGTCTATGTCCACTATTTTCTCGAAAGATCCGAGCTGTTCATCTTAATCTCCTCCTCTAAAACCCTGACTCACCAATTTTCAGCCCAATCCCATGTGTTTTGCTCGTTCATCCATCCGACCGAAATTTAACGGTTTTGCATGAACAGAACTTTTGCGAAGGGGTGATGAATGGGCAAAACACATAGGATCGGGCTGAAAATTGGTGAGTCAAGGTTTTAGAGGGTGGAGATCAAGATGAACGGTTTGGATCTTCTGAAAAAATAGGGGTGTATAGACTTTTTGCTAGGGGTTTTTTGGGGGTTATTTGATCCCTCTTCATATATGTATGTATGTATGTATGTATGTATGTATGTATATGTGTGTGTGTGTATACATATATATGTGGGTGTGTGTGTGTCTATATATATATGTATATATATATGTGTGTGTGTATATGTATGTGTATATGTATATGTATATGTATATGTATATGTATGTATATGTATATGTATATGTATGTATATGTATGTATATGTATATGTATGTATATGTATATACTAGTCATAACCCGTGCCCCAAGGGCACGGTTCATTTAAAATTTCTCCTCTCAAAATCTTGAATCGCCTAATTTTAAATGAACAATAATAAATAAAGCACAATAATTATTAGGTCCCCTTTAAAATCTTAATTCCCACAAAATTTAGGTTTCAGAGAATTTAGTTCCCCTCAAAAAATTAAAATTTTTAGTTAGTTTTCCCAAAAAATTTTGTTCCCCTCACAAAAAATTTAGCCCCTAATATTAAGTTCCCCCCCAAAAATTTTAGACAAATTTAGTTTTTCTTCCAGCCATTATTTAGAAAAATATTCTATGATGAAGATAATAATTAATTGTCTAACTAACTCTACATATGGAACTTAAAGAACACTGTCTACACATTATCATGGTTGCAACTTAATTTAACCACAATAACATTTGGCCTAGATTTGTAGGCTTCTCGTCACATTTCAACTGCACTGACAAAAAATTAGAAGAGGTTTCTATTTCAGAATTTGTTATGCATTTTATTGAAATTACTTTTCTTTTCATTATGAAATATTTTAATCCTTTGAACTTAATGATCTTGGTATAAATCTTTTTAGCGTGTCATATGTGTCATATGTGTAGTTGATTTTCCATGTCCATACAGCCCTCTAAAAATGTAGGTTTACTATTAGCTGTCGGTTAAGAGCTGTGGAATTGTATTAAGGCATGCAAACTTTTTTCTTTTTGAATTTATTGTTATGGCAATCAACTAATAATTTTTACAATAGCACATATGATATATATTGTCATGAGTTTGGTATTTCACCTCCTGTAACATATGAAATAGACTAAGAAACAAAAGGCGATCGAATATTCACATTGCCCGATAGCTTGTTAACGGTTTTTTAAAGAATAATCATTTGCAAATTTACGCTTTCACAATCCATAGATCTATGATATTTCCAACTAATGTTTGTTGTGCTGTCTAAAGTACATGGAAACTTATATACAATATGCATGTTTAAAATCTATCAAATCAGACTATAATTCACTCACAACATGCCTTAATAAATGCACGATAACATATTGAAGCAGAAATAAGACATTCAAAAAATGCATGATACTCGTACATGGTAAAAAATCTGCTCCAATATTATGATATGTGTTAGGCCCTTTGCATGAAAGAGCATGGCCAATTTCTTCTTTTCTTAATTAGGTTTACTTTCTTAAAAAGGCATACCAGCAAATAAAGCATCCTTTTCAGTCTATATAACAAATTTCAGAAAAAATATGTGAAATATACAGTTCACGGCTATGCAGAATGAATCATTACAAAACAAAACCAGATTTAGCCGCAACCCAACATAGATCCAAAAAATTACAATTTTAGATCCTTTAAAGAAAACAATAACATTTAAACCCATACAATTTTTGTTTAGTAATCCACTTCACAATTTCAACCAAAAAGCAAAACAAAACTCAACCCGATCCGCTTCTTTACGCTCCCCTGCCCGACCTCCGAGCCGTCCCTCCCGTCGAATGTTATGGCTTTGTCATTAGCAATAACTCAAGAACATTTCGATTCTCCTCCACTACACATGATATTGGTTGGCGATGTGGCTACATGTAGTGCTTCTTTTACATCTTGCATCTGCACATGATGTATTTGTACCCATAGCTTAATAGGCTTTCAACAACATTGCAACTTAAGCCGAGGTCCAAATCCATGGAAAGACAATTAAGGGGTCTATAAACATAAGAAAATGTCAGCCATAACAACTATATTTGTTGATGCAAGAAGCGAAAAATTTGAAACTAAAAATAAATTAATATACCATGATGAAAAATTTAGACTATACACCTTCAAGGTGAACTTGTGATTCTTGGCATGTCACAATTAGAAGCCAAAACTGTGTAATACTTGATGAATAATTTTTATTACAAGCAATACGCCAAAAGAACCCTCATGATTTCTCTATTATGGAGTTTTATTGAGAAAAAAGGTGTAATTAAATAGTTTAGTCAAACCAATAGCAGCAAACAGATATAAAATTCCTGAATGGTGCACAACAATACTTTGTTAAAGTGGGAGCATTAACTAAATGGCAGGTAAAGCTCTATCTTCCTCTCCCAAGCACAATATTGCTTCACTAGAACTTAGTCAAGAATTTATTTTTCCTCAGGGGTATTGAAGTCAAGCATTAGTAATTGACAATGCATGTTGCTCACACTCTCTTCTACTAAAGCTGAAAATAATAACCAGTTGAAATTTTCGCTACATGATCAAATGTACATGACAAAGTACTTCCATAAGAAAATATGAGAACAAAAATAATCACGACTATTGAAGACAATGAAGAGAATTATCTTAGGATATAAAAGCACATAGGAGTCCAAAATCTCAAATATGACAAATATGAGAATATTAAAAAGAAACATTAAATAGAAAACAAATGAAATAGTTTGTATCTATGAAAGACATTAAGAGAAGACAAACGTATACGGATTGAAGTATCCTGGTAAAGACATGCACCCATGACGGTTGGCATTCAGATTAGTATTTCAAAAAGCATATAGAGTTCTCCTCCATATGAGGATTCATGGTTTGTACTACTTGGGTTTTATGGAATCCGAGTTCTTTACTACTTGGGTTTAGTGATTCCAACATCTTTCGATTCATTAGCTTCATCTTCCATTACATTGATGTATTTTTATAGTGATCATCTTTCATCTTCCCTTAACCAAAGGAGTA
Source organism: Scilla litardierei (assembly GCA_030789695.1). NCBI lineage: Eukaryota > Viridiplantae > Streptophyta > Magnoliopsida > Asparagales > Asparagaceae > Scilla > Scilla litardierei. The sequence goes on along the minus strand of CM061142.1, from coordinate 180,620,257 downwards.
GATCCAAAACAAACAAACATATCATGATGTATTTTTACAATGAATATGGAGTAGATCTAAAAAATATAATGCAGCTCACCTCTATAAGACATTACTCAGTGCTCAAAATTAGGCAGTGTCTTGGGAAATTCATTGTCTTGAGTCTAAACCCCTGCTTCTGCTTCTCCACCTGACAATGGTTAGAGAGAACGTAAGAGGCAACATCAATAATAGCGAGCTAGATGAACCAATAAGCTAATAAAATGCTCATGTAAATTCTGCTAGCACTTTTTTTGAGGAAATTCTGACAGTGCTTCATAATGCATAAATTTGATATAAAGCATATAATGGGAATAACTGTTTGCATTCTATAGAAGCATATCATAAAAGCAAAATATTGATCTTTTATATATTTCAACCATGATTGCTAAATGCGGTTGGCAATAGAAAACACACAAAGATTAAGTTGTTAATTTGCATCACATAAGCATATAATGATTCACTTGCAACCCACTGTTGCAAAAAAAATTTCTAATAAATTTCAGGCAGAAGTTACGGCTTTAGTCTGGCATCAGAATGTAGAAAACTCTGTAAACAAATTGTAACAAACAATGCATGATTTGATCAACAATCCTAAAAAGCAATTCTCCAAGAAACCCATAAACAAATAAAAAACTAACCTTTTTTCATCAGTGAATACATGCAGAAAATTTGCCGACATCCCGAAAACTTCAGTACCCAACAATTCAAGAATCCAGATAATGATTCAAATCCCAGACCTTTAAACCTCAAACTTAATCCTGAGACCATGAAATCCAGGGAACGAGGTCATAGTTGGGACTTGGAAATCAACAAATTAAACTTCATGGCAGCCCAAGTAGCCAACCATCAGGCAATGAAAAGAGTACTCCTTTCGCACCAAACTCTCTCACTGCATTAAAAACCCAGAGACTAAGAGACAACTCAAACTCATAGACAGACCATTTTAACTCATATGCATCCAAAGCCTCCATCTAATAAACTTCCATACAAGCACAGAGTGATTTCCCACATGGGTCTCCAATATCAAAGCCTCATATCTAAGAACATGAACCCAACTCCCCAATCACCTCAATGATGCAAAAAATACAAAGCGTCATATCTAAGAACATGAACCCAACTCCCCAATCACCTCAATGAGGCAAAAAATACAAAGCCCATGATGGATTTGGCATACAAGATGAGGAGAAGTGAGCAGTGAAATCAGATGATTCCAGATGAGAATGAGAGAGTTTGAGCAGACACAGTTTCATTAACGAACGACTTACTCGAAGCAGCAAACGAAGATACGAAGCCACACACAGGGATCGCTACGACCAGTGCCTCCCTCTTCGACGCCTCTACCGGTGACTCAGACTCGGCCAGCGTCAGGCAAGACATCATCTCCCCTTCGCTATCGCTGATCCGCTCCTTGAAGTCGTAGGCACAGAGGAACTTGAGGAGGACAACTTCGGAGCAGTCGTCGGCGGGCTTGAGGTCCTTGAGTCATTTTTGTACGGTGGCCTTGAGACTGAGGGAAAAGAGAATAATTGGATTGTTGCATTCTTTTTGCGTTAATTGAATTGTTGGGTTCTTTTTTTTTCTCATGTTACATATAAGGAAGGATAAGCTGTTACCTCTGGTGGTCAGAGTGTAATAATTGTGACCTCCAGTTTCTAAGGAAGGATGAGCTGCGTGAAATTTTTTAGGAGGGATTTGAATTACAAAACTCAATGGGTGTAACTTCGTTTTCCCCCTAATGGCTTCCCCCCAAAAATACAAAGTTTTCCCCAAAATTTGAACAAACTCTCTTCTCAACCCATTCAAAAATTCCCCCCTATAAACCATTCCCTCCAAGTTATTTCCCCCTAAATATTGTTCCATTTAATTACTTAAACTGAGAAATGCTGATATTGCTTTTCTACCATGTTTCACTCTCATGCGAACTTATGTGTTGGAATTCCTTGCCTGGTAACGATATAAATTGCAAAACATTGCTGGACATATATGAACCTCTTGAATCACTTGAAATCATAAATCTTGCGGGCCGGTTTGGCTAATCATAGATCTTGCGGGCCGGTTTGGCTAATCATAGATCTTGCGGGCCGATTTGGCTGAATCTGGCTCGTGGTCCAGAAAAGTACATGTGGGTGGGGTTGGGTTTGCGGGCACTATTCAGAAGTGAAAGGGTCACCTTTGAGGGTACGAGAAGGTAGATTCACTCACTATTCGCCTAACGACGTGAACCTTAGTCACTAGATTAGATACATCCATGAACTCTTAAAAACTGCTATCTTGAAATGTATGACATGTAGAATTGTTATTGTTTTCACTCATAATAGAACTGCTACTGCTTTCACTTATAATAGAACTGTTAATGCTTTCACTTATAATAGAACTGACATGCTAATATAATTTCTGTTCATACTGCTTAGAAATTATAATTGTTTGATTATTCATAATGGTTTAACTACCATGTAAACAACTGTTAAAAACCTTGCCAAGGGTCCTATTCATATTAATGCTTGCCAAGGACCCTTGCTGACAGACATTTCTATGTTGTTGAAATGTATGTCAGGTCATGATATAGATTACCTTGAGGACAACCTGCTTGAGGAGACTGACCCACTGGACCCGGAGTACACTGATCCAGGAGTTATCTCCTCTGAGACTAGATGCTGAGCTTTACCTGCTGTTGCTTAGGATTTCTTTTACTATACTTTTGTTGGGTGTGAACCCATCTTTGTAGAACTCTATAGTTTGTCCGACAATGCTGGGGCTTTGTTACTTTTGTGTACTCTTTTTGGATGTATGCTTTAAATTCGTAGTTATTTCTGTTGTTTCTGAATGCATGCAAGTTCCTGTGTATGGTTTTTATTCATATATGCTTATTGGGTTTGAGCTTTACCGCTTCAGCCCATGCAGACCCGCTCACGTCCTCGCTCCCAATTATAATGGGAAGCGGGGCATGACCGGTTTTAATGGTGGCCCATGCAGGTCGTGCATTATGCAAAACTTCAAAACAATAGAGGAAATGCAAAAGCATTACCCATATTTGTTCTCCGCTCCTTAGTTGATAGAAATTCCGAGGACCGAATTTTTCTAAAGGTGGATAGAATGTAATGATCTGTATTTTTAACTATGCTTGAGTTCAACTTTATTATGATATGCCTATTATTATTTTTATAATGTTTATATGATTATATTAAGTTAGCTAATTATAAAACAGATATAATTTTGTTAAATTCAAATTTCAAAAGTTTAAATCTCGATTCAAATTTTGAAAACCTTCTAAATAAAATCCTAATAAAATCTATTACTAATTAGGTAATATTTTCTCTAACTAAATCCCATTTACTCCATCATTATTGTACCCAATTCAAATCTTTCCTTTCTTGTCCCATAGCATTAAACCCTACCAAACAAAGTCAAAATGAAACAAATCCTAAACAACTCTAAAACCCTAAGAAGGTACAGCCGCACACATACGAACGCACCCACATTCCTCTTCTCACCTTCAACCCTAACAAACCTAGCCGCCAACTCCTCCCCTCAAAAAACCTCACCCGATCTCATCCTCTTCGAAGCTGCCACCTTCCTGTTATCCTCCGCCAAACTCCGGCGACAACCAAGCTCCCCCATGCTCTCCCTTCCTTAGCCCTCACACTCCTCCTGTCACCGTAGCAACCAAACAGCCACCTTCACCTGCAAGCCCCCGTCGGTGTCATCACCAACCCGCGGCCACCTCCAGTCCTCACCGCCCTCCGACCACGCGGCAGCCCCAATTCCCACCTTCTCCTTCTCCTTCGCAACAGCCAAACCCCTACCTCCCTCCGGTTCTCTCTCCCCAAGCCCTACACCACATGCCTCCGGTGCCACCTGCAGACCCCCAGCCCCTCACGCCAAACCCCCTCTGGCAGCCGCACCTTCCTCCTCCCTGACCCTCCCTCAACTCGCTGCCAAACCACCCGAGTCTCTCCCACCATATTCATCCTCCCTCTATTCAAACCCGCGACCCCCACCTCATGTCATCGCCCGACAACATCACCTCAACCTCGACCTCTCTCACCCTCTCAAACTTCTCCTACCAACACCGCAGTACCTTCAAAACTGCCACCATCCTCAGCCGCCCTACTCGTCGGACTCCGACGACCCACCACCGCCAGAGCCAACCACCGCCGACCACCAAGCCGCTACCGCTGTCGTGGTCGAAGTTGTCGTGGCCATCATCCACCTGCAAACACATAGGAGAACGAAACCCTAAAATTGTAAGTGATAATTCATAAGCTATTATTATAGGTATTATAAGTTAGTATATGTATTTTAATGTGTAAGTTTATATTTCCTTTAACAGCTGTAACATATTTGTTATATAGGTTAGTTTATAGTACATGTTAGTATATTATATTAGTAACAACATGTTAGTTCATAATGTATGTTAATTTATAAATGTTAATATATATAAATATATATATAATAGTTTATATATATAACATTATATATAATATATATAAACAGTGTTATATAAAGTGTTATATAATTTAAGTTAATATTAATTTAATTAGTTAAATCTTTTAACCTAATATCATTAATATAATGGCGTAGAAATATTCGCACCTTTCATACATGTTTTAAATATTGTTCCATTTAATTGCTTATACTGAGAAATGCTAATATTGCTTTAATACCATGTTTCACACTCATGCGAATTTATGTGTTAGAATTCCATGCCTTGTAACGATATAAATTGCAAAACATTGCTGGACATATATGAACATCTTGAATCGCTTGAAATCATAAATCTTGCCGGCCGGTTTGGCTAATCACATATCTTGCAGGCCAGTTTGGCTATCTTGATGGTCGGTTTGGCTGAATCTGGCTCGTGGTCCAGAAAAGTATCATAAATCTTGATGGCCGGTTTGGCTGAAAGTGGGTAGGGTTGGGTTCACTGGCATTAGTCGGAAGTGAAAGGGTCACCTTTGAGGGCACGAGAAGGTATATTCACTCACTATTTGCCTAACGACGTGAACCTTAGTCACTAGATTAGATACACCCATGAACTCTTGAAAACTACTATCTTGAAATGTATGACATGTAGAATTGTTACTGTTTTCACTCATAATAGAACTTCTACTGCTTTCACTTATAATAGAACTGACATGCTACTATAATTTCTGTTCATACTGCTTAGAAATTATAATTGTTCGATTACTCATAATGCTTTAACTGCCATGTAAACAACTTTTAATTGCCAGGAGTATGCTGATCCAAGAGTTCTCTCTTTTGAGGACAAGTTGCTGAGCTTTACCTGCTGTTGCTTGGATTTCTTTTACTGTACTTTTGTAGGGTGTGTATTGATCGCGCCCGGATATACACCCGAAAAATGACTGTAGTCTTATCGAAAGTGCACGGTATGTGGCGAGCGGGTATCAAACTCAGGGAGGACAATTGACAGTACTCTATTTTGATCACCTAGTTATTGATGGAATAATGGAATGGTTTTGATAATAGTGTCACAATCGTTCAAATAGCAAATAGACCTTAATATAATAAAGCGTCTAGGGATAGGAAATCCCCACTACGGATCGTCTCTCGTCCTCGTGGTTCATGAATCTCAATGTTGCAAGGCTTGAATTGAGGTGAACTAGTCACAACTGAATGTAGAACCAAGCTCACGCTCTCGCGCCATTGCGGGTCTATAGCAACCTAGATTAGGGCCCACTCTCGTGCAAACCCTAACCTAAGCCACTAGCGTGAAGATCTTCATCATCGTCCAATCGCATATCGAGCCCACTCTTGTGCAAACTCGAGTTACGATCTAGGTTATGATAGTTCGTATTCGTCCAATCTCTTGCAAATGAATATTAGTATAGATTTATAATAAAAATTCTAGCTTTGGTCCAATCTCTTGTAAACCAAATCTAGAGAATCTCAATTATAAGCCTAAATCGAATATCTAGGCCTTCCCATCAATCGAGATCCAATCTCTTGCAAATCCCAATCGATGCAAATTCCTAGCTACTCGTAATAAATCAATCACAACCTAACCTTACTTCAATCCTAACAACAATACAATTCATTCATCACAATTCAAAAGATCGGATCCTTAGGGTTCATCCCCATGCCCTAGAACGACGAAACTACTCACAATTCATCATAGAAATCTCAGAAATAAAGCAATAGATCAAAGCACAATTCATTGCAGAGAGGAAGCAATTCATAAAAACTAGAATTTTAGCAAGAAAGAACAAACCAAATTGCGCGCCTATGATCTCCAGCTGAGATTTACAAAAGGAATAGCCGTCAAAATTAATTCAAGTCTCTTCTAAACCTAGGAACAAAACTAGGTTTAAATAAAAGTCAAATTCGTCCAGAAATTCCTGACAGAATTGCCCCTGCGCAGCCCAGAAAACCTAATTTGCGTAGCAATCAGATAGCGCCACTCGGCCGAGTGACAATATTACTCGGCCGAGCGACAGACCCAATAATAAAACAAAGATCGAGGATAATTGGGGGTCTGTCGCTCTGTCTGACTTAGGCGAGTGGGCTTCTTCACTCGATCGAATGAGCAATCTTGCTCGGCCGAGTGGGTCTTCTCCAAATTTCCAGTAAGTTGGCCGCTTCTCGGAAGAAAAATCCCTGTACCACTCGGGCGAGTGGTATTCTCCATTCGGCCGAGTGAACTTCCTTGCTCGGATGAGTGAACTATGAAAATCAGCGGTCTGTATCTGTTTCACTCGGCCGAACACACTCCTTTACTCGGCCGAGTGAACCGTCTGTTCGGCCGAGTGAGCTGCTTCCGGGCTGTTTTCTTCTTCTCCTTGCCTCCTCGTCGATTCTATCGGATTTCTTCCTCTTCCGCTCATCCTTTAGCGCTGCTAACTCCTCAAATAATCTATGTACGATGCTTCAATGTGAAAGTCCCTTGATCTCATTTTCACTCCAGATCGCTCCATATCTTCGAAATACGATAAAAACAAGAAATAGTGAAAAGCAACGCGATATCATCGACTAATCGTGGAAAATGCAATATGGGCGATCGAAATGACTTGAAAACATGCAAAAAAATGGTGTAAAATAAGGAGCGATCAAAATCCCCTAAGCTTACCTCTTAGTCGTCCTTGAGGAAGATGAGTAAAAGGCGAACCCAGCGGGTAAAAATAAGGAAAAAGGAAAAAGAAGATAGAAAAGAAAACGAAGATGGAAGTTCTAGATTATTTCCTCAGGACGTGGACTTGCTTACTTAAATAGCGTACGATGAATAAAAACATGCCAAAGATTTTTATCTCGATATCAAGATCATATAAGGATGCATTCAATATAGAAACCCAAGAATATCAAAACGATATGAAACATGAAATCATTCTAGAATTAGCATTGTCTGGAGCAATCTAAAGTGATGTACATTATCATAGATTGCACACTTTTCAATTGATAGCTTTCTATTTGGACTATACGAGGTATCACACAATAAGAAGCAATAAGAATAGAAAGGAATGGTTTTCATGAAATGCAAGCCAAATCTTAATTCCTGGACTTCATAATACTTTTAGAAATCTCTTCGAGTATAGAAAATTACCTAGCTTAGGTTGTCATGCACAGACAAGTAGTCGATCTCTCACACATCATTAGATCCTCTCCCCCAAGCTTATCCATAAGCGTGGTGGCATCAGATAAAACAATAAGACTTTTCCCCATTCATGAAGCTCCAAAAAAATGACAAATAAAAGATGGAAGAAAGAGAGAAATAAATAAAATGGGATCATGTATGAACTTCTTTTTTCTTCTCTTCCCCCCTTTTTCTTTTTCTCTTTTTTTAGCAATATATACAATAAGGATTCCAAATCAAAAGATAGAGAGATATACATGTATTTTTTTCTCTTCGATTTGGGGTGTTGGAGCATGGACTTTTATAGCAAGTGGGATATGCCAATATAAGATTCGCTAAAGGGAGATTCACCAATGATTTTAAGTATAGAAATGATGTCCAAGATATGTGGAGAAAGAAAAGTATGTAACGCTCAGTTCACTCTTTAGAATGTGCATGACAACTTTCAGCAGAGTAATGTAATATACTCAGTTTGAACTCAGAAAGTAAACTAATCCAGTCATATCAACATAGCATACATCCAATCAACCTAAAAGTGAAGCGTACAATTTTCATGCAATAAGAAGTGATATCAGGCAACAAAGCAGTACTCCAAATATAGGCAATCAATGCGTAAAGCTTGGTGTGTTTTCTATGAAAAGTATACAATATAAATCATCAGACTCAGCTAATAGTAGAATTTCATTCACATTCATATATGAGGATGCAGGTTACTATCTCGAATGCACAACAAAGCATAGCATATGATATCTGAAATAAAAACGATGTCATGACAAGATAATATGCATATATAGATAAGCTAATTCCACGTCACCATCATCACAGAAAATTCATCTCTAGCAAAAAGATAAAGGAAATAAGGATAAAAGAAAAATAAGAACTATTATACATATGCAGCACCCACAAAAAAATAAGAAAACGTGATGCATGAAAAATAAAATGAAAAGTGTGTGAAAACAAATGTAAAACAAAGAAAGGTGGGAAAATGAAAATAAAAATAAAGAAAATGAAAAGGTGCGTGAGACACTCACTCTCCCAAGCTAAACGGCACAGTGTCCTCAATGTGCTAGGTGTGGCACACGGAGAAATATGATATGGGAGGAGTGGATGAGGATGGATGCATGATAAAGTATGAAAAAAATGAGATGGATATGCAAATGATGCATGCAGAGATCAAGAACGTGCAATATAAGTGTCCCCAAAAAATACCTCCTCTCTCCCAAAATGATATAGACAAATATGAGCAAAAAGTGACCAAAATGTGTGTGAAGGAGGGGTGCAAAATCAGTAGGCGGAAAGATATCAAGCATAGCAGCAGCAAAAGTATGAGAGGCATCCAGTGTGTGCCTAAATGGGTGGTGGAGCACCAGCACCGTCCTGTGGAGGAGGTTGTGGTGTCGGTGGCTGCTGGGTAGAGGGACGGATAGCGGCAGGTGGCGGCTGTGACAGTCGTGCAAGAATCTGGTTCAGGCTAGCCTGAATACCAGGGAGTATAGCGACACTGGACTGTACAGCACTAACGGTAGCGGAGAGAGCCCAGAAATCTCCTCTGAGTCCACTAACGGCCCCCTCTAGAGCACGCGGGTGCTGAACTAGAGTATTAGGGGACAGTGGGGCAGAGGGTCAAACAGGTGAGGAACGGGACTGTCTCGCACGGCTGCCATAAACAACTGGTGCAACTACAGGATGGGGCTGTGGTGCTGTGCTCACTAGGTTGTGCTCAGCCTCTGTGGGAGGCTGAGACGCAGGAATGGTCGAGGAAAAGGGAGCAGCAACAGAAGCCGAAACGGTGACAGAGGGCGAGGAGGACAGAGAGGTCGCTGACACAGAAATGGGGACAGACGTTACGACACTCTTGGTGAAGATAGATGCAGTGGAGACGGAAGGGTCGATGACTGGGAAGGCTGTGAAGTGTGCAGAAAATGACTCTCCAGGGGTCGAGAATAAGAAAGTGGACAGGGTCTCCACTGCGGAAGCGAAAGAGGGCTCGTCGCTCTCAAGAATGGTGGTGGGGCACTCAGGACTCGCAGCAGAAATGGGATCGATGGTCATCGGTATAGAGGTGGTGGTGGTGGTGGACTCAGCAAGTGTACTCCTAACACTGACAGAAGTGTGGACAGAAGTGTCGGAAGGTGCAGACAAATCAGGTGCAGGCTGAGGGAACTCTGAGTCCAGAGGTGGAAGGAGGGGCTCCTACTGAGCGCCCTCAGGCTCTAGCACGTACGCAGCAGGGATGAGGACGTCCATCGCTGGAATCCACTCCCCTTTTGTGGGTCCAATATTTGTCCGAGCGGGGCTTGGAAGAACCATGTAATCCGCATCAAAAGGACCGTGCAGCCATACCCAGTGGTGCTGACATGAGGACACATCATCGTCATGCGGGCCATAACGTCAACAGAAAGGGGAGTAGGGCCTGGGGGTCGTAATAAACCAGCTGGTAAGTCCACTCCACACATGGGAGCCAGAAGAGTAATCAGACCGTCGCAACAGATAGGCGTCCTAGCGCCGACAGAAATAACGATACGGTCCAAGTACCAACTAGTTATGTCAATCTGAACTGTAGGGAGTAAGACGTCTCCACCTCTCTCGAAGGCCCTCGCTCGAGTCATCACGTATAGCATGTAAAGCTCCGGTGTAAACATCATCCCTGGCTCATACCTCGCTAGGAAAGTGGTCACCATAAGGCGCTGTGCTATGCGAAGGCATGTGTGGAGGATAACAGAGGCCTTGGCCCAGCTAGGGTCAAAGGCGAGGGGCGATCCAGTGATACATGTCCAGAAGGCGTGAGTGTCAAATGACAGCGGGGGGATGTGCGTGAGACTATAGGCTCGGTCTGGGTCCAGGACTGTGGGCCACTGGAAGTAGGCTCGGAGCATATCGAGAGTGACCTCGCACTCACGATCCATCAAGCGAACGGAGTATCCCCCAGGAGTCCTAGAAATAGAATTCAGAATCTCTAGTGTCGGACGGATATAGGTGTCTGCCGATACCGACAAAAAGTCACGCCACCCCACGTTGTCATACAACTGGAGCAGGCCCTCGAGTACCCCTAGGCGCTCGAAATCTGTAAGGTGCACGAACCTAGAGGGTACGATCGAAAGATGGGAGATACACTCAAATCTGGCGTAGTGCGAGTCATCTCTGAACGTAATCTCCATCGTGTCGAAAGGGGGGGCGGGCTATGCCGGTGGAGGTGGAATAGGTGCGGTAGGAGGCGGAAGTGTGGGTGGTGGCATGCTAGGTGGCAGGGAATCTGCTCTAGCAGAAGAGGAGCCAGGCTTGCTGGTCCTCTTCCGCTTCGAGGCGGGCGCCTGCGAATGTGCTCTAGTGCATAGTGGCATGTGAGCCGTGAAACGCGCCTACCTAAATGTGAAGTGCTATATATAAGGAACAAGTGTACCCGAACACGATGCAAGTGCAAGGGTGGATGTGTGCGAAGGATCGCCTCCTCCGAGAAGCTCCAAATCAGCTCCTGTATCTCCTCCAAGCTAGCCTGAAACACAAATTCATAAATCAGCAATGAAAATCAATAAGTATGGGGGTAAGATCAAGAGTAATAGATATATATATATATATATATATATGGATTAATTTGGATTTGGGGAGGAATAGGGCTTACAAAGTGGAGAAATGTAGAAAAGGGGGAAATTGGGCGAAATGGGGGACGCACGGCGGGGGGAGAAGCGACGCAGGCGGCGGTCGGAGGGTGAGGTCGGTGGCTCGGGGTCGTCGACTCGGACACAGCGACCGTGCGGCTCGAGCAAAGGAGAGGGTGATTCGGGCGATTGTGGGGGAAGTCGAAGAGCTCGAGCGGAAATTTGGGATTTTAGGAATTTTCGGGACTTGGGCCGCGACATTTCGAATATATAGGATAAGTTACTCGTCCGAGTGATGCGTATACTCGGCCGAGTGGCTCAGTATAAAAAATTTCGAAATTTTTTCCTAAAAGTAGCAACTCGGGCGAGTGTCTCTTACCACTTGGGCGAGTGGACAAAGGTCATTCGGCCGAGTGGCAAGGCCACACAGAGCTTTTTTAAGTGCTAAAAAGTGTCTGATTCACTCAGGCGAGTGACAAAAGTCACTCGGTCGAGTGGCATATAAATTACAGAGAGGGGTTTTCGGAGTCTTCCCTGATCGGTACCCTACTCAGCCGAGTAGGGTCTTCACTCGGTCGAATGACTAAGTCACTCGGTCGAGTGGGCTGCTAATTTCAGCTCTGACTCTCTGTTTTTGCTCCTTTTTCTGTTTTTCTTCTCACCATCAGTTTCTTCATTCTTCTGGAGCCTGAGCGCATTCCTAGAGCGCTTTCCTTTGCCATGGTGCTCCTCCATTCAAATGGTTCCTTATTCTCCATCTCATGTCATGAAAAATAGAGCCAGTTGTCAGGATTTTCATCGACTCTTGACTCTAAACACTAACAAAGATCTAAAACAAAAAATAAAAGGAAAAAATTGATCTAGAAATAAGATAAAACTGTCGGGTTGCCTCCCGACAAGCGCTCATTTAAGGTCTTGAGCTCGACCCCTTAAGATACTCGTTTAATGCTCGATGTTCGATGCATGTGAGATGCGCGCGTCAAATTTTCCTTGAAGCCCACTTGGATTTGGTTGTTGATATTCATAGGCGTTCCTCGGCTCCCCTTCATCATGGGTGGTAATGGAGAATGAGCCCCCCAAGCTTGAGCTTTTACCGTCCTTTTTCTTTGCCGGCGGCGATAATTTCTTGTCCGGTGGGGATTTCTTGATATTCTTCGCCGTAGAGAGCTTACATAGCTCTCTAATTTTTACGACATTAGCATCGTCTTTGTCATTGTCCATAGAAGGATCCGAAGGGTCTCCCATCATCTCGCCATCTTTAGAAGATTGGCCCTCTTCGAGGCCATCATCGTGCTTGGCTCCAATGGCGAATGGCGTGGTGTCATCAATGACCTCGTCAAGGAGGTCCACATAATCCACGCTGTCACGCCCCGCTTCCCTAAAATGGAGGCGAGACGTGAAAAGGTCGCACGAGAGTAGAGCTGTGAAGCCCCAAACCTGATAAGCGTCAATAAAACATAAGCAGGTCCCTGTAACCACAAGCAGAACAACAATAATAACACAAGGAGAGACAGAAACAAATCTCAATCTCAGAAAATGTCCAACCTTAAAATTAAGTTCAACATCCAGAAAAGCCACCAGGCTAAAAGAAAGAGTCTAAAGACCCAGAACAAGGCCAAACAAAGACAAACGTAAACAGAGTATAGGTGCTACGCACCGACAATAAAGCAGCAGTCTAAAACAAAAAGGGGAAAGCTCAACGAAGACACTAGGACTGGTCCCCAGTGTCCACGTACTCCTCGCCAAACACAGACTCGGGCACGGCGTCCGTAAACACCTCGTCCTCAACAACGGACTCAGGCTCGGGATCTAACATGTGTCACCCAAAAGAGTAAAGGGGCACATGTCAGCAAGTCTAAAAGACTTGGGCAAGGAAACTGAAGGTAAGGTAAACTAGCAACCTAACATTTATAGTATGATGCATAGCATGGCAAGTATAGTATGGAAGTGACAAGTAAAGGGAAGTACGAGTAGCAAGTATGTCATGGCTATCAAGTAAAACACGGACAAGTACCAGTCAAGTGGTTCACGTCAAGTGAACAGTCAAGTAAACAAGTTGTGCACAGAGATTCCGCCTGTTGGCTAGAGTGGCTGATCTGGCCAACTCCTAAGCTCAAGTGACCGTTTATCTCTACCCCTCCACGTGTATCGAGCCAGGGAATTACCCTGAACACGGAATGCTCGCTTCTGGAACATGAGCCAGGAAGTGTATTTAACATGTATGGCGTAGGGTTATGCCTGCAACGCAGGTGCCTAGCCGGTAAACAAGTAGATCGGGCATTGGCTATCAACCAACTCACGTAGCCCGCTTCTAGAACACGGGCCAGGAAACACAAGTATTGTAGCGTGTGCTACGAATGGACATACAACATGGATAGCATGGATGACAATTTATTCGCGTACCGTTAATCAAAATTAAACATGACATGATAGTTATGCAACATGATAAATGACGGTCCTAGCTTCGTTGTCAAGCTAGTTCCGGAAATTGCGCCTAGGCGAGTATCATTTCGTCGCCTAGTCTCTTTTACGCCTACAACAAGCAAATGGCCTAAGACATGGCCCAAACCCTAAGTGGCAAGTTTCACTTGCCTATCACCGAGGATGACGATCAACGAGGGTTCGTCCCACGGACGCTAATCTACGGGGAAGTCGCTGTTATGGAGAAACAATCATCAAGACAACATTCATTCATTAGGGTTTCACAAAAACATAACGGGTTACGAAAACATTAAGAGATCGATTATTACCGTATCAGAAGCGGAAGAATGATGCCGAGTAAGCACGGCAACGGAAGAAACGCTCCGGGGAACCTAGGGTTCAGATCTGGAATAGATGTGGAAATTCTGGAGAAATGGGGTTTTGGGGGATTTTGGGGGATTTGATGAAGGTTTGAGGAAGATGAGAGGTAGAATGTGTTAAGTGAGGGTTTGGATGATGGATTTTGGGCTTGGGATGAAGGAATAAGGGTTTGAGGTGGTAGGGGGCTCAATGGGGGAGAAATTAGGTTTAGAGTTGAAGAAGAAGAAGAAGAAAACGTTTGGGAGGGGTTTAAATAGGAAGTGCTGGCGGCTGCCCAGAAATTAGGGTTTCGACACTGATTAGTCGGTCAAAGAAGGTTGGCTGACCGACTAGTTTAGTAACTAGTCGGTCGGTCGATTAGCTGTGACCGACTAACACCAAGCAGTGAAATTAGGGAAAAATCTGGGTAATGAATTAGTCGGTCAAAGAGCAACCACTGACCGACTAGTTTGGGAACTAGTCGGTCGGTTGACCAACGCAGACCGACTAAGTCCAAACAGTAACTTCTGTACAAAAACAGGATTTAGATTTAGTCGGTCAAAGAACAACTACTGACCGACTAGTTTTGAATCTAGTCGGTCAATGAACGTTCTTAGACCGACTAAGAATGAATAGTACTTGGTGTTAAAAATGATCATAGAGCTAGTCGGTTAAAGAACGATTGCTGACCGACTAGTTTGCAACCTAGTCGGTCGACCAATGTTCTTAGACCGACTAATGATAAACAGTAACTCCTGAACATTTAACAAAGCCCACTAGTCGGTTCAAGAAGGTTTTCCGACCGACTGGATCATCATCTAGTCGGTCAGTGCCCCTTCTTACACCGGCTAATGTGCACCAAAAGTTCCGAAATGGAGCGCGAAGCTCCGGGATCGATTCCTAAGACTCCTAGGCTTGATCTAACAATAAGATATGACCGATATGAAGCCCGTCACGAATGACTTACTCCAAAATCGATGTTCTAAAGAAGAAGCTAGAAAATCACGACGAAACGATCGGAAATGAAAGCTACGGAAAAGAAAACCACACACGAGGAGAAAATCCACCAAAACATATAATATAATATAATAAATCCAGATACATGAAAACCAGTCGTTACATCCTCCCCAACTTAAGAAAAATTCCGTCCTCGGAATTTCCCAACACTCACGTGTCCAGGAACAAAAGTGGGAAACGCTCTCGCATCTCATCCTCATTCTCCTAAGTAGACTCTCCAGGCGAACCGTGTCGCCACATCACCCTCACAAGATTGACAGCCTTGTTCCGAAGTGACTTCTGACGCCTGTCCAGAATCTGTATTGGCTGCTGGTCATACGTCATATCGGGGCGAACGGTAATCTCCGAGAAATCCACAGTATGAGATGGATCGCTAATGTATCGACGAAGTTGCGACACATGGAAAACATCGTGAACTCCTTCCAAAGATGGCGTCAAGGCTAAGCGGTAGGCTACCTTGCCAACTTTCTCTAGAATGTCAAACGGTCCAATGTATCGCGGGCTCAACTTCCCTCGCTTCCCAAAATGAATCACACCACGATTCGGGGAAATCCTCAGAAACACATGGTCGCCCGGCTGAAACTCCAAAGGATGACGTTTAGCATCCGCCCAATGCTTAAAACGGTCCTGAGCAATGCTTAACCTCTCCCGAATATTCCTGACAACATCCACGACCTCCACAATCATCTCAGGTCCCAACAGCTCACGATCACCAACGTCATCCCAACTCAATGGCGATCGACATTGCCTCCCATAAAGAGCGGTGAAAGGCGCCATGCCAATACTCGCCTGGAAGCTGTTGTTGTAAGAAAACTCCACCAGATGTAGATGGTCCTCCCACGAACCCTTGAAATCCAACATGCACGCCCTCAGTATGTCCTCCAAGATCTGAATCGTCCTCTCGGACTGGCCATCCGTCTGCGGATGGTACGTCGTACTGAAACTCAGACGTGTACCCAAACTCTTCTGCAAACTCTGCCAGAACTGAGATGTGAACCTCGTGTCTCTGTCCGACACGATACTCACGGGGACTCCGTGAAGTCGCACGACCTCCTACACGATTCACGTTACATCACTATCTAAGCTAGGAAAAGGAAACAGAAACGGAGAGTAAAAGAATTTACCTCCATGTATCTCCCTGCTAGCGTCTCAGTGGACTGTCCTACTCGGAATGGAATAAAGTTCGCGGATTTGGTCAATCGGTCTACGATCACCCAAATCACGTCATTCTGCTTCGGACTGCGAGGCAGTCCAGTCACAAATCCATAGTGATGTGTTGGCACTTCCACTCCGGAATCGGAAGCGGTTGTAGCAATCCGGCCGTACGCTGATGCTCTGCCTTCACTTGTTGGCAAACCAAACACTTGGCTACACTCCGAGCCACACTCCTCTTCATGCCATGCCACCAATAGTTCAGACGAAGATCCTGGTACATCTTGGTGCCACCAGGATGCACAGAATACGGCGAACTGTGTGCCTCCACCATCAATTCCTCTCTAATATCCCCAGCTGGCACACACAACCTGGCTCCAAACCTCAGCGAGCCATCCTCATGAATCAAAAAGTCAGTCCGCAGACCGGCTTCTACATGTTCCTGAATCTTCACCAGCTTCGGATCCTCAGCCTGGCCAGCCTTGATCTGATCCACAATCGTCGACTGTATCTGCATACACATCAACGAAGAAGCCTCCCCAGGAAGAACAATCTCCACACCAGACTCGCAAAAATCCTGCTACAATCTCCACTGCGAGGTCAAAATCATCACCGCTGGAAGCCTACTCAGCGCACCAGGAACCACATTGTAACGACCACTTTTCGTCGTACGTTGTTCGTGCACGTGCTTTTGGCTGTGCACGTGTTTGCTTTAGACTTTATTTGTTTGTGAACACTTTCGTGTGATATGCCGTTGTGAACGTCTCGGAGAGTATTAAATAGTGGCACTAATTTGGAACGACGTTCTTCGAGTCGTTTTACCACAATTTAAACTTATTCGATGAGACGTGGCGATTTTCACTTTTGACGGGAGACGTTTCTATTTTTAGTCTCGTCGTCTGACATCGAAACTGAGATCCGTCTTCTTAGTTAGCTCACATTCGTCATCACGATCACCCCGATATTTATTTTATAATTTTTGGAGTTTATTTGATCACTTTTATATTTTTAACAAGCTTTAAAATATTTTTAATAATTTATTTTTAAATTAATTTCGGCCAAATAAAATTTATTTAAGTTTTAAACGTTTTAAAGAATTTTTGAGCCAATTTCCAGCTCATTTGGACCAAGTCAAATCCTTGGGTGAGAAGGAGTTGGTTAGATTTGAATTTTAAATCTTTTTGAACTTCTAATCCTATTAGATTTAGCCCTAGACCAAGTCAACCCATCTATACTATATAAGCAACCCCTAGCAAGTCCTATTTTCCAAAGAAATTAGCCCTAGCCTCTTCCAAACTCATTTTGGACGTTGCGACGAATCGTCGCAACGTTGCGACGTTCAGCTCCCCGCACGACCGAGAAAACCCCCCGCAATCTCCCGCTCCGACCGAGGGCAAGCCCCGCATCCATCGCTGTCCGCACCGCTGCAGCAACCCCCGCCCCGTTCCCCCGCTTGACCGAGAGGAGCCCTCGGTCTGACCGAGGCCCCGCTCCGCACAAGCGCTCCGCATCTGTTGCCGCTTGTCGCCCCGCTCCGCAGCCCGCACGACCGACCCGCCGCTCCGCATTGACCGACGTTGCAAGCGTTGCAACGTTGCAACGCTGTCCCGCCCGCATCCAAGAGCACGACCGAAGCTCCCCATCGACCAGACCGAAGAGAAACCCCGCACCCAAGCATCGCCCGCAGCCGCTGCACACCCCAACGTCGCAGCCCCCGCATTCACAGCGCACGACCGACGGTTCTCCCCGCATCGGCTGTGTACGACCGACGGCCATACGTCGCAACCCCGCAACCGTCGCACCACTTGCCTCCGTGGGCCCCCCAAGTTCTCCAGAGGTATTGTGGGTCCCCCAAAGGTCCCTAGGACTACTGTGGGCCCCACCAAGGTGCTTGCTCTTCGAGGATTCGTCGCGTACGACGTCGTCGCACGTCGTAGCCCGTCGTCGCACGTACGAGCTTTGGAATCTGGAACCGTTGCTCCGGTAGACGCTCTGAACTTTCCAGCGAGGAAACTATATTGGAATCTGGACTTGGAGCGCAATCTATTATTCCAACCCCCGGCGTCGCTACCCGACGCCGGTGTAGCTTTCGCGTCGTGTTGAGGTAACGTCTTGCACCCCTAGGACCCCAAACCCAATTGCATGCTAATCAAGACTAAAATCAGTATTTTTAAAGTATTTTAAATGTTTTAGAAATCACTAATCAAGATTAATAAAACGGATGTAGGCCGGTGGACTTGTGCACGTAGGAATCGTGACCTTGGACTCGTTGGACGGTGTTTTCTTGACGTGATAATTGCAGGCAAGTGAAACTTGCCAACTCTTGTGTAGGGCCATGTTTTTAGGCCACTTACTTGCTTTTAGCGTAAAAGAGACTAGTCAGTGAAATGATAGCTGGCTAGACGCCTACTTGATCTAGTTTGACAACGAAACTAGATCCGTCACCTAAATGATCTAGCTTGACAACGAAGCTAGATCCAACCATTAAACTTGTCATTCATGCATGCTAAACTGTCACGTTTACTTTTCTTACTTGTACGCTTTACTACTTGCCATGCCATGTCATCCATGCATTGATTGTTGCATCGTAGCACACGCTACAATACTTGTCCTCGTACTACTTGTCCGGCTAGGTGCACCCCTACGCCATACTTGTTTACACACTTCCTGGCTCGTGGTCCAGAAGCGAGCATTCCAAGTTCGGGGGTAAGGCCCTGGCTCGACACACGTGGAGGGGTAGGGTTGAGCGACCACTCAGCGTAAAAGTGTGCCCGTACAGCCTCTTTAGCTGTAAGGCGTGAACTCTGTGCACGAGGTGCTTACTTTTCTTGTCTTGTACTTGTCTTGTGAATGCCATGCCATGCTCGTACCTTACTTTACTTTACTTTACCTGTTGCACTCATACTTTAAACTGCCACGTCATCCCATTCATGCTAGAACTGCTAGGTTGTTCACTTTACTTTCAGTTTCCTTGCACAAGTCTCTTGTAGACTTGCTGACATGTGCCCCTTGCTCTTTTGGGTGTCACATGTTAGACCTGAGCCAGTGATCGTTGCTGAGTACGTGATGAGTTGCTGACGCTGAGTCTGAGTCCATGATCGCCCAGGAGGACTTTGGTGGACACCGGTGACCATTCTTTGAGTCTTTGTTGAGCTTTATTTTGTTTAGGCCTTTTGTTAGTTGTTGGTGCGTAGCACCGTTGTTTTGTACTCTGTACTTTTGTTGGCCATGTTTGGGCCTTTAGACTCTTTTCTTTTGCCTGGTGGCTTTTCTGCGATGTTGGAAACTTATTTTATGGATATTCTGAGATGTTTCTTTTGTCTCATTTAATTATTATTATCTTTGTTTCGTTAGCGTTGCCAGGACCTGCAGTTTTAAACTTGATCGACGCTTATCGGACTTGCAGCTTTGTAGCTTCAAGTCTGAGCG